>PVKB01000683.1:235888-625067 GCA_004027205.1 Ctenodactylus gundi
GGGGGGGGGGGGGGGGGGGGGGGGGAGCGGGGACCTTGCTGACAGTCTGAACAAACTGTCAAGGTAACTTCACTATCTGTGGTCTCATAATTTGAAAAAGGTGTATCTTTACCATGGTAATAAATCTTATCTTCAGGAATCTTATAAGACACAACGAGAAGTTATTCAAGTATTAATGAAAAAATACCTAGAAAGCAATTACTTTTATGGAATTGCTTGGTACTGGGGATTAAATCCAGGGTCTTCCCACTGAGCTATATTTCCAGCCCTTTTAAAAATTCATTTTGAGCAGATTCTTCCTAGGTTGCCCAGACTAGGCATGAACTTGTGATTCTCCTATCTCAGCCTCCCAGAGTACTGGGAAGAACAGTTGATTCTGACATATAATTTTTTTAATTGGCCATTTTTAATTTGCTTAGAACAAAAACCTTACCTTAATGTTGCAAGGTCACCATGCTACTAAATTACTGTCTGAATACCAAACACTCCCATTACCCAAAAAGCTGGGGAAAGGCATAATTTTGTATCTTAGCAGAATGCAAAACTTGTATCATTTATATTTTATGTTGTTTAAATTAGCCAAATATATCAAACAGGCCATACAATAGGCCTTATTGACAAATAAGCCTTATGGAAAATAGGCCTTATTGTTAAAACTATTGTGAAGTACATACACTATTAGTTTGTGATATATGAGTGTAACATGCTTTGCCAATACCTTCATCACCAATGCAAAGTGATAAGCTACTGACACCAAGTATAATGGTTCTTATATTCAAGATACCTTCAAAACTTGTTTATTACCATTAAAGTTCCTCAAATAAACTTCTGGTGTTAACCAAGAATACCACATAATATAAAAAATATAGCTGTGGAAAAAAAAATCAGTGATTTTTACATATTCCAATTTGTTCCACACTCATTTCTACATACTTATAACACTAAAGATGAAGCTAATAACAATCTAAGTAACTACATTAAAACTTCTGAGTAGGACACAAGCCTGTAATCCCAGCACTCTGGAAGACCAAGGCAGGATATTCAAAAATTTGAGCACTGCTTGGGCAGTTTAGCAACTTAGCAAGATACTGTACCCAAATTAAAAATAAACTGGAAATCTAGCTAGTGTGAAGGCCCTGGGCTCAAATAAATAAATAACCCTCTGAATCCTTAAAGAAAAAAAAATACATACGTGGTAAAAAAAAAGTACGTAAATTAAAAAATAGAGAAGGTACCAGTATACTTTAAAGCAAAATTTAACACAATATTTACTTTAAATAAAATCTGAAATGGCTATTTTTGAATAAGGAAGGGCCTATATTACTATATTAATAAATGATATGCTCATTATCTATTCAAAAGTATATCAAATGTTTACAATTAACATTAGCTTGGGCTGGGAGTGTAGCTCAGTGGTTATACAGTGTTTGCCTAGCATGCACAAAGCCCTGGGTTCAATTTCCCAGTAACACATAAAAATTAGCTGGGTGCAGTGCCTCACACTTGTAATTCCAGCAGTTGGCAGACTGAGGCAGAACTGTCATAAGTTCAAGGCCAGCCTGAGCTACAGGGTAAGACCCTGTCTCAAAAATTTTTTTAATTTTTATAAAATTAACATTAATTTAGCACCCTAGTAACTCCTCCAAATACTTACTGTTCTGTTACGAAGAGACTGAAGACCTAACTTATCTGTCATTTCACTGATGGCCATAGCATTTGGCAAATCCTGTTTGTTCGCAAAGAGCAGCAGCACTGCATCTTGCAGCTCATCTTCCTCAAGCTGAAAACAACAGTCAAGGTGTAACTAGTACCAAACTGGAATCCAACTGTGGTAACTGCTCAGAAGACTGTATTCCAATGTTTACTGTTATTCAGTATTAAAACATCAACCAAATCTCTCATGTAAATACCAGGAATTCCTAAGCTTAAATCATATTACAACAGTACTAGCACGATGAAAAGTATAAGATCAGCACCAAGAACAGATGTTAGTAAAAGTAAGTACGGATACACAACACCAAAGATAAACCTTTAAAAATCATGCTAGCCAGGCACATGGTGGCACACATGACTATAATCCCAGCACTTAGGAGGCTGAGGCAGAATTGCTGCGAGGAGTTCCAGGATAGCCTGGGCTACATAGCAACTTTAGGACCAGCCTGGACTACATAGAGCAAAACCCTATTTCAAAAAAAAAAAAAAAAAAAAAAAGACCATGTTAAGTGAAAGACAGTCACAATAGTTCACATGTTGTATGGTTCCACTTACGTGAGTATCTACAATAAATGACTACATAGAGACAGAAAGTAGACTGGTGGTTACAGGGGCCAGGTGTGCAGGATGAAAGAGGAACGGAAGGGGAGTGGTTGTATGCTGATGGTTCCAGGATTTTTTCTGGGGGCAATGAAAAACTAATGACTTGTACATTTTAAATAACTGAAATTTACAGTATGTGAAAAACTGTATTTCAATGTAACTATTTACAAAAGAACAAAACTTGATTATATGAAAAATAACCACCAGTGACTGTAGCACACATATGATTTCATAAACTGCACTCTAGTCATAAGAGCAATGAATGCCAATTATTTCATCTTAGTAAATCTTGGAGGGAGAGGAAAGGCAATAATGTGGATGCAACCCAGAGCATCTGCACTCTTGTTTTATCTTCAGCCCAACTTCAGTTTAGATTTCTGAGACAAGATCTCACTAAACTGTCCCACTGGGCTCAAACTTGAAATCCTCCTGCTTCAGCCTCCCAGAACACTGGGAGTGTAAGGCCTGTGCCATGGGGCTCAGCTTCATTTCAGTAAATATTTTCCTTTACATTACAGATGTAATTTCCTTTTTATAGCAAATCTTAAAAATCCATTCCCTTATCTCTGTTGGCAACTTCCTTTAAACATCGAATCATCTGAAAGCACTTAGGTGCTTTGTGAGCCAATATAGCCCAATGGAAAAGGGCCCAAATTCAAACTGCAGACTGGTTATATGTATTATTTATTCTTTGCATATGCCTCCTCTTTGGTTTGGAAACATGACAAGGTTCTTCAACAACCTTTTCTGTCTGCAAGATTCTTAATAGTATTAATCTGATATATGGCAAGACTAAATTATCACTGTTAGCCAAATCACCACCACTTTCAGACAAGATTCTTCAACATGTCTGTTACTGCAGAACATTTCTGAAGTAATTATAGGCACAGCACAGAGGGATTTAAACTAGGATCACTAAAGTCAAAACTGAAAAACTATAGATGATGTTCTAAGTTTCTAAGCGACTGGACTAAATCAGACACCCTTAATCAGACATGCAACAAAATCAACCATACAGCAATCTACCAAGATGCACTTTTTTCTCAACTTACTGAAGCAGCTACTGTTCTGTGTTTTTTAAGGCTCCTTATAAGGAGACTGGCCATGTAGCTCAGTGGCTGAGTACATGATCAGAAGCCTCAAGATCCTGGATTCAATCCTTAGCAAGAGATAAATAAATAGCTCTATAGGAAATTTCTGTATGCATTCTTAAGAATCTATGAATAAAACATTTTCTCAAGTTTCCCTCTGCCTCCTAAAAAAAAAAAAAGTGCCAGCCACTAACACTACCAACATGCAGAAACGTTATCTTGTAGGTGATACAGATAAAGTAGACACTTACCATTTTCTGCAACTCGTCAGCTCCCTCCTGGATTCGTTCACGATCATTACTATCTACCACAAAAATTAGACCCTGGGGAAACATTGTTTCAATGAATTGCAATAGTTATAAATTAAGACAACTAAAGTTAAGAGACATACAAATATGAAACACAGAAGCAAAACTGTACCAAGGGTTAGACAATAGAAAATGTCAAAATCAAAACCTCAACACTCTAAATTTAAAACTCATTTGGGTACAACTTATGATTTTAACTGATGAATGTTAGCTTGTTACCTCAAATCTTTTAAAAAAAAAAAAACTCTCAACTAATGATCACATTCCGGAACTATACTAAGTTTTATACCTTTTCTTTTCCCTAGCATATACAAACACAGGCAAACAGGCACAGAGTGATAACAAAATGAAAACTACATTAAGGATCCTGAAGAAACCTGAACTTACTTGGCTTATTCATTACAAAGCATACCCAAAGCAGAAAAAGAAAAAGAGTAGTGGAGGGGAAGGATGTACAACCATTTTTATACTTATATAGAGCTACTTAGAATAGTTTTTCCTCCATGATGGATTCCACAATGTTGCCTACCAAGTCAATGATCAAGAGAAAGCTTAAACAAAATATACCATTAAAAATTCAAAGTTGACTTGATTAAATAAGAAACTAAGAAAAAACTTAATTTTTAGAAATATATTCATAAATATTCAAATTTGGCACTATGAAGAGGAAGAACTGGGAAAGAATTAAACTAAGACTATACTAAACACTTTCAAATGATAAAGTATCAAATTCTCAGCTAGAGAAGAAGAGAAAGATTTTATAATGCTGTCAAAAATCTATTTTAGTATTTTGAAGTCATGGATTATTTATTTATTCTTCCCACAACCCTGATTCTATAAAGTATTTCTGATCACTTACAATAGTATCTTTCACTTCCTTCTACAACTAGATAAATTCAGAAGACAAAAGATGATCCTTACACATTATCTGTTTACTCTTTAGCATTGAGTAATCACAGCCCTGAGCTCATCAGGGCACCAAACATCTATTTTTAAGCTTAGGTCAGTGAATGACATAATTTCCTTTGTACAGCAAATCTCAAATCCACTCCCTCTATCTCTATCAGAAATTTATTTCAAACATCGTATCCTCTGGAAGAACTTTTGGTGCTTTTTGAGACAACACAGCATAATGGAGAAAGACCCAAGTTCAAATCGTGGAACTACTTGTTAAATATATTACTTATTCTTTGAACGCACATCCTCTTCCATAAAACAAAAATTCCACCAACTTCATAAGCCTGTTAAAAGTTAAATACAATCATAACTGTAATATGTAGGTAAAGATGTAAGGCCATGTCTTCACCTTTTACTTCCTCTATCGTAAGTTACTATTCCTTTTTAGAATCTACAAGATATAAGGCTTTAAAAAACATCTAATTTTATCTTGATTACTAGTGTTCCATTTTTATTGTTTTAATACAAAGAATGCCATCAGTACTGACGTAACATTACAGTCTAGAATCAAGAGTGAGGAAAAACTCAATTTCTAGGAATAAGTCAAGCTATTGTAATAAAAAGATAATTTTAAAAGTCAAATATTAGAATTATCAAATGAGGGAAGAGTAATTTACTATAAAAATACAATGCATGGATGGCTAACATAACTTAGAAACATAGCTAAACAGCTATAATAGTTCAGTTCAAACTTTATAGCTAGAAGAACTGAAGAGAAATGTTAGGAAGGTCAGCTAAGCACTTAGTTAGGTGTAATTAGATCAAATCACACACAAAACTTTCCCAACTGGGTGTGATGAATTCCCCAGAAAGAAATACTTAAAGTCGTTAAATTTAAGGTGATCCAAAGAGGCTAGAAATGGGTCTAATCTCAAATTTAAAATGCAAAGTTCATATAAAGGATTCTTAATTTAAAGGTAAGAGTATGGTTACCCTTGGCCAAGAACTATAAAGGTTAAAGGCCAGCAAGGTTTTAACGTATCTAACTTTTAAGCATTCTTTAAATTAAATGCTTACAACTACCTTTTCCTTCTTTTCTTTTTCTCTGTGTTGGGGATGGAGCCCAGGATCTTCACACTAAGCTACAACACTAGTGCATTTTTTTTTTTTTTTTTTTTTTTGAGACAGGGTCTCACTAAGTTGCTAAACTGCCCTTGCTGGAATTGAACTTGCAATCCTCTCGCCTTCTAGAGTGCTGGGAGTATAGGCCTGGGCCACATCTTGCTTACAATTTACTTCAAAATAATCTTGGGGATCAGGTACAACAATGGTCATATCCTTAGGGTGGTAACTCCATGGTAGAACAACCGCTAAGCAAGCTCTCAGTTTTATCCTCAGCACAAAAAAGGGGAAAAAAGGAAGAAATGAAATACTATTCTAACAGCTAAGCTGGACAATAGATATATGAAAGTTTATGTTATTTTTGTTTGTATTTGAAAATTTCCATAAAGTTATTTAAAGCATGTGCTTCCATATCCAGTATCTTTTCAAACCAAAGCTACGTTTATGAACACAAACACACTACTTACCTAACGTGACAGACATATACTATTTAAATCTGGACTATTCTAGACATTTTCCAGGGTACTCACTACCCTCCCCCTGCCCGGTGTCAATATAATTCATCTGCAAATAAAATTTAAGTGTCAGAGTATGAATATTACATTGCAAATCTTAAAACTTATCAAGTGGTAATAAACCACACTTTAGGTTTTTTTGAAAGTATCAACTGGGCTAGAATAATGACACAGTGGTTAAAGTGCTTGCCTTGTAAGCACAAGGGCCTGACTTCCATTCCCCAGCACCACATAAAGTTAGGCATGGTGGTGCATGCCTGGGGGCACAGTGACAACACTGGGAGCTGAGTTAAGTGGACTGGCCTGAGTCCAAGGCGAGCCTGGGTTACATCAGTAAGCTCAGGACCAGCCTGGGCTACAGAGCAAGACTCTGTCCTCCCTCTAAAAAAGTTATCAACTTCACTAATAAAAACTGATGGGGGTGGGGAGGCTGAAAGAATAGCTCAGCAGTTAAAAGTACCTGCCTAGCAAAATCAAGGCCCTGAGTTTGATTCCCCAGCACCCCATAAACCAAGTGCGGTGGCACGTGCCTGTAACGCCAGCACTTGGCAGGCTGAGGCAGGAGGACTTCTGTGAGTCCAAGGCCAGTCTGGTTACATAGTGAGTTCAGGACCAGCCTGGTCTACACAGCAAGACTGTCTCAAAAACAAACAAAAACAATAAAACGGATGTGTAACCTCTTTATACAGTAGAAAGAAGGGGGAAAAAAAGAGTAGTAGTCCTAAACTGTAGGACAACTGAAGTCTCTTCCATGCCAGTATCATATATATTACAAAATAACAAAAAAATCTTACAAGTCAAACATAAAAAACTGGTTAAAAGTCACTCCAATCAAGTTTTCCATTTCCTAACATACAAAAGATAGAGACTACAACAGTGATTCTCACCAAGAGTCCCTAGAGAATACTCTGCAAGTGTAGCTAAGTAATACACTTGTGGTTGTAGGAGCTGCTACCAGTATCTAGTGAATAGGAGACAAAGATATTGTTAACCATCACACAATGTAACAGCATCCACTCTGCATCCTCAAAATGTCAACAGTGCTGCTAAGATATGTAGCCAGCAATATCAGCACTATCAAGAGAATTTGACATAAACACAAATCTAGAGCCTTAACCAGGTCCAAATAAATAAATCTGTATTTTGCACAAATATCCAAAACATTCCTAAGCATGTTAAGGTTAAATAAACACTAACAATGCTTGGTTTACGTGTCCAGAGATTCTGTCTGAAGCGGTCTTGGCCTAAGTGCTGGGATTATAGGCATGCACCAACAATCCCAGCTTGGAGAATCAAACTCTGGTACTTAGCACTTGACTTAGGGTAGTAAGCACTTTAACTGCTGATCCATTCCTCCAGCCCTGGATCTTAAGATTTCAAAGCTGCTTGGGTGATTCTAACACAGCCAAATTTGAGAACTCCTAATCTATAGGACAACTGAGGTCTCTTCCATGCCAGTGTCATACAAATACTACATAAAAACAAAAACAAAAAAATCTTACAAGTCAAACAGCAGATTTATCATAATGTTTTTTCAATAAAGTAAACACTTTTAACTAGGCTGAGGGTCTCTCATTATCTCATTAAGGTCGTGTGTGTGTGTGTGTGTGTGTGTGTGTGTGTGTGTCTTACTTTCTAAACTACAATTAAAAATAAAAGCATTACTGATGAGACACCTGATTTACTGTTAAGAGACATATGTGTAACAATGCCATCTCATCTTTAAAAATATGGCAGGGTATGGAAAGCTTCCAACCTAGTTAGTTTAATTCAAAGGGAAGAGTGAGAGTGCACTAGAGAATATGGAGGTAGTGATAAGAAGAATGCTAACTCAGCCACGCAGTAAACACTAACATCCAAGTAAACATTAGATATTAACATAAAATTCAGAGAATGAAGTCCACATAAAGAAAAGTTACAAAAAACATACAGTACTCCTTACCTGGGTATTCTGAAAGTAATGCCTCCAGAGAGGCCGAATTTTATCTTGACCACCAACATCCCATACTGTGAAACAAATGTTCTTATACTCTACTGTTTCCACATTAAAACCTAGAAAGAAAAACAAAAATGACCAGTTTGCACAAATTCTCTTAGAATATATTTTTTTTCAAAGTCCTAAAAAAATAATCAGCAAGCTTAACAAAAACATACTGTAACATTTTTTTTCATTGTGATGTAAGTTAAAGTCATCTGTAAACTTTCTTACCAATGGTAGGAATGGTGGTGACTATCTCCCCTAACTTGAGTTTATACAGAATGGTCGTCTTGCCGGCAGCATCCAATCCAACTAGAAGAAGACATTACAGATTTAAAATTTGGACCCAAAGCATACAAGCAATTTTGTGGTAACACAATTTAGAAGTGAAAGTTGACTACTTAAGGCACATCTTAAAGCTAGAAATAAAATTATCTCACTTTATATTCCAACAAAGCCAACACTTGCTAGTGGACGCCTTTCCATTTTTCTTTCCAGACCCACAGGCAATCTCTAAGGTCACCCACCATATAATACTAAAAATATTAAAAATATGTAATATAGCATTAAAAACTTGCTCAGGATTGTCACAGTATTTGATATAAAACTAAAACTATGAGAAAATTATGTATAAACTAAACTCAATGGACTGGGTATCCCAAAAGTTGTCACCCATACGCAAATTTAACACACTTTTGGGACACCATGTGGACAAACAGTCTATAGCAGTGAAAAGGTTCTAACCCGTTCTGCCACAAACCACGAGTGCCTTTTTGTTTAATTTTTGCAGGACAGGAAAGGATAGTGTAATATGCAAGAGCTTAACCATTGAGCTATAGCCTCAAGCTTAGTATTAAAACAAGTCACTGTATAGTTTACAAAGGCCAAAGTAATTATTCAGAGAATAAAGGGATTGGTTGAGGTACTCTAAGATTTCTTCCAACCAGAGCTCTTATTACTTCTATGAACTACCACTATTTATTTTGTTTTAGAGACATAATTTCAATGTTTTCCAGGCCCTCCTCAAACTCATCTCCTTCTGTCTCAGCCCAAAGAACTGGGGTTACAGACACTCAGCACCACACTTGACTATTTTTTTAAACACTAAAATTAGGAGATGATTCAGGGGACACATAACAAGTGAACCATAAATTCTTCTTTTAGAGAGCAAATTCTGAGTACAAGGTCTTGATTCTAAAGGGAAAATACACGAACATATCTACACCCTAGACCCTTATTATGATAACAAATAAAGGCAAGGCTAATTTTATCACTCCTTAAATTCATTTCAACATCAACCAAAACCTTGGTAATTTGCATCGTAAAAATGGTTTTATCATATTCTCCAATACAACTAATATATTGGTAAGTAATTTATTTGAAGTAGCGATATAAATAACATGCTTACTCGTGTGGGAGTTGCCTTAGAAAAAGGTAGACCTAGGCAGGGATAGTGGCACATGCCTGTAATTCCAGCACTCTGGAAGGCTGAGGCAAAGCAAACACAAGTTAGAGCCCATGCAGTTTAGTGAGATCCCGTCTCCCAAAAAAAAAAAAAAAAAAAAAAAAAAAAAAAAAAAAAAAAAAAAAAAAAAAAAAAAAAAAAAAAAAAAAAAAAAAAAAAAAAGTGAGGAGGGGGAGTAGCCTGGGCAGTTTGGTTAGATCCCCTCTCAAAATAAAAAATTTTAAAAAAGTGTGGGGAGGGGTGGCAGGGGCTTAAGACTGCAGTTCAGTTTTCAATCAAGAGAACAAAAGGAGGTATGAAAAGGCAAGAAAGAAGTAAGGAGGGGAAAAGGGTAGATTCTTTATGACAGTGACGGTGAACAGAAACAAAATGCTTGAAAATATTAATCTCTCAAAAACCTGCATATTCTTTTTTGCTAAATCCCCCAAAATGTGAGATCAAACCTAATCTCAGTGAAATAACATTTTTCAAAAAAATCACCTTTGGCTGCACTCATTTTCTCAGAATTTTAAATCAATTCAAGTTACTATTGATTTAAGCAATAATATATAAATATATGTCAAAAGCAATAATACTGAGCTTAAAAAATATAAAACTGAAATCACCTCACTTACCTAGTTTACATTCCTAACCAAGTAAGTTTAACCAGTTTGTCCAAAACAGAACTTAGGGCCACAGTTAACTCACTCCTCCACCTATACAACTAAGGATTCTTTCCACCCTTACCATGTCTCTGGAGACTGAAGCCTGTTAGGATTTCTTATTTTGCGCTCCCTAAACAAATCTTGTTCGCACACTTCTTTTACTGAGATGCAAATTTAGTCTTTCCAAGATACTATTACGTACAACTGGCAAGGCAAAAATCAAACTTTTAAAAAATAAAGTTAGATTTTTGCCTTTAAAGATAGTGACTTCTCCACTCAAGTCTAGGGCATAAACAAGCATCCCTACCTCTCCTCAGCCCAGATGAAATGGCCAGAATGTGCAGGTGTTGATACCAGGATGTCGTTTCATTTCATGGACATGCGAGAGAAAAAGAGAAATAGAAAGGGACAGGGAGCTGGGTCCAGGACGTTCCGGACGAAACAAGGGCACAGCTGTACATTATTTCATTGTATTCCCTCCCCCTACCGTTCGTTACTATAAAACACACCTGTAACTCCGTAAGATGGTGATTTGGGTAATGACACCCCACCCCCATCATTTTGGAGGTGGCTATGAATAAATCTTTTTTCTTTCTTACCAAAATAGATGGCCTCATTTGATTTGGTCAGCAACAAGCAAGTGAAACTAACTTATGAAATAAACAGCCTATAACTATTGGAATATCCAGTCTACTTCAAGCCCTCACTCAAGAGTATTAAGAAAAACCAACCGCTACACAAAGTATTTTTTGAATATGGAACAGTATCAAAAAGACTTGGAGGGCTGGTTATATAACTCAATGATGGTGAACTTGCCCAGCACACACATGGTCCCTGGTTTGACTGATATCGCCACCGAACAAAAATTTTTATTAAAGAACACACAAAACAGCTACCTTAATATCTGTTATCTTCAGTAAAAATACAAAAACAAAACAGGCAAAAACCAAACAGATCTTTAAATTTTTCTATAAAGCTGTATCTCTTGAACATATAAAACCTCTGTAAGTAATCTTAACCAAATTATTGAGAAAACTAAAACTCATCTAACTCAAATGCAATTAAGCCAAGTCAGAACTGAAACTGACATACAGGTCGGGTGGGGGTGGGAGGACAGACAGATGGAGATTGGGACAGTGGCCAGGAAACAGAAGGAAACTACTGGGGTCAGGTTTTGAGAACCTACTATACTTGCTGGAGGTCCAAATGGATTTCATATCACCTTTCTGGGCTCCTATGTGAGCCCAGAAATGCTGCCAAAGAAAGGAAGAAGCCAGGTTCAATGGCACCAACTATACCCCTAACATTCCCACAGGATAAGGCAGAAGGAGTCCAAGTTTGAGCCCAGCTTGGACACATTCACAACTACACTAGATCCTGTCTCAAAGCAAAAATAAAAAAGGGCTGGAGATGTATCAACGGCTCAGTGCTCAGGTCCTAAATTCAATTCCAATGACACAAAAATGAAAAAAAGGAGGAAAAATTAAAAAGTAATCAAAATTTTCTCTCAGTAAGCTTTATACTTGCTTGTATGCCTTTGTGCTTCTCTCTCCCAACTCTCTCTAGTGCTAGGGATCAAAACAAGGACCTGCAAACTAGGCAAATTGCTCTACCGCTGAACCATGCTCCTAGCCTTTGTATGGGTATTTAACAGTTTCCTCTGCGTTACTGTTAACTTTTTTTTAACCTAACAAATATCTATTGCTTCTACTAAAAAATTTTCTAGGGTTGCAGCCATAGCCCAGTGACTACAGCCCTTGCTTAGTACACAAGGCCTGGAATTCAATCCCTCAGCACCACATATTAGGTGAAGGGGTGTTTGCCCTTAATGCCAGCACTCAAGAGGTGGAAGCGGGACTGCTATGAGTTCTACGCCAACCTGGGCTACATCTCAAAAAAACAAAACAAAACAAAACATGTATCTATATATTTGTATATATACATACATATACACATACATTTTTTAAAGTAGATTCATCAAAATGGTGTGCTGGTTATATTTCCTGATGGATCTTTTTGGAAAGCAGCTATGCTCACCACTATTCCACCAGCACGTATTTCTTGATGCATTGTTTTTGAAGACTGCTGCAGAGCCTTTTTTAAGGTAAGTACTTACAAATTAATGCAACCAGAAAGCCTTGTAAATATCCACAAATTACCTTTTAGGTTAAAAAAAAAAAACCAAAACCTGAGCCAGTTTCATAACTTACAGCCACATAAAATGTATTTTTTTACAGTTATAGCCAAAATAATGCTGCATAAATGCAAACCAAACATTTTTCAAAAAGGCATTTCTACTGTGAGCTTTAAGATACACAAATTATATATAAACATACAGCTTACTATATGAGGGATAGGGGCTTAGCTCAGTCATTAACGCACTTGCCTAGCATGCACACGGCCTTGGGTTTGCTTCCCCAGCACCACATTAAAAAATTAGCAGGACACGGTGGTGCATGACTGTAATCCCTGCCTCTCAGAGGATGAGGCAGGAGGCTTTCCCTTAGTTTAAGACTAGCCTGGGCTACATAGTAAGTTGAAGACCCACCTAGACTTCATCTCAAAAAGGAGAAAAAAATGAAAAAAATACTATATGGTTTTTATTTAAATACTGGATAAGCATTTTGTGCTTCTTTCATATCTAAAGTGCCTATTTCCTTAATGTTGCAATACCTAGAAATGATATTTTTCCACAAAATGAAACTATAACCAATTCTCAACTAGCAAAGATAAGACTAATCTGTACAGTCCAGCAATGTTCTCCTTCTCCTCCACCATCATAAACAAGTCACTGTATTAGAAGATACACTGATACATTATTTATTAACTCAGCCTGCATTTTGGCCAACATACCTCAAGTAAAACTACCTCCCTAATGTTTGCCAATCATTAAAACTATGTCTACCAAATTATGGTGGTGAGACATAGCTTAAACTGCACAAAAAGCTGGATGCAAGTTCTCAACTTTGAGAGGAATAACGTGTACAAAAGGAAGAGCTGGCATTAAGCTGAGCAGTTAAGAGTGCCTGCCCAGCAAGCGCAAAGCCCTGGGTTCAATTCTCCAGCACCACACAAAGATTAGCTGGGTGTGGTGGCTAATGTCTGGAACCCCAACACTCAGCTGAGGCAGAAGGACTACCATGAATTCAAGGCCAGCCTAGGCAACTTAGTTTAGTACCAGTCTGGACTACAGACTGAGACCTTGCTTCAAACAAAACAAAACAAAACACAGAAAACATGAAAAAAAGTAGACTTTCAGATGGGCAACATGACAGATTTTTCTTATCTTCCTTATCTTTCAAGTTTTCTAAAAGATGTTTAAATGTAACTGCTTGCTTGCTTATTTATTTAGAGACAAGGTCCCCGTAGTCCAAGCTATTCCTGAACTCACTAGGTAGCTCAAGCTGCCTTGAACATACCGCAATCCTGTCTCAGCTTCCTGAGTGCTGGAATTACAGGAATGCACCAGCAAACCTAGTTTACCTCAATCCAGGGGCCCTGCACTTACCAGACAAGCAGTCTAACTTTTGAGCTACACTCTCACCTCCAATTGCAGTTTTAAAATAATAAAAAATAAAATAACTTAAAACTGAATGCTTACTGTGTTCCAAGCACAATGCTAGGGGCTTATACATATTTTTGAAACTCCAATCCTCACACTAACCTCCCACTTTTCAGATGATATATCTCAAGTTCAGAAATATCCTAAGAATCACAGATGTAGAAGATAGCTATTCAAAATCCTGTATCTTTTGGAGAAATTAGAACCCTCATACACAGGTAATGTATCAAATGGTATAGCTACTTTGGAAAGCAGTTTGTCAGTTTCTCAAAATACTAATACACTTACCGTACGATCCAACAATTTAATGCCTGAGCATACACAAAAGATTTAAAACACACCCTCACACAAAAACTTAGTTACAAATGTTCACAGTGGTAGTACAGAGTCAAAAGACAAAAACCACCAGCTATCCATCCGATTGTTAAATGAAGAAACAAAATGTGGTGTACATCTGTACAATGGAGTTACTATTCAGTCATAGTCATGAATAATAAATGCTAGAAATAATGAAATTATAATATGTGAAAAAAGCCAGACACAAAAGGCCATGTATTCCACTGAGTGTATTATATGAGATGTAATGAAACATACACAATAGAAAAATCCATAAAAAACAAAGCAGACTGCAGGAGATGGGAAGAGTGGGTAACAGGCATAACAGCTAAAAGACATGAGATTTCTTTTCTTAAATAAGAAAAACACTGATGGTTGTACAATTTGCAAATATACTAAAAACCACTAAGTTGTATACTAGGGTAAATTCTATGGTATATGAATCATATCTCAAAATTTTTAAAGAATCGTCTTTTAAAAACAACTGATGCTGGTGCTCTCAAGCAATAATTACACAAACTCTGCCATCTTGCCTTGAAGTTTTTTCGGGTGGATACACCGTATCTTAATATTTTAATTCATGTCTTTGATGTATGATCGTCCACAGTGACACTGAGGATGCCTGGTATGCAAAAAATAACAAGTTTATTAAGGTTTTGCTTCTAATAGTTCAGGAACATTTGTACTTTTTTTCCAGCACTGGGTCTCAAGCTGGTTCTGAACTTACTACGTAGCCCAGGCTGGCCTCAAACTCACAGCAATCCTCCCGCCTCAGCCTCCTGAGTGCTAGGATTACACGCGTGAATCACAAAGTCCGGCTTTCATTTGTACTTTTTATCACTATGTTAATCAGGTGCAAATTTCCAGTCTCTGACAGCCATACTTTGTCGTAATACCCAAAGGTGCATCTAAGGATGGCTGTATTTATCAACTCCTACTGGCATGAAACTTAATTTTTGCTTTTTCTATTGTTTCCTATATTCACATAATCAGAAAGGCAATCCCCTCCCCTCTCTTTTTTTTAAATGTGCTGGACAACAAACTTAGGATCTCACACACCCCAGGCAAGTGCTCTACCATTGAACCACATGCTCAGGCCAGGGCCTTTTTTTTTTTTCTTTAAAGACTGGCAATTATGTTTCCAGACTAATGATATAAGATAGCTCTAATATACTAAGTCAAAAAGAGGATACAGAGCTGGATATCTGGCCTATGAAGAGAAAGCTCAGTCGCACTAGCAACAGAACAGTGAATTTAAAATGAGTGATGCTGAGAAAGGCAAGAAGATATTTGCTTAGTAGTGTGTTCATTGCCCCACCGAAAAAAAACGGAGGCAAGCCTAAGACTGGGGCCAAATCTCCACAGTCTGTTTTGGCAGAAGACAGTTTGGGTTGTTGGGATTTTCTTACACAAATGCCAACAGGAACAAAGGCATCATTTCGGGAAAGGATACACTGATAAAATCTTTACAGGATCCCAAAAAGTATATCCCCATCTTCTTTCTGCTAGTATTAAGAAGCAAGAAAGCACACTTAGTAGCTTGCTTCAAAGAGCTACTAATGAGTAAGTCACTGCCTTTTTTATTACAAATGTCTCATGGCTTTCTTATGTGCACCATAATTTTATTTCACACACCAGAATTCAGATCATAAATGGCTGATTTAAATTTAAAAATCGACTTACAGTTAAATGAAGAAAGAGAAAAAAGAGAGCACACAGTGAAATGAATCAGAGCCAGAAAGTTAACTATCGTATTCTCTCTAATATCAGAAGACCAAACCATAAAAACTCTAAGTAGTAGAAATAATAACATGGACATGGTGGAAAGGAAAAGTATGAGGGGAGGCAGTAAGAGGGTGAGAAGGGGAAAGGGAGGTGGTATGTAAATAAAAAACCAAAAAAATTTTAAAAAGAGAGCACAAGATTAGCACAATCACAATTTTAGATTAACAAAAATCTCCTAAAAGATTGGAAATATGACAAAAGAGTAACAATGAGGGCCAGAGGAGTGGAACTCAGTGGTTAGAGTGCTTGCATAACAAGCCCAAGATCTTGTGTCCACTTTCAGAGTACCACTTAAAAATTAGCCACGCGTGATGGTACATGCTTGTAGTTTCAGTACCACGGAGGCTGAGACAGGATTGCTGAGTCCAAGGACAGACTGGGCTACCAAGCAAGACCCTGTTGATAAATGAAAATAACAATGTTGAAATGGTTAGATTACAGCTAAAATTAATCATTTATTCTTTCACATGTTGTCTAAATCTCATAAACAGGACTTTCAAATCAGAAAAAACTGCATAATAATGGATTTATAAAATGTGCTAGGAAAAATAATGAAGTGTTACTCTTTAAATTGAGGCCTCATTAAAATACTGGCAGAATTTTTTTAAATGGCAAGCATAAGATCCTTCCTCTTAAACCTCTCCAGACCCAAAAACAAGTGACCTACAGGGTAACACAGAATTACACTGGTGCTATAGCTTTTAGAAGGTAACTCTTTCATCAGGCAAAACTCAAAAGTTCAAAGAAAAAAGGCTAATAACTCCTGTTCAGGATATATTAGGATTTTCAGATATAAACAAAATCTAGGGATTCAGGAAATTTACATATTATCACAGACTGAGAAAGGGATCTAAGGAGTTTCTGCTTTCTAACACTGGCTACATGAGAAATCTAGGATGGAAACTGGTCTTTCTGCATCCTTTAATGCAGACTTAGTATCATTCTCCATTAAAAATAGTAGCCACATAAATTCTAGACATATAGAGTCTAGAGACCTTAAATGTGACATGTTAGTTTTTTACTGTTAATTACCATTAACTATTTGCCCTACCTTCCAACACTTTAAAAATTAGCTGAATTGGGGCTGAGCCATAGCTCGTAGATGGCTTGCAAAAGCAACGCTCTGGGTTGGATTCCACAGCACCACATAAGCCAAGGATGGGGTTACTTGCCTGTTATCCTAGCACCCGTGAGACTGAAACAAGAGGATTGCTGAGAGTTAATGACAGCCTGGCTTCATAGTGAGTTCAGGAATAACTTAAAAAGCAAGACTTGTCTCAAATCAACCTATCAGAACTTTCAGGAGAGCAGCAAGAACCAGAGTTAATGTACATCATCTCCACAGTAGTTTGTCAAAGATTTGCTAGGTAACTGCTGTCCCCTCTCTACTGGCAGTACCTACACCCTAGGTGCTCTACCATGAGGTATATCCCTAACTCTTTATTTCGAAGCAGGGTTTCACTAAGTTGCCCAGGCTAGCCTCAGTTTCTATCCTTTCGCTTCAAGCTCCCAAATAGTTGGAATTACAGGTGTGCCTCACCATATTTACTACTAACAGCTCTCTCCCCATACACTTCAAATTAAACCTGGGGCTGAAGGCATAACAAACACATGCACACACACAAGCACACACACCACAATGTCTGAAAAAGTCAGTGACTGAAGAAGGCACAGATTTTTATCTAAGTTTTATATCAGAAAAAGATGCACACTAATGAAAGACAGAAACAAGTCACTCTAACCCCAGGATCTGGGACAAGAGGATTCCAAGTTGGAGGCCTTGCTTCAAGCTAAAATATTTACAGAGGGCTGGGGATGAAACTCAGTTAGAGAAGGCCCTACACCATTGGACTTTCAATATCACATACAATAATTCACTGGTAATTCCAATGCCTGAACTGTCAAGACACCTTAAAAGTGATGTAATTTGTGGTCGAAATCACTCATAAACAATATGGGAAAAAATCCATGAAAATCAAATTTCCAAGTCATCTCTTTGCTAAAGCATGTAACTCACATGTTTATACTTCCTCTGACACTTTACCATAAAGTTGGCCTGGTGACTCGTGTTTTTAATTCAGAAGAGGTGACTATTAAAGTGTAAAAGTGTGGACAGAAAACGTGAAGAATAAAATATTTGACATAAAATAATCCCATGGCTTCTATCCATTGCACAAAAGCAGAAAGTTAAAAACTTGTCCTCTTCTATTTTTCCATCATTATTGACAAGGAGGGGAAATTTTCCCTAATATAGCAAAATACAGGACAATTCTACCCTTTTTCCCTGACACTTTTAGCCATCAGAAAAGACTAAGAAAATAAAAAGCAATTTATTTGCAATGCATCTCAAACAAAAAGTTCAGGACTAACTTAGCATCTTGGATTTAGGTATGGCCTCATTTTCAGAACAAACATGTTCTGGTCCATCTCTAAGAAACAGACTGGAAATTCATTTATCGCAGTCCAAAATACTAACATTGATTTCAGATCCTCTTCCAGACTGCTAATTTTCAGCCACTTAAAAACCTAAGTAATATGCTGGTCTTCCTAAAATCATTGTCCTCTCCATAAAGAAGATTGTCAGAAACACTGAAAACATTTTGGCTTATATTTGTGAAGAACTATGAACAATTTTATGAGTTGTAAGTTTAACAGAAAAAAAAATGAAAGAACATATTCTTGACACATCTTGAAAGTGTTAGAGAAGCTTGCAGTGAAAGTTTAAAGGGAGTAGAGGTCAATAACAAGCTGTTTTGAAAATGAGCTAATAAACATCAATGGTGAAAACTAAAGCAACTCATTTTAGCTCTTCTGTGAGGTATAGAGTTTGTATAGTTTTTCTAACACTCATCCCAGGAAAGAGGGGTTGCTTATAACAACACCCAAGTAACAGCTTTAGTGGTGCAAAACAAGGGCTTGTGAAAGGTTTCCAAACGTCTATTCCTGAACATTTTTAATGAAATAAGTTCATGGTACTACTTAATAAGACTCAACTAAAATTAAGCATCATAAAGTTGAGTTTAGGTACTCAAATTTTACCAGGTTTTTAAAAATATTAGCCTCTAAAGTTTTTCTGCATTAAACTTTAAGCTAGCTGGACAAAATTTAGTTTGAAGACAAAATAAATTTAAAGTTTGAAGACAAATGTTTAAAGTTCTTCACAATGGCCAAAAGAATACGACACGATAAACTCACTTTTCATGAAATGAGTTCAGTAATAATAAAGAGGAATAAAAATAAAGCCGAATCCAGCTCGAAAAAAAAAGCTTAGCAAGAGAGTGCTGAGAACTCCGCGCTCAGCAAGCCTTCGATGCTACCTCGCCAATAGACCAAGCCTGGTCACTTCCTGCCCCAGGCTGTCGGTGGCTACTCTTTCGCATACCAGTGGTGTGTGCAGTGTGTACACGAAGGAGAAAGGGGGAGGAGTAAGGCTCAAGTCTCCTGGTCTCCCGTCTCCCCGCTGCCCACACCCAGGGAAGCAGGGATGACGATCCCACCCTCGATGGAGCCTTACCTGTGTTCGCTTCCGCGAACTGGTCGCAAGTTCGTTTCCCCCACCCGATCTCGCCCGGGTTTCAATTAGATCAAGAACGCACCACAAGTCCGGGAAGACGAAACCTTCCTTGCCCGAGGTTCTGACTAGGCCTCAACGGCCGCACATCGCAAACGATCGCTCATCCTGGGTCCATTGTTTCCCCTCAGGGATTCTTCTCGACCCCTGGCCCGCCACCTCCCTCCCTTCTGCCGAGGGCTGGCGGAGGAAAAGCCAGGCCCCGAGGCCGCGCAGAGACTCAGCCCGCCCCATAACCAGTAAGGCCTGGCCGCGACTCGCAGTTCCTCACTCACCCATCAAAATACGCATCTGCTTCTTGCCAAAAAGGCGTGAGAAGAGAGAGGAGATGGTGAGGCCCATGGCGGCAGCGGCACTTGCAACGGGCGGAGGGAGTCTGGGCCGTCCCCAGGCCTTCTCCTTCCACGCTTCCGACAAACCAAGAGAGAAAAAAAAGGAGCCGAGGAGAAAAGAGGGCGACGCGGAAGGGTAGTTTGTTGGCGTTGTCAAAAGACGCTCAAAAACTGCAACTTGCGGGTTGAGGACTGTTCAGCAACTGGCGCGGCAGCTCCGGCTCTAGCTTTAAGTATCCGGCTGTGCCACGTCACGCAGCAGCCGCGGCTACTCTGGCGACTGTCCGACCCCTCCAACGCGGACAAAATCGCGTCACAGCCGCCCATCCCCCTGCGCTTCCGGTAACCCTTGTGCCACTGCGCCTGCGCACAACGGGAATTGGCCAGCTTTGCTGACGTGCGCCTCTCGCCGCCTTCTCCTGAACGTGGCTTGGGAAGCCGGGTGAGGCCAGTTCGCATGCGTACGATGAGAAGTACAGAGTCCCATGATGCCTCGCTTTATCGCTTCCAATCAGACAAGGCGAGAGGCTTCCGCCCGGATGAGTGCATTCTAGGAATTGTAGTCTTTGCTTAAAGGAAAGTGCGATGAGCTTTAGGGGTTAAATACTGGATATCTTTCTGCCATTTGAACGCCTTGGATTTTTACGCTGCGCGTGCTGGCACTTCCTGAGTCCTAAGAACGTACACATTATACGCTTTACCTACATGGAGAGGTGAAGCTGGACTTGGCTTTCCCGACAATGTGAAACAGAAGACCTGCAGGCGGAGAAAGTGTGCCAAGCCTGTTAAAGTGCTCTTTCCCTTCTCCAGGTCGCACTTAAAACCCCTAATCCCGTGTCAATGGGAGAAAGCGCCAAGACAGCACGACTTTAATCTTAGTACTCTGGGAGACTGAGGCAAGAGTTGCGAGTTCGAGCCCAGCATGGACAACTTGGCGAGCTCCTTTCTCAACGTTTAAAAACAAAACAAAACAAACAAACTGGCGCGGAGGAACGAAGCCCTGCGCGAAACCCCTACGTTCAACACACAGTACAGGGTAGCGGAGGAGTGGTAAGAGACACATAAACAAGAGAAGTCTGGTTTCTTGCACCTTTTCTTACAAGCATGAAAGATTTACTCCTTGTATTGAGTAAGTGGAAAGCCTTTTCATTCTAAAATATTATGACTTGTTTTTCTGATTACAAAATAAAGCATAATTTTTTTTTACAAAATAAAGCATAAATTTTGTAAAACAAATTTAAGTTTCCTGTGAATTTCACCATCTATTTCCTCCCCTACACCCTTGGTAAAATTTGGGAGTAGTAGTACCCTAATGCTCCCACCCTTAAAATAGTAATGCTATATTCACCACCCTTCAGATGTTCCAGATATTTTCCCTTGAAAAGTTTTTCTTTTTTCTCGGCCAAGTAATTCCCTGTTACTCAGGCGCAAAACATCGTAACTTCCCTTCGTAGTTATGATTTCATATTTAATATTTTTATTAACAACCTTCCCTCTACACTTATCTCAAAGCACCAAGAAGTCAGAGAACTAGTTAGTTTTTGTATTTTACTGTATTACTTGAATTTGGCACAGTGCAAACAATAAACGTGGTTGAGTAGTAAGATCAAAAACTACGGCACATCTATACCTTTAACAAGTAATATTAAAGTAACACTGTATTCTCCAAAATAGTTAGTGGGGGCAGGAAAAAAGTAAGAATACAGTAAGTAAAAAAGTGAGAATACAGTAAGGTTTTTTGTTTGGGTTTTTTTTTTTTTCTGGTACTGGGAATTGAACCCAGGGCCTTTGCACCAAGCACATCTCCAGCGCCATACCCCTATCCTTTTTCTGAGGCAGATTTTAATTGCCTACATTTGGTTTGAACTTAAGATGCTCTTGCCTCAATCTCCTATTTTTAGGAAAACAGGTGTACATTACAGTGCCTGGCTAAGATTCACCAACTTTAAGGTACAACATTAACAAATAGATTCAGCAGTGAAACCATCATCCTATAAAATATTTGTTAACCCACAGAGTTCCCTTATGTAGTCATCCGCCCTTCGCACCCAGCCCCTGGCCAAGTACTCATCTGTTGCCACCATAGTTTTCTCTCTTCCAAGATTTAATGAAATGTAAACATAGTATTTTTGACTTCTTTAGCATGATTTTTTGATTTGTCTAAGTTATGCATGCTGTTGGTAGTTTTCATGTTAGTTGCTAAGTGCTAGTTCATTTTATAGATATACCAGTATTTATACATTTGCCAATTAATGGACAATTAACACCCTTCGGTTGTCTAAAAGTTTTCAACCACTGTGAATAAAGCTGCTATGAACATTTGAATATGTGTTCTTGTGTGTGTGCTAATTTAACAAGATGAATTTAATTTAAAAATAAACTTTTAAAAATAATCTTGAATGAATTCAAACACAGTCCGTTGGTCATACATTCTTCCAGATCATCTTCCTTTAAAAGTGATTGTCTCTATGTAACTGTTGGTGGGTCTGTGTATCGCTAAGCAACACCTTTTCCCATATACTGTAGACACATTAGTTCTTAATCAGATTGAACCCTTTTACAGGATGCATTCTATTATTAGGCAATCTGGCTTATTTAACCAATCTATCAAATTATAAAATGAACACGTGAGGGCAAGGTAACTTCACATTTGCTTTGCTGCACTTGTAAGATGGTCATTATTACAGCATTCCTGTAACAGAGAAAACTGGAAACATCAAATTTTAAAACTAAACAATCAGTTTTTTTCCCTTACTGACCACTAGCTAGTCCAGATATTTGTTTTACTCTTGCTTTGCTACTTTTTAAATTCACAACTATTATAAATTTGAAGCCGTAGGTTTTCAAGTAAAGAATACACAAGTTATAGCTGAGCACACAACCACCCTCTCAATAACTTACAGAAGCAGAAAATCAGCAAAGATATGACAAACATTATCAGCCAACTTGACCTACCTTGGTGATATTTACGAAACACTACTCATAGCAAACTATGCATTGTTCTCAAATGTACCTGCAACACCTGCCAAGATGAACTATTTTTGATCATAAAACAAATCCTCATTCTGAAAGGATTAAAACACTATGTAATCAGACTACACTGAAATGAAAAAAATACATTTCTTTATACTAATATTTTAAGTGAAAAATTACAAAGTGAAAATAAAAACTTTTAAGAATCTGACTTACCTGATCAAAAATATGACAGACAGGAAAAATTCTAACAGAAGATATGAAAGATCTGTGCCCTGAAAACTAGAATATACAGCCGAAATTAAAAAAACATACATATGGAAAGACTTTAGTGCTTTAAAAAACTCAAGATTAAAATATCCTTAAAATAGATTTATAGATTCTATGCAATTCTAACCAATTCCACCACAAACGTGGTGGTGCATGCCTCAAATCCCAGCAGTCAGGAGGCTGAGGCAGAAGGATTGTCGTGAGTCCAAGGCCAGCCTTGGATCCATAGTGAGTTCAGGACCAGACTGGGCTACAGAGCTAAACACTTTCTCAAATCAAACAAAACAACTCACTGGGGATGTAGTTCGGTGTGAAGTCTCTGGGTTCAATCCTTGCTACAAAAAAGGAAAATAAAAGTGTATCCAGAATAGGGTCAACCTTTTTGTGTTGGTGTTGGCTAGGATGTTATACACTATACAACTGTCATACACTATTGGTGGAAACAAATATGACTCGGAAAATAATTTGCCCGTTTCTTAAACATCCATCTACTGTAGAACTCGCCACTCCACTCATGCCACTCCTAGATATTCATTCCATAGAAAAGGGTAAGTATGTCTATTTCAAAGATGTGTACGCAAATGTTTATAAGGAGCTCTACCTGCAATTGGCTAAAACAAGAAACAACCTAAAAGATGTCCATTATCATGTGAGTGGATTAAAAACTTTGTCTTGGTAGAATAAAATACAGCAGTAAGAAGTACTGACAGACGCCATAACAGCATGATGAACCCTCAAAATCACCACCCTGAAAGTAGTCTGATATGTACATTTATAAAAAACTCTACAAAATACAAACTCCATTGACAGATAAACAGCAGTGTCCAGGTCTGATAACACAGCTCGATAGGCTGAGGCAGGCTGATAGTGCTATAACCTATAATGTTGCTATATTGTATGATACGTAACATATATGTAATATATAATTTATATACTATTTACAGTATGTAATATAGCTATATTGCAGGGATACTCAAGCTCAGCCTGGGCAACTCAGTGAGACTTTAATCCCAAGATCAAAACCAAAAGTTGGGGCTGGAATGTGGCTTAGTGCAAAAGCTCTGGGTTTCATCCCTAGCATAGGAGGAAAAGAGTTAACAAAAGGAGGTAGGAGAAAATAGATATGTTCACTATTGTGGCTGTTGATGATGGTCAAAACTGACCAAATTGCATACTTTAAGTTTTGTTCTGTCTCCTACATATCAGTACAGCAGTTTTTGAGCAACAGAATTTGTTGGATACATAATAATTGGGCCCTCTGATTATAAAAATATTTTCCTGATTAAATGAAATCAGTTATTCAACAGTTTCCTACTGAAGTACGGAATCCCTACACAATTGGGGATAATCAGCACAGGCCTGTAATCCAGCACTGTGGGATAATGAGGCAGGAGAGTCCTGGGTTCAAGCTCAGCCTGGGCTTTTTCTTAGTGTACTGAAATTGAGCCCAGGCCCAGGGCTGAGCTTTATCTCAGTTTTTGGTTTTGAGTTTGAGATAGAAGTTGATAAATTGCTTAAGTGTCCCAGACTGGGCTTAAACTTGTAATCTTCCAGCCTCAGCCTCCAAGTGCTGATTACAGATCTGAAGTCAGTTTGTTCAGCTCAGCCTGGGAAATTTAGTGACCTTGTCTCAAAATAAAACCAAAAATGGAATGGATATATATAATGCAGTGTGAAGGCCCTAGGTTTAATCCCCAGTACCACCACCCAAAAAAAGAAAAAAATCCATTCACTTAACAATTCTGAATAGTTAGTATTTCGCAAAAACATTTCAATCAATTTAGATACTTTTTTATTTTGAGACAGGGCTTCACTCTCTAGTCCAGGCTGAGCCTGAACTCAATATGAAGCCTAGGCCAGCCATGGACTCAGGGCAATCCTCCTGCCTCAGCCTCCAGGCATGTGCCACCATGTCCATCTTACATGGTGCTGGGGAATCAAACTCAGGTACTTCTGCTGAGTTATTCCTCCAGCTCCTAGACACAATGTATACTGTAATATATTCATATTGACTGACACGAAAAAAATTTGAAGAATGAGCAAAAATGAAGGATCCATGAAGCTCATCAAGAAACAAGGACAAAAATAAATAGAAACAGCCATGCCTAGAGGTGAAGCTAGTCAACAAAATGAGACACAGAGTTATTCAACCTAATAAGATCGATGGTTAGACAGTAATAATCTTAACTTGAAGAAAGCCTTGGTGTTCAAGTGATGTGATACTAGGGGATTGAACCCAGGGCCTGACACTTCTAGGAGAATGTTCATACCACTAAGCTATACCCCATCTCTACTTTTTACTTTATTGCCTCTTTTTTGGAGAATATCAGAAAATTAGAATTTAATTTCCCCCAAGCTATGGTGAAAAGGAGAATGTAAAATCCAGACGTGCAAAAACAAATAAATTGTTATAAACAAGTGAAAACAAAACAACAAATTGCAATGGCATCTCTAACCTTTTAATAGCCAAGGACAAAGGACTTAGAATGAGATCTATCGTGTTTAGTCTAAAGATCAGGATCTTGGAATTCTAGTGTCCAAAATTATTAGAAAATAAAATTTCTGTTAAGCCATTAAAATATTAACCACAACTCTTTGACATGTACTTAAATATTCTGCATTATATCCTAAAGGATATTATTCACTAATTTCGAGGGGAAACATCCAATATATTTTTAACAAACAAGAAAAAACTCAAGCAATATATCATATATTCACTACTTCTAAGATTCTTTTTCTTTTTTCTTTTTGGAGGATATGCTGGGTATCAACCCCAGAGCTTTGCACATGTTAGGCAAGAGCTCTACCATTGAGCTATATTCGAATGCTTCTTTTAAAGAGGTGGAGCAAGAAATAAAAGTAATTTGAGGTTTAAAGTTTAAAACAGTACCAAACAAAATAAAAATCAAACAATGCCTAGGCAAATAAGCTAAAAAACTTTTTGACATGGTGTCTTGCTATATAGCCCAGGCTGGTCTTAAACTTGTGGGTTCAAGCAATTCACCACCTCAGCCTCCTAAGAAGCTAGGGATACCTTTGTGCCACCATACCAGGCTAAAATATTTTTATGAGAAATGTCATAAAGTAAGTGTACTGCTAGGATACAAAATCTTTTAATCCGTTCTTAAAATGAACCATTCATCTATTTATGATAAAGGAAAGGACTTTAATTTCTTCTTGAGGAAGGGTCTCACTGGGTAGTCCAACGGGCTTCTCCTGAATTTGAATTCATTATGTAGCCCAGTCTGGCCTCAAACACAAGGCAATCCTCTTGCCTCAGCCTCCCAAAGCGCTAGGATTACAGGTGTGCATCACCACACCTGGCTTACGTGGTGCTGGGAATAGATCTCAGGGCCTTGTACTTGCCTGGCAAACATTTTAACCACAGTGCTAATCCTCCAAGTTTGCAAGGGCTAGGCCTATTATCCCAGCATTCAGGTAGCTGAGGCAGGAGAATCACAAGTCCAAGCCCATCTGGGCCAACACAACAACTTACTCAGAACTTGTCTCAAAATTTTAAAAAAGAGTTGGGACTCTAACTCAGTAAAATGAAAATAATCTCATAATGCACAAGTTTCATTAATTATGGTTTTCTTTCCTGATCATTCCAAACTCACTCAGAAAGAACACAAGATATTCAACTGCTTTAAAATCCAAGGCCTTTAATTCAGTTTTTGGTAATGACCATAAATGCCTTCACAAACGTTCTTTTTCACTGTAAATAGAAGGCACTAGGCATTACATAACATCCTTAAAGCAGTGATTCCTTCTGATGCTGGTGAAGATAAAATGGCAGGGTTTACATATTAACAAAGCCTTCTTAAAAAAAAAAAACACACGACTTCAAAAAAAAATCACACAAAAATTAAGTTACTAACCAGTCTTTCTCAGGTTTTCAATGCACGCTGTTATTCCTACAAGTATATAATTTGAAAATAAGAGATAAAGTATGGTATGTCTTCAATGTATGTTAAGTTTCGGTTAAATATGAAGACGCCACTACAGTGCTAATGAGCATCTTTTGCTACTCTTTAGCTGTGCAAAATAAACTCGAAATGACATTATCCTGTAGTAGTACAATTTAAGATCTTTGACATGACACTAACAATTTTCAAATTCTGGTCACAAACTGTATACAAATTGTAAGATTACTAAAATACACCTTTTGGAAAAATAATAAGATGACCATTTATACCTAAATAAAGTTTCCCAGAAAGTTATGGAATACTTTAGTATATAAAAGTAGTTGCCCCTTCTCTGAAGGGCCAGTTGTTTCACAAAATAACCCTATGATCCAAGGCAAATGATTTCTTCCGAATTCCAGTCTCTCTGCTGACTTACAAGTATGCTTCAGGAGACTGTATCCATGAGAAAAACAGCATATGAGGGTATTAGGCCACAGCTACAAACATAAGAAACCCTTCTTGAATCAGAAATGCCCTTAAGAGTTCCAGCAATAGAGAACAAAAGATAGCTTTTTCTTTTCCAAAACATAACAACTAAATTTGGTTATTCAGAGAGTAATTAAAACCATCTATTTACATATGTGCTACATCATGTGTCCCTATTTTAAGTAGTGGCCTCTGCAGGACACTGCCATTTTAAAAAACAAACCAAACAATCTCACCATACTAAATGATACTCCTGTATTTTTGGCAAAGTAGTATAAACAAAACAAAAACAAACAGCAACAAAAACTAATGATGTAGGCAAAAGTTTTCATATCAAAACAACAGAAAAAGTGATCTGTGAAACGTTAATTTTGAGGAAATAACACTGCCAAGCAAAAAATACTGAAAATCAATCTTACAATCAGTCAAACTACCACATAGAAGGCTTATGAACACCTTTGAAATGTTGTCCAAAATAGCTGATCATGAGTTTCATAACTGTGTTAAAAAATTGAAGCTAATTAATTCACATAGTTTCAATTAGAAAAGTAAAAGAAAAACAGCTCCATAATTAATGCACGATGTTCTCTTGCCTGCGGTGAAACTTAAATTTTGAAAGTGTAAAGAAACAGTGAAATGAAAAATTATGAAAATTGAAAAAACCTCAGGCCTACTAAAAAACAGTGAGCAACAAAAATACTTTTAAGCAATGATTGCTCATTAGAACACTTTATAAAATTATATATCATAAACAAGCTAAGAAAAAGCTTCAAGACTAGCAGCTTGGCTCTGTGAAACATGCAGGACAACAGAAGGCACTACATAAGCATAAATTACCTCTAACTATAATTGGACAGTTCAATCTTTTCCTGGTTAACAAAATGGCCAGTGTGAATGTTATTTTTATATCCCCCTGAGTTTTAACATGATTGGGCAAAACAGCACCAATTTAAAAAAATATCTGCAATGCCAGCACTGCAGTTTGGAATCACTTACAATGATGGCCCCACAGGTCTCACATAAGAGCACTTTAAAACATGATTAAAAATATAGAAATGCCTTTCGGTGTTTCAGTATTAAAGTGGAACCACCGCAGATACCCATTTAAAAAAAAATAATGCACTAAAAAGGTCTGTTTATAGAATCCAGTCTTTCTACACCACATTTAGCATCTGTGGCTATTTTCCACTCTGCTGCCACTGAGAGATCTCTTTTGTGCGTCTGGTTAAGATGCCAGTATACTTCATGGTGTACAATCCTTTTTGACTGGGAAATCCTGGTAAATATCATGTCATGCTTGTTTTGAGTAGTATGCCTTGCAGGTCCTCTGGCAATGCAAAGATAATTGCATCTATGTGTGTCCGAAGCTTCTCCATAGTGTCACGCTTCACAGGTAAATGCTCTCGATCGGCCTGCAACTACATAAAGAACATTTGGCAGCCATTAAATAAACCTATGTTAATAATTTAAATTCTCCATAAAACAGTTCTAATGGTCTAACAACTTGGGAGACTTTCAGTCTAGAATGTAGAGAATCTAAAAAAAGAGAGTAAGATCCCAATAAATATGTACTCAGCTCAATTAAGGGCTTCTATTCAAATTCATAGATAATGCCTAAGTATGCTATGTGGTATTAAAACATACGTGACAATATTTTTGTACTTATTGGATTCCATACAAATTTCTCTAGAATAATACACATCATGCATGTCTGTCTGAGTGATCAAATCTACCATCAACTGACCAATTTCAATTCCTCTCCTTGAAAAGTTACTTCTGTGTTACATCATTAATTGTCAATGGAAAAGGGAGGGAAATATCCTTACAAAAAAGTCAACTGAATTCTTCAGCCTGCTTTTGCTACATACCAGCTTATTTTTCAGCTTCAAAACAAGGTCTACTGTCTCTACTTCTGTGTGTTTCTGGGTCCAGAGAAGTAGATCCTAGAAAATATGGTATCCCAGGTCAGTATATACTCAAATATTCAAACCAAATCCGTAGGTACTTAAAATATATTAAAACCTCTTGATTTGAACAGGCAAGGTTAATGGGAAGGACAAAGAAGGGAAAGAAAAGCAAAGTACTAGCAAGAATAATTCCCATGATATTCTAGAAATTGTTAAGATAATTTTCAAAATTAGCCAAAATAATTACCTAACATTTGAAATTAAGATATAAGGAAAGTCCTTTCTGAAGTAACCTTTTTAGGTAAAGAAAGAGAAAATTGTAACTCAATGCACTAATAGCCACCATCCACAAAGTAATAAGTAATTTACAAGGAGTTTTAGCTAACAAGATAACTGAGATGGACCTGCTGGCACAGGCCTGTTACCCAGCACTGTAAGAGGCCAAGGAAGGGGAATCATCCAGCCTGGGCAACTTAGCAAGACCCGGTCTCTAGGTCTAAAATATAAAAGGCTGGGCATGTGGTTCAGACCCCGGGTTCAATCCCCAGTATCACAACAACAACAAAAATTAAAAATATTTAAAAGCAAAATCTCATATCTGGATGTGAGCCTGAGTATAAATTCTGCATCCTCAAATAAGCTCTTCTTAGGCTTGCTCTGTGGCTGTCTGTATTGCACTTTTTTTTTTTTTTGTGAAAGCTGCAGTCAACAAAAATTTTTGTTTGTAAAACTGTGGCTAGCCCACCTCAACATTTAAAGTTAAATAAAAATGGTAGTAAGACTATACTTCGTACTTTCACAAATATCTTAGGCTGGTGATAAATGACAAAGTACAAAAAAATCAGTCCAAGCACATGAAAAATCTGTTAATACTAATTGAAAAAGGTGAGTAAATCATATTAGAAAAGAGCTGAATTAGACTGCTTAGATTTGAATCCTAATACCTACAGTGATGTGCTGATAAATATTTAACAACCTGTTCTCCAGGAAAAGAAAAAAAAAAATCCTAACTGCTAGCATTTGTCCATTTCTATGATGAAATACCCTGTTAAGTGATTTCAAGCTACCAACCTGAGGTCACTGAAAGTGCAACTAGGAAGGATGTGCACAGTAAGCTCTGTGGACAAGGACTCCAGCACATTCCTGGTTGTCCTTCTCAGCAGGGATATGAATGGGGCTATTTGCTCAATGTGTTACCTATAGGTGTTGCAGAATGCAGATCATAACATGCCTACCTCAATGAATTGTTATGAATATTCAAAAAGAGGATCCTTCTAAGGCACCTATACAGTTCCTGACACATACTGCATGTTCTAAAAGGATTATCTATTATAAGTATGTACAAAGAAGTGGATATGGATATTATCTTCTTAAAGGAAGTAACAGTTTATCTAATAAAACAAGAGAAAAGAAAGGCACTTCTTGTCCAAGAACCAAGGAGGGGGACCAAGTGGGTCACCATCTGAGAGATAAAGGAGAGAAAAGGAATAGCTCCTGGATGAGAGGCCAGAAGCTGGTATCCTGGATATGGGTATTGTTTTCAACCTCTAAGAGGAGCTTCATTTTTACTTCTAGGAGATGTTAGTCATCATACAAACACCTATTTTCTAACCTCTTCACAAAGTGCTTCTAGATGAAGTGCCTCCAACTTTTGGGTCATTTCTTTCCGCCGGGCCTTGAACCAGCCATCAAAATTTGGAGACTTCAGAAAATTCCTATAAAAATAAATTTGAAAACACATAGTTTAACTATCAATTATTTCTTCTCCCCAGTATTTTTTCTACCTATATCTCACAAAATCTTGTCAAACAATAGAATTTTTAAAAAGAAATCATAGTTTGATTTTTTATTTTATTTTCTTTTTTAAATAAAGGATGGAAAAAGGGGAGAGGGATGACTAACCGATAAAGTCCAATCCAATCTCCTTTTATTCTGGAGGTCAGCTGAGGTCCTGTTTTCTCTAGTGTTTTCATAAACTCTTCTGGAAGGAACTGTCTTAACTGGGGTGGACTCTAAAAGACAAGGTATATTGTATTTAGAAACTAGAAACGTATTCATCTGTGACTGTTAAATTTGGATGAATTAAAAAACGCCTTGTCAATATGAATAAATTAAAACATTCCTAGCAGATGAGTAATGCCCAGTTTTGTGCATGTCTATGGAGAAATGATATACAGACCAGTAAACTGAGAGAAGACCTATCCGGCAGACAGGTCACACCAATGGACATGGGCCTGGACAAAAACATAAGGAAGTGCTTGCTTCTTTTAGAAGAACTCGTCTTTACCTTTGGATACTGATTGTCAGCTTAGAATGACACCAGCAATTCTTTTTATCAACTTATTTATTTTTGAAGACAGCAGCTCCACTCTGTAGCTCATGCTGGTCCTGAACTCACTATGGAGCCTAGGCTGGCCTTGGACTCACAGCAATTCTCCTGTCTCAGGCCCGAGATTGCTGGGATTATAGGACTTGTGCCACCACACCTTGCTTATATGGTGCTGCAGAATTGAACTCAGGTACTTAGCACTTACCTAAGCATTTGCTAGGCAAGTGCGTTAACCGCTGAGCCACTCCTCCAGCCCAGTACCAGCAATTTTACAGTAAGCTTCCAGGCCTTTGACCTTGGGCTGGTGTTGCATCCTTGATCCCCTTGTTCTGCAATCATCTTCTTGTCTAAGGAACCTCTGGATCCTTCAGCTGTCCGACATTCAGGTGACCACTGTGGACTCCCCTCTCTGATCTTGTGGACAGTAAATTCTGTAAGCCTACCTAATAAATCCCCTTACATTATTTTACATGTATATTTTCTATTAATTGTTTTTCCAGGTGTACAGTCCAGAAGTTAAAGCATCTGTTTAGCAAGTATAAAGCCCTGGGTTTGATTCCCCAGCACCATATAAGCTGGGTGTGGCACATACACTTTGTATTTCCAGCACTTGAGAGGCTGAGGCAGAAGAATTGATTGCCTTGACTTAAGGACAACCTGGGCTACAAAATGAGTTCAGGACCAGCCTGGCTACAGAACTAGACCCTCTCTCAAGATAAGGGTTTTTTTGTTTCTCTATAAAATCTTACTAATATAGTATTCAAAGAAAATAATTATAGTTACAGAATGTAAGTAGGAATTTATTTAAATATTTATATTCTTACCTTCCATGGAGAAATACTTTTCTGCAAAGGCATCAAACTTGCCACATACCTTTCCTAAAAACATGGAAAAAAATAGTTTATAATAAAAGTGTTCTTACCCAGATGCCTCAAAACTTTTTCTGTTCCTCACAGTGGTTCATAGAAACTTTAATCCTCCTCTGTCTTTCTGTTTTGGAGCTTCTCATAATAGTGAAATTCTCTGGTCTACTTTGAGAGTAAAAGATAAGACACTATTTGAAAAGGGGTTCTGTCCCATACCTGCAAGGAAGGAATGCTGAAGAATCTGATTGCACTGAACATCCAGTCTATTAGCATTAGATCATATGTTTTACTGAATCACATTTTACATAATTACTTATGCTTCAACAATGCCTATATAATTAAATCCCCAAAAAGCCAAAATAAACAAGCTGAGCATGGGGATACATATCTGTAATCTCAGCACTTTGAGAAGCTAAGGCAGAAGAATCATAACTTAAGCCCAACTTAGGCACTTAGTGACTTAGCAAGATCCTATCTCAAAATTAATGCTAGACACGTAACTCGGTATGAAGGTTCACTTCCCAGTACCATAAAAAAAAAAAAAAAAATGTTTATAGAGAGTTTCCAGATAGCTGAATATGGGGATCCCGGGCAATGGAAGTTTATTCTCTTCCTCCATTTCTTGCCTTACCTATCTTTACCTTAAATATTTTTTTTTTTATAATAAACCTGCAAATGTTAAGTGTTTCCCTGAGTTCTGTGAGCCACTCAAGCAAATTAAGTGAATCCCAAAGAGGGGATTCTGGGAATCCAATTTATAAGTAGTCAGTCAGAGGGACAGGTAAGACAATCTAGGGTCTGTGACTTGACACCTAAAGTAGCAGGGGGCAATCTTGGGAACAGAACCCTCAGCCTGTGGGATCTGATGCAATCTATAGATGGTGTCAAAACTGATTTACAGGTCAGCCAGCTAACACATGCTGCATGCATATTCAAGAAAAACCTCTACGCCTCTTGGAGTCATAAGACGTGAACTGTGTAGTGAGAATATGGTAGGAGAAGCTGAATCTGAGTTTTGCTACTCACCAAATTTTCATCAAATGCTCTTTCAATGCAATCAACAGCCCTATTACTTCCCTTAATATGTAGAGCTCAATTTAGATTGAGTAAAGTCACATTTTCAACAAAAATGTAATTAAATCTTGAAGATTCCAAGAGTCTACATTTCTTTTTCTTTTTCTTTTTTTTTTGAGACAAGGTCTCACTACATTGCCCAGACCGGTCTTGAACTCACAGGCTCAAGTGATCCTCCCACCTTAGCCTCTCAGGTATCAGGGACTACATGTGCCCATCATCATGCCTGGCTCAGATTCTAAATGATAATAATTAACCTTTAATATCTATGTGCCAGAAAATATACTTAACACTTACACACACAATCTCTTAGAGGTTGTAGTCATTGCTTTGTTTTGTTTTGTGGTACTGGACACCAGGCACTCACACTGAGCTATATCCTTAGCCCATTTTATCTTTGATTTGGAGACAGGGTCACACACCAAGCTGCTAAGTTGGCCAGTCTGGAGTTGAACCTGGCAATCCTCCTGCCTTTGCCTCCCTGAGTACTAGGATTACAGGCTTGCACTAAGCATGTAGGCCTAGCCATCCATGATCTCTTCTAATCCTTTTGACTATCCTACACGGTGAGTATTACAAGGTAACTAAAAATTTCAAAAAGCTGGAAGTCGAGACAGGAGGACTGCCATGAGTTCGAGGCCAGCCTCGGTTCAATAATGAGTTCAGGACCAGCCTAGACTGCAGAGTGAGACCCTCTCTTAAATAAATAAATAAATAAATAAATAAATAAATAAATAAATAAAATAATACTTCAAAAAACTAAGTAACATGACCAAAGTAATAACACTTGGACTTTAATTCATGACTCCCTAACTATAGCCTATACTCCTAAGTACTGTAAGTTCACTTCTTAAACAGATATTTTTTCTCCTATGGTAATAAGGATCAAATTCAGAGCCTCTTTATTTGCTAGGCAGATGTTTTACCACTGAGTTGGACTTGTAGCCCGACACATATGTTTAAATGAGATAAAACTGACATCCTTAGAACAAGAAAAACTGTATCTTCCCAAAATAAACAGCAAAGATCTTAAGGATGCTTCCAAAGAATAAATTATATACACTGGTACATAAGTAAATTATATTAATGACTACAGAAAATCTATGATGCAGTTTTCAAATTAGAATAACACATCAGGATATTGCCTGGTTGTTTAAATGGCATCCATTGACTTTCTTGGAATAACCATTCTCATATCATCTAATCATTTATTCTATAAATACATGTGTGCCATCATATGTCAAACTGAGTAAATGATAATGAGCAAAACAGGACAGTCCCTGTCATGAGGTAGCTACAGTCTCATGGACATCCCAAACTATGTTCTAGAAAAAAATTACCAGAGAAAGAAACATCAAATTAACCTTCTTTTAAAATTCAAAAATGCAATAATGACATAATATTTCACAACAGACTGGTTGTCTAGACAGGCCTGGGCTACACGTTTCCCACTTAGAAAGATGCAAACACAGATACAGAGCACACAGCTGCAGCCCTACCTCCAACCCAACCAGGCAGCCTTAGTCACCCTCTTGAGCCATGTCACAGAAAGAAGACCTTACAGGGCTACTGGGAGAACCAAATGCTAGCAATAATGGGACTGGAAAGTATTCCAGCTTTGGCTTTCATTTACAATAGTGGTGCAGAAATAATCCTGCTGGAAAGCCAGCATTAATCTGGGTATAGTACTTTGGTGGCCACTTCAACCACAGATACCCCAAGATACTAACAGAGGTTCTGAAACAAATGCCCATAGCATTAGCCCAAGGATGATGATACTGGTAGTAATAAAGAAGTGGAAAGACATCTTGAAGAAAAACCCAAGTACATGTGATAGGTCAAGTTGATCTGTAAGTGCCCCACAATACCAGGTGTTCTACTTTAAATACTTAAAGTATACTGTTACTCTTGGCATGAGAAATACCAGCACTAGGAAAAAAAGGTCATCTTCTCAACAGAATTTATAAAGTTTGTGAATTTTTTTGTTTTTCTGGTTTGTTTATATTTTTTGTTTCTGCTCTTCTCAACTTTGTTGGCCAATGGACAGGGGATCTAGGTGGAAAGGCATCTGACAACATGCACAGGAACCTTTTAATTAACTGCATCTGACTGTTAACACAGTGCAGATTTATTTCTAAGCCTATTACACAAAATATAATAAAAAACATGAATCTTTAGTGGCTGTACCACATGTGTGTTCTGCAAAAGCTGCATTCTTAATTTAAAAAAAACAAAGAAAGGATATGATAGTAATAATAAAACCTATGATTATATCTACACAATCACTAAGTATGTCAGATTGATTAATATTTACTGTAACAATAAGGTAGCGAACTTCTTTGGATACTAAGTGTAATTACCTAGTACCAATAATTTTAGTAAACTAGTCATGATGTATGTAGTATTTTGAAAATTACATAAAATCTTATTTCAGTTATAATGCTTTGTATTTCAAAAGAATGGATACCATGGATAAAAAGGTTTGTCCAAAATAAGTATCATAGCCTTAGAGTTACAGAATTGCAGAAAACATCATGCGTTTAAGGGTTGCAGCTTGTCTACTAAAGACTACATAGTGGCACACGCCTGTAATCCTAGCACTCTGGGAGGCTAAGACGGGGGTTAGCAGGTTTGAGTCCAGCTTGGGCAACTTCACAACTCGATGAGATCCTGTCTCAAAACACAAATGAAAACAAAAGGCTGGGGATGAGGCTCAGTGCATAGACCCCTAAAAAAAATATCTACTACACCTAACTGTGCCAATTTGTTGTTGTTGTTGTTCTTCTTCTTCTTCTTAAATTCAACAATCCAGATTTATGGAAGGTACAAAAAGATACCAAGAAGGTGCCTTTGACTGTAATCTGACCATTTGTAGTGATTACTCAACAGTCAGAAGTTGCAGTCCTGACACTGCAGAAACAAGACCAGTCTGGTGTATGAACTATATAGTGGAGTTTGTACCTGGATTTTTGCTTATTACTTAGAAATAATTAGGGTTGGGAGGAATAGCACAGAGGCTAAAGCACTTGCCTAGCAAGTGTAAGGCCCTCAGTTCGATTCCTCAGCACCACATAGAGCCGGGTGTTGTGGTAGGACATGCTTGTAATCCTAGCACTTGGAAGGCTGAGGCAAGAGGATTGCTGTTGAGTCCAAGGCTAGTCTGGGCTGTAGTCAGTTCAGAACCAGTATGGGTTACAGAACTAGACCCTGTCTCAATAATAATAATAATAATAATAATAATAATAATAATAATAATAATAATTTAACAGCTGGGATATTTGCATGTGAACATTTACTATGAGGATTTTTAAATGTATGACTATTTGTACATTATGTATAAATGACATTTTTGTCATTTTGTCATTTTTGTCAGCCTTCAGTAATTGCGTGAGTTTTTCCACAACTTGGGAATACCTTCGTTTTGTTTAACAGGGACATTTGCATATATATGTGTATGTTTTAAGAGAACACTTTATTGGGAAAATTACAGAACGGAAAGAAGGAGGGTAAAGCTTCTTCTAGTCAGAAGGGGGACCTGGAAATATAGGTTCCCCAACATTTGTATATATTTTTCCTCTATTTTGATATACAAATGTATGACACATATGTACACTGAAATTGAAACATTTGTATATATTAATACTGAAACATCAGTATGGAAGACAGAAATGCTTCAGGAGCTTGCTACAGATATTTGTAGTATTCTGTATCTATAAATAACACAAACAGTTTTTACTTAGTTCACAATCTTAGTTAAAACAGTTTTATTTTCTGAAGTATTAAAAATGAGCAGTTACTGAAATGAAAAAATGTTATATGAGACTTTGTTATTCATGCCCTTTTCTTTTTTCTTTTGGGTTGGAAGAAGACTTCAGCCACTAGAAAGTGTGTTTCATCACATTTCTTCTTAATGGAGTTACTGAATACATTCACTGCAAATTGGACTATAAGAAGTCTATAGACTGCTTGCTCTTTCTACTTATATCCATAATTTGAAAGAAATTTGAAACTGTTCTTTTTACATGTGTGCTATTCCTCCAGACCCTAATTATTTCTATTAAACAGAAATCCAGCCACAAACTGCACTATTTAGTCCAAACACTAAACTGGTCTTGCTTTTGCAGTGTCAGGACTTCGACTTCTGACTGTTGAGTAATCACTATAAATGATCAGATTACAGTCAAAGGCACCTTCTTGGTATCTTTTTGTACCTTTCATAAATCTGGATTATTTAATGTCATCATGTATTCAATTTTTGTGTTCTTTTTTTCTCTTTTTAAAAAGACAAGGTTCTTCTTCTGTAGCCTAGGCTGTTCTCAAACTCACTATGAAGTCCAAACTAACCTTGGACCCACAGCAATCCTTCTGTCTCAGCCTCCCAAGTGCTGGGGTTAAAGGTAAATGTGACCATGCCCGGTTCATGTGGTGGTGGAGAATCAAATTCATGGTCTTGTGCTTGCTAGGCAAGCGTTTTACCTGCTGTGCCATTCCTCCAGCCCCAATTTTTGTGTGTTCTTAAAATCTGCTTTATTCTAGCAATCTGTGTACCTTGAATGACTGGAAAGAGAAAAAATTAAATTTTACTAAATGAAAAGATAATTCACATCATTAAAGTTAAGATTCACAATAAGCCCAATGCAGTGGCATATGACTGGAATCCATGCAACTAGGGAGTCTGAGGCAGAAGGATCACCCGAGTCACAAGTTTGAAAACAGCATAGGCAACACTGAAGGATACCCATCTCCAAAAAAAAAAAAAAAAAAAAAAAAAAAAAAAAAAAAAAAAAAAAAAAAAAAAAAAAAAAAAAAAAAAAAAAAAAAAAAAATCCTAACAAACTTGAAAGGTATTTGGGGAAAGTAGAACCAGCCATATACTACAAAGAAGGAAGGGAAGAAGCAAATTACCAAAATATATAGTTCTGACTAGAACAAAAAAATCCAGATTTCTTGCAAAGATCTCTATTTTAAATAACTAAACACAGTAACGGGTAAAGTATACAATCAACGATATGGATGGAAAATATTCAAATACCTTTCAATAAATCATCAAATTAAGCAAAGACCTATTTGTTAACCTACCAATGGAATGATGAAGCTTTGTGTCAGTTCCAAAAAATAGCGTCGAAGAATAACACTCTGAGCCTCTGAAGGACGTTTCTGTTGTACTCCCTTAAAAGAGCAAAAGAAAAATGAGAAACCTATATTCTAGTGTCAGGGAACATAAAACAATGAATAATTATGAAGTTCATGTGTTTTCCAAATATATATTTAGACTTATATTAATTTTAAAAATCTAGATCTTCATCTTAAAGGCAACTAAAAATTTTAAGTTTGCTGTGCCACATCCTGTAACAAGAATCTTTACACCGAAGCTGGAGAGAGCAGAGGGAAGAGAGATAGGAAAAGATGATTAACGGGTGGTGAGTTAGACAGGAGCAAGAAGGAAGTTTTGGTGTGCAGAACAGAGGCCAGAGGTAACAACATGTACTACATATCTCAAAAAGAAAATATTTTAAATGTTTTCATCATGAAGAAGTAATAAAGATTCAAGTAGACAGGTTTAAACAGATTTAAACATTACATAATATATACATACACCAAAACATAATACAGTACTTCATTAATATGCATATTTTATTTTTATGTATCAAATAATATTAATTTTTTAAAAGCAGAAATTTGAGGCAAGACCTGAGAGCCTTTGGCATAGGTAACTTATACCATGCTTAAAAATATTAGTACACAATGAAAACTATATTTTTATTTGCTATATTGATATTATTGATATTAATATATTCATATTTTTGAATAAACACTACCTATCTCTTAATGTTAGATGCCAAACTTTCCCTGGTATTCGTAATTTCTTTTTCTTTTTTTTTTTTGAGACAAGGTCTTGCTCTGTAGCCCAAACTGATCCTGAACTCACTATGTGGCCCAGGCTAGCCTTGGACTCACAGCAATCCTCCTGTGTCAGCCTCCAGAGTACTAGCATTACAGGTGTACACCATCACGCTCAGCCTTAGGTGGTGCTGGGTAATCTAACTTGGGCTCTTTAACTGCTATTCCATTCCTCCAGCCCCTCTCATGGTAGAATCTATGACTTATTCAATTGTAACTCCCAAGTACCTGGAACAACTGGCACTCACTTGTAGCTGTAACTCCCAATAGTCAACACTCAAGCTGATAAGTAATACTCAAGCTTACATGTAACACTATTTTAGTCTCTTACTTTTTATGAAACTTCTATTTTTAAAATAAGACTTCATTTCACAGTACTATATACAAAGCACATGGTGTTTAAATGAATGTTACATACCTGAACAAAAAAATTTTAAGTAATATGAGCACGTAATTACCTTCTGTAATTGTTTTATGATCTCTTCATCTCTGTTTAGATATGGCTTGTAAGAAGTATAAACTCCTAAGAAGTGAAGGAAGGAAAGTAAACATAAGAACCAAATAACCAGATGAGCATATATTTAAAAATTAATAAAAGTCAATACCTGGTTTAGAATCCAGAGTCTTTAGGTTCTTCAATTTTTTTACTTTAACTTGCTTAGGAATTTCACCTAGAGAAAAATCACATAAACATCCTCATAGATATTACAAACATACCATATTACAAAATGGAAACTTAGTAAGATTAGTAATCTATAGACTATATATCAGAAGTACTGCAGCTAAAGCATTCCTACTGTCAATTAGTCCAAAAGAATTCATTCTGGTTTTTAAAACTGGATAAAAGGAACACTAAATTATTATAAGAATACAGAAACACAATTCATGTAAATTACACAAAATGGCTATTTGCTCTTCCATTAATACATATCTATGATTTTCAAGTTTTCCCTTTTTGTCAATCTGCAATTTAAAACTTATGCATGACATACATGAAACTAAACACTTACGTGCCATGTAGAAGTAAATTGCTTTTTAAGAATAAATGAAAAAGAAATTCCTAAGTGACCACGCAACAGAGATCCTTCAAAAAGTTTTTTTCTGCTTTCCTTCTGGTATCTCCCCAAATTTTACTTTTGCACTGCAGAAATTTAACACTGCCACCAAGTGGTGATAGAGTATGCACAATAGATCTGAGCCAGGGCCAGACTTACAAGAGCCTTCTTCACATGGTCAAGGGAAGCTACAACCCAAACAACTCTACAAAAGACAGAAAAAGGCCTTAAGATGCAGACTTAAGTGTCATGAACACACCTACTTGAACAATTTTTTTCCTCTCTCCCATATTTTGTTTTTCCTTTCTCTTCAGAAGACTAAAGGAAGCTAAGAATCGAAAAACAACCGGATTATCTAATTTAAGCTTCTAAATTTATAAAATATCTTCATTTAAAACATGATACAGATCAAACTGATAATTTTGGCATACATGTAAGATTATATTAACAGGAAACACTTTCAATTAAAGTCTAAAATTATTTAAAAATTTTAGGTACATGTATTAAGGCAAATTAAATTTTCATAAACTTTTTATTTTGGAAGAATTTCAAGGTTTCAGAAAAGTTTAAAAATGCAGTCTGTGTTCTAGTTTTATTAAATGTCCTAAAGATTCTTGTTTAAATAGCCAAATCATAGACACTTATGATTTCATTTGTTCAGCAAATATTAGTAAAGACAAGATACTTGGGGTTTTTGTTTGTTTTTTGATACAAAGTCTCACTCTGTAGTCCAGGTTGGTTCTGAACTCACTATGTAGGCCAGGTTTCCCTCAAACTCAAAGCAATCCCCCTGCCTCAACCTCCCAAGTGCTGGTATTACAGGTGTACACGACCACGCCCAGATAATTTTCCTTTTATGCGGTGCTTAGGAATCAAACCTAGGGCCTTGTGCAAGCTTGGCAAGCACTTTAACAACTGAGATACGCCTCCAGCCCCAAAACAAGGTACTTGTAATTTAGGAATAAAACAGCCATATCCTGATACCAAAGGACTCATAATCTAAGAACAAGATATGGCAAACACAGTAACAACACAGAGAAATATGTGAAAACAAGAAAATATAGAAAGCTGGGCACATGCACACGTGTGCGCCCACACACGCGCGCGCACACTCACATACACACACTCATGTAATTCCATCTGTTCAGTAGACTAAGGGAAGAGAATTCCAAGTTCTCAGGGAGCCTAGGCAGCTGGCCAGACTGGCTTGAAATAAATAATACAAAAGGCTGGGGATGCAGCTCACTGGTACAGCACTGGTGAGTTTGCTCCCCAGTATCTAGAACAGTGAAGGAAGAGAAGAGAGCAGAGACACAGAAACAGAGACAGGGGGAGAAAAACAGAGAGAGAGAGAGAGAGAGAGAGAGAGACAAAAACAGACAGACACACAGCACAATGGAGAAAAATGACCTGGCCAAAGACAAGTGAAAAATTACTGAGGATTCCTAAGAGAGGTGACATTTACGCAGGTTTATAAGAGGAAAAAATCGCTGCGTGGGGAGAGACCTGTTAGGTGAAGAATTAAATTCAGAAGCATGAAAAACATACTGCTGAAAGGTTGTAGATAATGGTAAGGCCAGTAACAGCCAGCTTGATAAATATTTATTCTCTATCAGTCTTGGTTCTAGAACACTGCGTAATTATTGCATTTAATCTTCACAATTAGATATGTTTATAATGCCTATTTTATGGATTAAGAAACAAAGGTATAAGCAAAATTGATATTCACCTATTCACTGATATTCTCCTAGTATGTACTAGGAGAAGGTGTTTTCTCTGTCACCCATTCTGACTGATGAGTGCCTCATTCAGGCAAGCTGTTAGCATGCTATAACCAGAGAAATAATTTTTTCCATGATACACAGATAACATGCTTATTAAGCCAGGATATGCGCTGATTAAGAAACAACAGGATCAGTACTATATTTAAGCACACTCATTATCCACAGGTGGTGACAGCATACGCCACAAGCAGAGGACTGAACCACATGGACAGGACTCCTAAGCAGAGCTGCAGAGCTACAGAGAAAAGTACGTGAGAAGTTACAACACTAACAAGCGTGCAGAGTACAGTACTGGTCCTGGGTAGAAACAGAACCTGACATACGGCTTGCAAAGGAGAGCTCAGAGGGAGCTGCTGGAGCTCTATTGAGAAGATAAAATGGACGGTCTTGTGGGACAGACTGAGAGAAATGAAAGAAGCCAGGAAAACACCAGTATCTAAAACAACTTTGATTTACTAGCCCACAGCTTTTGTCAAATTATTTTGTCAAATCTATCCCCCTGCGTTAATTCTTAAGAGAATCTTTCTCATCCTGAATTTGTGGTTCTGCTTTCCCTAACTCAGGGTAACTGGTCATCACAAGATCTTCTCCCACCCTAGAAAGTGTAAAATATATATTTAACAAACAGGTAAATTAAAATCATTTGCTTCTTCTGACTCCCAAGAATCCAAACAATATCAAGTGCCAACCACAATGGTTTGAATAAGTTTAAGTATTTATGTTCTTAATGTTTTTATTTTGTTTCCTTTTTACTCCAAGACACAAAGGACCACCAACTACCATATCCACTACACAGTTTATTAAAAACTATTATTTCCCAAAAGTCATGGTGCAAAAGAAACTGAATATCAGAGAGGAGAATAAATGGAGCAGAGTGCCATGCATCACCCATGGGGTATAATCCTCCCATCACAGAAAAAATTATAGGCTTAAAGTGGATATCCTGCCTAATACAATGGCTGCAATTGACAGGGTGAAACCCTTTGTTCTTTCCTCTATTTCACAGTTTCTAAAGATTTCAATATAAGACAAAGTCCAGTATTTGTAAGTAATATGATTTAAGATGTTGTCTCTGACTCTAATACATTCACTTAGGTGTACATGCATACCAGAATGGATATATTATAAAATATTAAAGAATGTATTCAGTACACCTGTGTACATAAAAAATATAATTTAGACAAATAATATATCAAGTCAGAGTGACACATGTCTGCAATCCCAGACATGGGAGGCTGGGGCAAAAGAATCCCAAGTTTGAGTCCTGCCTAGACAACTTGGCAAGACCCTGTTTCAAAATAAAAGAAACAATACAAGTGGCTGAGGATGTGGCTGAAGGGTGGAGTCCCCATGGGTTTGGTCCCCAGTACCTCAAAATAAAAAAGCAGTTCATTATAAAGCTGTTGAAAAGTGATTTAAATATCTCATGTCCTAACTACTTCAGCGAATACTGGAAATATTCAGAGAGGAATGTTCTATGTATCATTAAATTGTCATCTAGGTTTTTCAAACTTGCAATCTCAAAATTAGTTTATTCATTTAATAAGTAACTATTTTATTCCTACCATGCACAGGATACTACATGTCTTTTCCTCAAGGAAAATATACTCTTTGACTATTCTTTTAATCAATATTGTGGCATAGGGTTGTATAATACTTTTTGAGACCTCACGAAGATTTTCATAACAACTGTGCAATAATTCCAGCATTCTACAAGGTTTCATTTTAAAGCAGTATTAGAAATTCATGTTTTACTGGGTTATACATACAAATATAAAAACAGCTCAAATTATTAAGATTTCATTTTGCTACAATTCATACAATATTTATGGCACTACAAGTACATCATTTGGTAGAAGGAATTATGTTTATCATTTAAGAATCTACATATTTGATAAAAATTTATATATACTCTTCTCCAAAGGCTTTCATAGGTTGCCTGAAAGTTGCCAACAACATAAAAACAACCAACAATGAAAAAAAACAGGGGAAGAAATAAACCTGTTCAGACATGTTACATAAGAAAAGCAGAACCCCAACTTTATACTTTACCTGCAGGTTTAAGGTCTCCTATTCGAATAATGTGAGGCCAGTGTTGAAGTGTTTTAGCAAAAAAAGGGTTGGTTACTCCTAATATGACTGAGGGCCTATAAAAACAAAACAAAATAAAATTTGTAAAGGTAAGAGAAAGATCAATGTTAAGGAATAGTTTACAATTACTTTTGAGTGAACAACATATAGAGTGTCTTCTATACTCATTTGTACTATATATCAAGTATATGCCAGTAACGTAATTAGTGTTAGGCATATAAAAATGAAAAGTCATGGTCTTACAACAGTTCACAGGAAGAAGGGTATACATACCCAATCATTACATCAAAAAGTCAGAAGATATTGAAGGTGGAATAAAGTCAACAATCATCACAAAAGAAAACTAATGGTCCGTAAGGAGATTAAAGGACAGCTTCACCAAAGAGATGTCATTTACATGACAACATGAAAGATGACTACAAGTTTTCTGCCAAGGTAAGAGTGATGAAGAAAAACAAATAGTATTTGCCACATGATGAGGTGTGATCACAGTCTATACATAGAACTACACACAGTTCTGCATTCCTGGAGCATGAAGTGGAAAAGATGAGTAGTCAGTAATAATAGATGAGCAGAACCAAGTCAGTATGCTAAGGAATTTGAAAGTCACCTTACAAGGAAAGAGAAACTACTAGAGTGTCAAGGGGAGGCAAACCACACTATTTTCCTTGAGGAAAATTTAAAAGATGTCCTACAAGAAGAGAAGTTGGGAGAAAAGCAAAAGTAGTTATTACAAAAACTAGACAGTGAAGGGAGCTATGGAAAGAAGACAGTACTTCTTGAGAGTTTACGATCGTGAATTGACAAAATTTGGTCAAAAATTGATGTGGGACATGTTAAGGAAAAAACTTACGATGATTTAAGTTTCTGATAATAAGTAAAAACTAGTACCATCTATGAAAAAAGAAAGCAGCTTGAGATTAGAGGAGAAAAGGAGAGAAAAAGAATTCAGTCTGTGTATCTTTAGTTTCAAGTGCCATTAAGAGGTACAAGTAGTAATGTGTTTAGATGACAGTAATGAAAAACTGTGGATTAGACTCAGTCATTGCAGAAATCTGGGTTAAGAAGATGTATTTCAGTCAAATATAAAGAGTCTTTTTTTTTTGAGACAGGGTCTCACTCTTTAGACCACGCTTGTCCTGAACTCACTATGTAGTCCAGGCTGGCCTAGAACTCACAGCAATCCTCCTGCCTCAGCCTCCTGAATGCGTGCACCAAAACACCTGGCTTTTTGTGGTGCTGGGGAATCGAACTCAGGGACTCGTGCTTGCAAGGCAAGCCCTTGAGCTGCTCTGCCATTCCTCCAGCCCCAAATGTATAGAGTCTTAACAGAGGTCATGGTACAGACTGTACAGAAAGAATTAACAGGCTGAAATCAGAACCCAGAATATAATACCAGAGAAAATGCAGAGAGATCAAAGAAAAGAAAAGGGGACTAAACTGCACTACTAACTAAACTATATACTAAACTGAGAGTCAGGAGGGGTCAAGGATCAACATTTTTCAACAGGGGCTGGAAGAGTGGCTCAGTGGTTAAAGTGCTTGCTTAGCAAGCGTTAAGAGATAAGTACCTGAGTTTGATTCCCAGGCACCCAATAAACCAGGCTTGGGGGCGCATGTCTGTAATCCCAGAACTTGGGAGGCTGAGGCAGGAGGACTGATGAGTCCAAGCCTAGCCTGGGCTACATAGTGAGTTTAGGACCAGCCTGGACTACAGAGCAAGACATTGTCTCAAAAAAATTTTTTTTCAAAAGTAAACGAATAAAAATAAATTATTTTTAATGTCATAAAAGTAATCATTGTAAGAAAAAAGAAGATGGAAAAAGGCAATAATGTACCCACTGGGTCAGATAAGGAGGGTCTTGAATTTTTCGAGAAAAAACTCAGTGGACATAGAAAAGTCACCTGCAATTAACTAAGGAACAACCAGATAATCAAGATATACAGACAATAAGTGGATATTTTTGCTGCTGTTGTTCTAGAAACTTAGCTATGAAAAGGGACAGAGCAGGTGCTAAAGGGAATAGGGAAGGTGTTTTGTCCATCTATAGATTGAAAAGATTTTTTTTATGACAGTGGAATCCAAAGTATACTCTAATGATTACTGGTAACAATACAGAGTTCATAAATAGTCACACAAGAGAACATACTAACTCTTGAAATCTTAAATTATTGCCAGCAACTCAAATCTTTTTTCAGAAAAATCTACTTATAACTTAAAACATTTAAATTAAAATTTTATTACCAAAATAATCCCAAATAACTTTGGTTATACAGGTAATACCTAGTCAAGAAAAGTTACTCTGATTACTCACGGAGCTTGAGTACGGGTAGTATATTCTTTGAATTCACTATCATGAATAGTGAAATAAGGTCGGAAATCACTGAAGTACTTTAATGGAGAAATGCAGCTGAGGAATAAAAGACAAAGAAATTATAGGCCTTACTCTATAAATCTAAGACATCTACACAAAAATTAGCCAATGGGATAATGTATTTTATTTCAATGAACAAAAAACTCATATTAGGGAACTAAAAAGACAAACTGAAATATACAATGTGGAATCGCATACGGAAAGAAAACTGGCTTTGGTGCAGAAGACAGGGTGAAATTCTGGCTCTACTATTCACTAGCTGTGTCCTTTTCATTAAACATTCACACAACTAATATTTACCAAGGACTAAGTTCACCTTAGTGAATGAATGTGCTTGTCATTCAAAATAAAAACATAGTTCCACCCCTCAAGGAACTTGATCAACTTTCTCATCCATAACATGGTGCTACCTTCTGACAGGATTGTTTTATGGATCAATGAAATAGTGAGAATCATACTAAAAATGAAAGGTACTGTAAACACCACCAACAGGAAACAAATATACTCACTTAACAAGGGCCAATACAGTCTCTGACGACTCTGATGGTGATGGTGCCATAACCACAAGTGGTTCTCCCAACAGCACCAGCTCCCAAAGCATCTGACTATGAAGAAAAACTGGGCAGAAACACCTAGAAGGTATTTAAACAGTAGAAATATTTTGTTATTTACCAAATCTTACATTTTTCCCCCACCCCCCAAATCCTACTTTTTAAATTTCTACATAATTATTCTAAAATCTTCATCCAGATAAAAATTTTTCCTATTTGTATTTTGGTGTGATTCACAAATTAATTTAGGATACAGTGATACACACTTATTTTACACACACACACACACACACACACACACACACTCACACACACACACACACACACACACACATATGTAAGTTGACTCATTTCAATTTTATAAAATTAAACATAATTTGATAAAGTAGCTAAAAAACAATGCATGTAATTGTTAAAATGTTTTATCATATGATAGATTTTACTAATATTGATCTGTTGAGTCTGAACTTGATTATTTGGAAAGAAATAAAATTAATTTCCCAAAGAGGCTTTTTTTTTTCTTTTCCTATTTAAGACAGGCTCTCATTATGTAGCCCAGGCTGGCCTTGAACTCCTAGCAAACCTCTGCCTCACTCTCCTACGTACTAGGATTACAGGTGTGCACCACCACGCCCAACTTATTTTTATGTGGTACTGGAGAATTAAACTCAGGGCCTTGCACATGATAGGCAAGCACTGCTGAACTATGCTCCCATCTCCCAAAAGGACGTTTGTTGGATGACTTTATTTATTTTCGAGGTAAGATCTTGTTCTGCAGTCCAGGCTGGTCCTAGACTCACTACGTAGCCCAGGTTGGTCTCAAACTCATAGCAATCCTCCTGCTTCAGCCTCCCAAATGTCGGGATTACAGGCATGTACCACCATGCCCACCTTTATATGGTGCTGGGAAATTGAACTCAGAGCCTTGCCTTTGCTAGGCAAGCATTTAACCAGTGAGCTATTCTTCCAGTCCTGGGCACACTTAATTTAAAAGCCAGTGCTGGGCTAGAAGTGCAGCTCAGTTGTATACCATGCTCCTAGCATTCAGGATTCCCTAGAATCACTCTCCATCACCACAAATGAAACAGAGAGAGAGAGATAGAGAGAATGGCAACATGCCAGTGCTTTTTAAAATTTTGTAACAGTCAAAAGCAGTAAAAAGAAGTGGGAAAGACAAACAAGTTCAATCTGTATCTGACCATCAGCAATGTATAAAGAGGGCTGGAGACGGAGTTCAGTGGTAGCATACTTTCCTTGCACACACGAGGCCCTAGGTTCAATCCCCAGTACCACACACTCACATCAACTAATATGACTCACTATCTTTGAACCAGCCCTAGAGCAGATGCGTTTTGGGGAGGCAGAAGGGTGGGGAGAGAAAGTAAAAATGACTAAGATACAAGTTCATGAACCAGTTCCCCAAGCTAAATGTAAATACTATGTAACACAAACTATACTAACAAAAATAATTATGGGGGGGGAAGAAAAATGACAGTAAGTCACATGGGGAAATTCCTATGTTAAACAAAAGCACTATGTCCAGGGCAGTTCCTTCTCCTACAGAAATGCTGCATGTTTTATAGTAACCTACAATTAGATGCAGACTACAATACCACTAGTATAGTTACTAAGCCTCAGACTTAAGCAATTTATACTTACTCAGTAATTTTTTTTCCTAACTTGGTAACACCCTTACCAGGAAACTGATGGCAGAGCTCCTTATCTGCGTGATCTAAAACAATAAAAACACAAATACACAGGGCCTGGGAGTATAACTCAGAGCGCTTGCCTAGCATGCGCAAGACCCTGGATTTGATCCCCAACACCTCAAAAAAAAAAAAAAAAGTTGGGCTCCATGGCATTGACCTGTAATTCCAGCACCCTAGTAAGCAGAAGGACCACAAGTTAGAACCCAGCACTGGAGGAATAGAGCAGAGGTTAAAGTGCTTGCCTAGCAAGTTCAAGACCTTGAGTTAGATTCCCCAGCATCACATAAAGCTGGGCATAGTGGCACACACCTGTAATCCTAGTACTTGGGAGGCTGGGGGACAGGAGGATTGCCATATGAGTTGGAGGCCAGCCTGGACTGCAGAGCGAGACCCTGTCTCAAAAAAAAAAAAAAATTAAAACAGGCTGGGGATATAGACCAGTGCAAAGTTCTAAGGTCGTATTCGCAGTATAATCATTACCACAAAAAAAAAAAAAAAAAATAGGTGCTAAAACTGAGATAGGCATTAGAAGAGTTAGTTTTAGCTATTCAAAGTCAAAAAGAAATCGTGAAGTGTCCCTCTCCCAAAAAACAGCTCAAGGATTCAGACAAGAGTTCCTCCATGCTCTTTCCTAAATAACTCAGTTCTGCTATGACAGAAAGAGAGCCACACTGGCCCAGTGGTGGGTATTAGAGCTTGTACAACTGGTAAATGGCCATCCACGTGAAAAGGGTGGTTGGCTATAAAGCTACTGGAACTTCCACTGAAATAAGGAAGGTGAGACCTGAAGAAACAACTCAGCAGTTAAAGACCTTGCCTAGCAAGAGGTAAGAAACCAAGTTCAATTTCCCAGCACCACATAAGCTGGAACACACGTCTATAATCCCAGCACTCAGGAGGATGAGGCAGGAGAACTGCCATGAGTTATGGTATGGCCTACCTAGTAAGCTCAGAGCCAGCCTGGACTACAGAGCAAGACCCTGTCTCAAAAGAAGAAGAAGAAGAAAGAAAAAAAGAAACGTGAGTATGGTAGGAAGGGTGATCTGCTCTGAGGCCCAGAAGCATGAAAGTGCTGAAGAATCATGAATAAGCAGCCCACTGTGTAATGTCAAACTCCTGACACAAACTGTCAGCGTAAGGGAACAAGGATACCAACATGGATACCAACACAAAAAAGAGGCTCTGAGAAGTGCATGTAGGTACAGATCAGATGTAAAGTACCAAGGCACTCATGTAACAATGACAATCAAGTCCTAAATGGGGAAGATAGTATCTATTTGGAGAGACAATCTAACAGGACACAGGAGCATGAATGGGATAGGAGGGCCAAGTTGGCACGGGGAGTCAGAGACTGAGCAAGGTAAGGAGGGTCACTATGCTTATCAAGATCCAGTCTCAAAAAGTAGGCTAGGGGTACAGCTCAGTGTGAAAACCCTGCATTCAATCCACAATACTGAAAAAGGGGGGAAAATAAATGGAGATCGCTTTGCAGAAGGGAAGTCAGCTGAGGCACATCAAAGCCTGAGGGGGATGAGAAAGGCATCTGCACACACGAGACAGGGTTGTAGTAGAGATGAGAGGTTGGCAACTAACAGAAAATTGATTGATTAAATCAGTAAATTAAAATTAAAATCATAGAGGGCAGCTTCTCAAAGAAACATGAAAAGAAAAAAATTAAAATGAACTGTCATGTTGCAATGAAATTGAGGCTGTCAATGTGACTAAGATTTTTAACACATCTGGATACAGAAATATATAAAACAGCATATAAAATATGTGAATGTATGTTCAAGCATTTACACACATTCTCTCTCTCTCTCTCTCTCTCCATCCACTAAGAACCTAAAAATAATGATACCCCATAACTGTTGTCCATCCTGCCAAGGGACAGAAAGCCAAAACTGCTTCACTCTCAAGTTACAAGACAGAGATAAACAAGGGAAGAAGGCAGAACTGAAGTGCCTCTTGCTGTAGTAGGAATCAACAGTAAATATCAAGTTAAGTTCTCTTACTGAGAGATACTCTAAAGCAAGAGAATTTCAGTTTCTTTTGACTGTTACAGAAAAATGACATTCAGGTTCACTTACTTATTTATTATTTGAGACAGAGTCTCGCTTTCTAGTCTAAGCTGCTCCTGAATTAACTATACGTAGCCCAGGCTGACCTCAAACACATGGCAGTCCTCCTGCCTCAGGCTCCTGAGTGCTGGGATTACAGGCATGTGCCACCACACCCAGTTCATGAGGTGCTGCGGGAACACACTCAGGGCTATACCTTCCTAGGCCCCTGACTTTCGATTTTAACCTCAACTTAAAATTTGAATGAGGGCTATTTTGTGACAAAGAAAGAGCTGAAACCAAAGGCATGAACCTTAGATAGAATAGTACCATAAGTCTTGGCTTAGTTACAAAGGCATATAGGACCCTGTACTCAACTGTACCTCTGACCCTCAATTTCAGAACAATTTTCAGTTCTCTGTCCTTTGCTCTCAAGTTCAGACTGGTGTAAAAATCTCACTTAAAAATACTAATTTAAACTGTCATTCACACTAAAAAATATAAAAATGAAAGCTCTACACACAAAATAGGGTATCACCATAGATAAAATATTAATCTAATCATCAGATATTAAATGATTAATGGTACTATTACAGAGATTACTGTTTGAAATTTAGTTTTCTCATTTCTTGAGAAATGAGAATTTAAAAATTAACTTGTCCTACTTTGAAAACAGTATCTTGTAATTCTTATTCAGAAGAGATGCATGCTAATAAAAGGTGTTAACAAGGGTAATTACTACTACGAAAGCACAGACCATAACTGGTAATAAACACAAAGACTCATTCCCAGAAGTTTGAAAGAAAAAAATGTCTGGTAACTGCATTCCACATTAATTTAAACCAATTTCTCAAGATATGCCTTAATAAGTCAAGTACCAAAACTATCAGCCAGGCGTGGTGGCACATGCCTATAATCGCAGCTTCTTGGGAGGCTCAGGCAGAAAGCAGACAAACCAAGGCCAGCCTGGGCAACTTAGTAAATCCTACCTACTAAACAAAAAAAAAACAACCCAACCCAGGAAAGTGCCACAAGCCTATAGTCCCAGGATTTTGGGAGGCTGAGACAAGTAGAAAGTCTGAAACAGTTGAGAAACTCTGTTTTAAAGTTTTAATAAAGTAGGGGCTGGAAGTGCAGCTCAGTGAGAAAGCCGTGGGTTTAATATTCAACACCTACCAAAAATATTTTTCAAATAAAAAGGGGGCTGGGAATGTGCCTACCGTACCTATTAACAATTCTCAGAGCCACGAACAAACACTATTATGCATTCCTCTTAATATATTTTTCCTGATAATAATTCATTTATTTGGGGGACACCCCCTTTTTTCATTCTAAGTAAATTAGAACATACAATGTTAAAAAATATTTAGTCATATTTATGATTGTATTTTATATGCAGTAAAATTCACCCATACCAAAGATATGGAAAAGTTTCATCACCTTAAAAAACTTCCTCATCCCCCTTGTGGCTAAATTCCTTCCCACGGCCTCAAGCAACCAACCATTTGATTTTTTGCTCCCATAGCCTTGCGTTGGCCAGAATACTATATAAAAAGAATTGCCCAGTAAGTATATTTCACAAGCCTGAGTCCTTTAACTTAGCATACTGTTTCTGAGAGGCATCCATGCTGTCACCTATTTGAACAGTTTATTCTTTTTTTGCTGCTAGGTAATATTACATATACGTGGTCTGTATTACATTTCATTTATCCATTTACCAGGTGATGGGCATTTGGGTTGTGTCCATGTTCAAGTTGTTATGAATAAAGCTACTATATAAAATAAACATTCACGTACATGTATTTTTGTGGACATATGTTTTCATTTCTTTTGATTGTATAAATACCTAAAAGTAAAATCACTGGGCTATGCCAAGGGGAAGTGTATAAAATAAATCAAGCATAAATAAAACTAATTGACCTTTAAAGTAATATTCCATGCAGTTTAAAAATAATCAAGTCAGGCGCAGTGATAAAGACTTGGAATTCCAGCACTCTGGGAGGTTGAGGCAAGAAGACTGCCAAGTTCAAGCTCATTATGAGCAATTTAGCAAGACCATCTCAGAATAGTAAATAAAATGGGTAGGGATGTAGCTCAATGTGAAGGCCCTGGGCTCAAATCTCCAGTAACAAAAAACAAACAAAAAAAATTCTAAAAGACTCCAACCACCCCCCTCCCAAAACACTCATTTCACATCTTTCATGACTTTCAGTATTGATAATTATTTAATGATAGCAGTAGTTTCTTAAGCTAGGCTACACACTAGAACTGTTTTCAGAACTAGAACTTAGGCACTAACGGGAAGATTCCTATTTAGCTGCCCTAGGTGTGGGCACAAACATTGGGTTCTTTCCTTCTTTCCTTCTTTCCCTTCCTTTCCTTTTTTGCCTCTCTCTCTCTCTCTCTCTCTCTCTCTCTCTCTCTCTCTCTCTCTCTATTCCTTCCTTCCTTCTTTTTCAGACAGGGTGCTGCTATGTCACCCAGAAGAGACTCAAAATCCTGAGCTGAAGTGAGCCACCCACCTCAACCTCCCGGGTGCTGAAGCGGGCCACAGTGGCCCGCTCTTTCTTTTTTAAGTGCTAGAGTATCTTCTTTTTGTTCTCTCTGCATCTTGAAATTTCTCAAACATACAAAAGAGACAGTAATATAAAAACTCATACTATTTAAACTCACCTATTTAACAATGAAAAGTTTTACTATTTCTACTTTTTTCTTAGTGAAAATATTTAAAAGCAAAACACAAGTCATGACTTTTCACCTCCAAATACTTTAAAATGAATCTTCTTTTTTTTTTTAAAAAAAGTGCATTTTAAGCCTCATTACCATACCTTTCTCACAATCTCAAATATTAATTTGTTTTCACCATGTAATACTTAATGCACATTTTCCTGTCAAAACTCAAAAGCAAGCAGGGAAGAACCACTGACTTTTTTAACATATAAAAAACAAATGAGTATTTTCATACAATTTTTCACATCTTTCATAAGAATACTTATTTTCTAAACAAAATAACAATAAACTGAACGAAGAGAAAAACGGTAGTTAACACTTTTTTTACCTGAAAAGATCCACCTCATGCACAGTAGGTAAAATAACAGATATGTGGGTATCTACCTAAGAGATAAAAGAAAAAATAATAGAGAAGGTATAAGTAAATTTTCAGAAACTGATTTCTTTTTATGAGTCTCTTTTTGCAGTCCCAGCTGGAACTCACTATGTAGCACAGAAATCCTCTTGCCTCAGTCTCCTGAGCGCTGTGATTACAGGTGTGTGCTACCATGCCTGATTAATTTTTTTATATGGTGCTGGAAACTGAACCCAGGTCCTTGTCCATGCTAACTAAGTGCTCTAACCACTGAGCAACAACCTAGTTCCAGAAAGAGATTTTTACAATATGCCTATCCAGTTTATGATCAACAAGCCAAGTTGCCTTGTCTATTTTTTTTTAAGATTCTCTTTCTCCAGGACAGTCAGAAAATGAATATTCTGAGTATACTGCAAAAAGCGGAGGAAAAAAATAGAGACAACATGCATAAACAATCCAACAGGCAGCTGTTAGATTAGTTCACAACTGTCTGAAATATCATTAAAAGTAGATGACATAAGTAACAAGAAAAATCAGTGTTCCTATTGTTCTCCATTTTTACTCAATTCAAAGAACAAAGGGAGTGCTAACATACCAGTTAAAACCTTTCAAATAAAAAATTCAACCGCACCCATGAACAGATGTTGTTTAAACAAAAAACAAAAAGAATCATAACTACAAGATCTTTTTGACTGAGTCTCCTAAAACCAGAAACTCCTCTAAGATGAGAGGTTTTGCCAGAATTAAACCTTGTTGAAATAATACTTTCCCCTTGTCCTGATAAATACAGTATGAATTCTAGGTTCTTCAATGTCTACTTGAGAAATAACAAGGGAAAAACTTTTTAAGAAAAAAGAAAAAGGATGGGGCTAGAGGAATAGCTCAGCAGTTAAAGCACTTGCCTAGTAAGCTCAAGGGCCTGAATTCAATTCCCCAGCACTATATAAAGGTGGGGATAGTGGCACACGCCTATAATCCTAATACTCGGGAAGCTAAGACAGGAAGACTGCTATGAGTTCAAGGCCAGCCTAGGATCCATAACGAGGACAGAAACAGCCTCAATTGCAGAGTGAGACTCTGCCTCAAAAAAAAAAAGAAAGTTTACTGACAATTCACTAGAAAATTATTTAATGGAATATTTAATACTTCATACATATTAAGAAATATGTAATAAAAGAAACTGTATTTGTTAGTTTAAAAATTCTATGCTCATTTTACCACAGTACCACACCCTACCTGTTGAGTTAACTGCACTATTTGAGTTGTCCCAGGCTTGTCATGACATGTGGGAATCCGTACCTTAAAAAGAGAAGGGATTATTTTTTGACTATAAATGAATGAAGTATCAAAAAGGTTTCCTTCTACTGCTAAAAAGATATAATCATTAAACTTCAAAAAGCTACAAAAAACACAAAATATTTATTTCAGATTTTAAAACTACGGTTATATTTAGTCACAGCAAACAGTTCAAGGTTTCCAGATTCACAAACAGAAATCATTAACCCACTGAGAAGCAAACATGCCAAAAAAACAGAGAAAGAATTATCAACCTCATACTGCTTCCTGTTTACTATTCCAATCTTTGCTCCACTAATACACACACACCCAAACACACCCTCTCCAGCTTGCCAAACTTATGGATAAATCTCACAGAAAACAATGAGACCTCTTAACCCAAAATTATCGGCTAACTTACAATGATTCCCCAAGGAAAAAACAGAATACACATTTTAAAATGGGCAAATCTGAAGACAGAACTTTGTAAAAAGTAAGTCCAACTTCATAGTGGACTCCAAAGTATTTAAAGTATACTTATAAAAGCCTGCAGTAAAACGCTAATAAAATAAAACAAAGCAGAACAAAAACCCTTAACAGAAATACCCTGAGGGAAATGTTTTGACTGACATTACATGCTAAATTATAATAAAGAACCAGTGGTTTTCCTACTTCCTTTTAATTTTTAGTAACTCATACTTAAGTCTACAAGTGATCTGTTTCTGTTTATCACAGAAGTATTAACAGGCATTAGTAGGGTCCTGGAGTTACAGAATTCGAGGAGGTAGCACTTACATTCACATGTATTACATAGGAATGACATTCCTGAGCAAACTGCAAGATACAGTGGTACTCCAGTGCATGTAAGTGTGTAATTAATTATTCTTTGAGGCATGATGAGTTATGGTATCTCTATAGTGATCAATATCAATGAAAAACAAGCAAAAGCAGTAACAGGGCCAAATGGGATGTTAAAAAGCAAAACTCAGGACTGGAGGAATGGCTCAGCAGTTAAAGCACTTGTCTAGCATGAGCTACATCAAAAACTAAGTACCCGGGTTCAATTCTCCAGCACCACACAAGCCAGGCATGGTGGTGCACACTGTAATCCCTGCACTCAGGAGGCTGAGACAGGAGGATTGCCCTGAGACCTGGGCTTCATCCTGAATTGAGGACCAGCCTGGGCAACAGATTAAGACCTTTTCTCAAAATACATAAATAAATAAAAAGCAAAACTCATTGTGAGCTTCCAAAAGAGTCCTTACAAAATGTGACAAGTGAGAGAGCAGTATTACCTTCATCACCACCCCCATGATAGGCAGATACAATGTTTTCCCTGGCACTGGGGCAGGCCATCGGTCAACATCATTACAAGCTGAAAAACATAAAATATTTTTTAGTACAAATATTAAAGTATTAAAATGGAGCATTAGAAATTAGAACTCTAGATTCCATAGAGCATGAAAAATGCTGGGAAGAACAAAAGATAAAGTAAAAGAAGAGTGATGAAAATATATTTCACTCAGAAATACGTATGTCCTAGGATATAAATTAGTCAGTATTTTTTTTAAGCAGTACTGGATTTTGAACTCAGGACCTCAAACATGGTAGGCTAGCACCACACCCTTGGCTGTGTACCATCCCTTTTCTATTTTAAATTTTGTTCAGAGAAAGGATTTTGCTAAGTTGCCCAGACTGACCTTGAATTTACAATCCTCCTGCCTCACCCTACCAAGTCAATGAGATTACAAGCATGAGCCCTTACGCCTTTCAGTAAATTATTCGAAGCTGACAAATTTGGACTTAAAGGAAGTTTTCCTACCCACTCACTACTACTATAGTTGGCTACAAGTGCACCTGGTAGAGGCATTCCATCTGTATCAAGTTACCAGTGATTTTAGTTCAATGGTACTCTGAGAACTATTAACTTTAAATTCATTATTATAAAATACATAGACACCATCTATATTGTTAACGGAGATAAACACAGATACCAGTTTTGATGTTTATAGGAAAAGATGCCAAATAGTTTTGTATCATTCAGATAACCCTTAAATTCTCTGATTTAGGTCAACTTCATTTTTATAATGTATAGTGTATATATATATGCACAAAATACTCAAGTTCATTGTAAACACTATGTATTGCATATGTATATTAATAAAAATGGTGGAGGAAAATGTATAATGTAAAAGCTTACAAGTTCATAAAGATACACAATTCATACAGTGTTTAACTTACCTGCTTCCAAATAAGGTTCATTCTTTTCAAAATACTCTGGTGCTATCTGTTTCAGCACAGTGTGAAAAAAGTGAATGTACGGTAGTTTGCTGATCAAAACCAATGACTGGAGGGGAAAAAGAAATAATTTTTTTAAATGTCTAATAATAATAATTCTAATTTGCCATTCATGTCTTAAAAGAACAATTACTAAACTCAGCAAACAACAAGGATTTTAAAATAAAAGACTTTTTACAGTGATGAGTTAAAAGAAATCACAAACCATTGCTGCAGAATGTAAAAATTTTAACCTTATTACCACACTTTAAAAAAACACAAGGTTGAAGGAATGGCACTAGTTAAAGCGCATGCCTAGGAAGCGTGAGGCTCCTATTTCGATTCCCCAGCAGCAAGTGAAGCTGGGTGTAATGGTGCACACCTGTCATCCCAGCACTCAAGAGGCTGAGTCAGGAGAACTACAATGAGTCCAAGGCTAGCCTTGGCTACACAGTGAGTTCAGGTGACGTCTGGATTGCAGAGCAAGACCCTATCTCAAAAATAAATACATAAAATAAGATAAAAATAAAAATAATTAAAAAACCAAAAAGGCATATTCACATATACCCCTATTCTTTAGGAAGAAGGATTTCTTATAAATATACAAATATTCTGTATAATCTCAAAGCCTAGCCACTGTCACCACAGCAATATCATAAATTAGCCATATTAGTTATCTTCTTACTAAGGAAAGAACTGATTGATGTAATGATAACCTGAACATCCTTTGACTGTACAAACATTTACCTTTCAGTATTCAGCTAAGGCATTTGAAATTTAACTTTTTTCTTTCTCATATTTTCTAGCCTTATGAATTTCATTGTTATAGTTATTTTCTTATGTGGACTGGTGGGCGAGACCACGTTAAAGAATATCAACAGAGGTATAAGATACAGAAAAAAAGAACTATTGGCAAATCGCCCCAATGAAGGGCTCTCCTGGCCCCAGAGATGAGGCATCAAGATATGGCCACTGCAGCCCATTCTAGGGGTGGGAAGCTGAGCTGAACAACAGTGATTGGAGTGATGAAGTGAGTCAGACACAAAAAATTTAATATGTTAAATATCAAATGGTTTCTCTTATTTGGGAAACCCGGAACAGTCATTCTATAGAACCAACTAAGTGAGATAATGGGAGTTATGGGAGGATGGGGAAGGTGTAGGAGGGCCAAAAATGGGAAGAAATTGTAATGCTGTAATGATGTAATATATATGTGCACAAAATACTCAAGTTCATTGTAAACATTATGTATTGCATATATAGTAATAAAAATGGAAAAGAAATAAATATTAAGTGGGTATAAAATACATTACTAAAATACAGTTGTTAAATAAAAAGGAAAAAAGAAACTTTGGTGCTATTCGAAAGATCTATGACTGTTAAATTCTACAGTCCAATTGTCATGGCTATATATTTAGAAATCATGGCCTTATAGCTTGTCTGTTTAAGATTTAGATTATACTGATTTTATGAAGTGTACTTTTTCTTGAAAAACACTATCTTTCCATCCAGCATCAACTAGTGGTCTGGGAAAACTCTGGTTGTAAACAGGAAAGGTTTGTGTTCCACTAGCTGAAATTAAGTTGAATTGACTCATCATTCTGGTTTAAAGAAAGAAAAAAACTGTACATTTAGAATGAAAACAGTAATTGCTAAGATGCTGCTAAAGTTCATTCATTGGCTCTTCAAAATAAAAAAAAAGGGGGGGCCAGAGGAATGGCTCAGTGGTTAAAGTGCTTACTCAGCAAGCACTACATCAAGTGTTAAGTACCCAAGTTCAATTTTCCAGCACCATATACGCCGGGCATGGTGGTGCACACCTGTAGTCCCAGCGCTCAGGAGACTGAGACAAGAGGATTGCTGTGAGTCCAAGGCCAGCCTGGGCTCAATAGTGAGTTCAGGATCAGTCTGGGCTATAGAGTGAGACCCTGTCTCAAAAAAGGCACTGCAAGCTTCTATTAGTTATAATAATATTATAATCTGCTTATTCATTTCCTATTCTAAAATGTCAAAATTAAATAGACACAGCCATATACTCACTGCAACTTATTAGGATTCTGCCACAGAGATAGCAAAAATTCAACAGCAGTTAATACTCTATAGAGACAGGTATCTATCATCTAAAAAGCACAAATAAAATGTAAACTCTAAAATATTTAAAGATGAAAAACTCAAGTTTAACAACTGGTAAATATTTTCCTAATCAAAATATAAAAAGAGATTATTTATATAAGAATTACCTTCTGAAAGTAGCCTCTTTTAAGAGTTTTATCTCGAACTTGTCGAAAATACACATATCCATAAAAATAAGCAGGATCCTTCTACAAAAGAAGTGATAAATTGTTTATATCTATATATAAGCACATACATATTCTCTCTCTCTCTCTAAAATTAACATCTAGTTCTTTCATAAACCCAAATCAAGATGTGAGGTATACAAAGAGCTGGTTACGCTTTTCTACTGACAAACAATTATCATGACAGGCAGTAATTTCCAGATAAAATCTGGTAACTTGCCCAAAAAGAATCATAACCTAAGTACTAAAGTAAGACCTTTCCTCCTATAACTTACTGAGTTTATATTATTATTCACATCTATACTAAAGTTAGAAAATAATCAAATTAGGCTAGAGGAATGGCTCAGCAGTTAAAGCGCTTGCCCAACAAGTACTTAGGCAAGTACTAATGTACCGAGTTCGATTTCACAGCACCACATAAGCTGGCCATGGTGGTGCATGCCTGTAATCCCAGGTCTCAGGAGGCTGAGACAGGAGGATTGCTATAAGTTCAAGGCCAGCTGGGCTACACAGTGAGTTCAGGATCAGGCTGGGATATAGAGCAAGACCCTGTCTCAAAAAAAAAAAAAAAAAAAGAATCAAACTTTATATTTTCCCCAATGCTGTTATTAAGTTTTCTTTTTAATACTGCTGAAAATTTTGAGTTTACCAGGGATAAGGGGTTAGTCTTTTAACAAAATGAAGTGTCCTACTATAAAATTTAAAGAGAGAAAATAAAGTTAAACATCAATTGGAATCTTATAGTCAGTTACATGTTAACCCAATAATAGTGAATTTTAGAGTGCTCATTAACATACAATTTGAAAGGTAATTACAGCACAAAACCTTATAGTTTTGAGAGCCTACTGTAATAAATTTTGGCTCAGTGCCTTATTTGATTGCTAGTCCTTAAATAAACATTCCTTGATCACCTCCTTTAAACAAGGCATTGTGTTACAGAAGATAAGTAGATACATCATCCACACTTCCTTAAGGAGAATATATCTAGGGAGAATATGGAAAGAACAAAAATGACTGCTATGAAAAAAAGAGGAAGAAAGCATCAAGTGTTACAAGAAGGCCAAGGAGGAACAGTAAGACTCCACGGAGACAGCTGATTTTTAATTGGACACTGAGGGGTAGATAGGATTTGAACAAAGATAAAGATATTCTAGGGTTAGAGGGCCAGAGATTTAAGCAAAAACACACAGACAAAATAAATAAATAAATAAAAGCCTATCAGGAAAAACTACATAGTTAATTAATTTTGACTAAAATACAGTAAAAGTATAGCAGAAACATGAGGGAACAGTCTTACTTTGAGAGACCAAAAAGTGAGGACAAGGGAGCAGTACTACCATTACTCATTCACAATTGGAAATCATTTTAGAGTCTATTCATTTTTATAGTCTATGTACATGTTAGCTAGCATCACCAAATAAGTGGTGAGGCATGGTCATGCATGCCTGTAATCCTAGTATTCAGGGAGGAGAAGCAGAAGGAGCACAAGTTAGAGCTCAGCCAGGGCAGAGACCATGTCTCAAAATAAACAGTAAAGATGGGCCTTCAGAGTGAAGGCCTTGGTTCAATCCCTAATAACACCACCACCAAAAAATAAAAAATAAAAAATTGACACAATGTATTGAAAAAACAAGAGGTGGGACACATTTGTACAAGTTTCTTATGCCCACCAGCTCTCATTTCCCTCATCTGTAAAAGCAACACTCTCAGAGGACCGTAGAGAAAATCAGTGAATTAATACACACCTACTAATACAGTGCCTAGACATAAAAAGCTTTACTAAATAATAGCTACTATTATGATCAATTGGAAGAGTGTTAATTGTGGTGGCAAATGAGCAGAGAAAGGAGTAAAACTCTAAGAGACACTTCCTGTGAGAGTTCTTGCGATTACGGGAAGCAGGGAGGTCAAATGGAAAAGCTGATTTCAAGCCGACATCAAGTTTATATTGGATGTGCTGACAGGACATCCAGATGGAAATGTTCTTCATGCAGTCAGAGATTTTAAGTGTGAAGTACCAAAAAGAGAAACTTTATAAATTTTTAAATCATCTGAATTAAATTGTTTTAATAAACAGTAACTATTACACAAAGGTCATTAGGAAAGCAAAAAGAAACAACTATACACTATCATAAAGTATGAGGAATTACCACAGGGAATAGTTACTTCAGCTGTGGATGATATTTAATGTATAGTACCACTCCAACCCCACAACTGAATAAATAGTAAAAGAAACTCACCTCAGAATTTTAACACATTTAGATTATTCTCAATAGCGCTGTAATGGGTTTTAAGAAAAACAACTTTATTTGTTTAATTTATTTATTTTGGTACTAGGGATCAAGCCCAGGACCTCTTCTCTGAGCTACAACCTCAGCCCCATTCTTTAGTTCTCATTTCAAGACAGGGTCTCACCAGTTGCTAAGTTACCCAATCTGGGCTTGAATTGGTGTTCGTCTTGCCTTAGCTTCCTCAAGTGCTGAGATTACAGGCCTGTACTAATAAATCCAGCAAAGCACATTAACTTAAGAAAATCTCATTCACTCATGCTGAGTCTTTGTATATCAAACTCATTTAAGAAATTCAGCTATATAATAAAGTAACAAAAGCAAAATACTTCTGAATGTGGTAAGAGGTAACTTGAATAAATGAGCTGGAAAGGTTCTTCCCTCATGAAATTTTTTCAGAACAACTTTTCTAACCTTTAAGTAAACTGGTAAATCTTTGTCAAATTGATCCAGCAGACAATGCAGTGACACCCTCCTTCCAGAAGACTGTCGAAATCTAAAACAAAATTGGGTATCTCCAAGACAACCTAATGAAAACAAAATGAAAGATATTAAGGATAGATTAGTATATATTTATTTATCCAGTTTCATCAATTTTAGAGCTGAAGAAATCCTGTAAGTCACTTACACCCACTCAGTCAAGTTTTAGAGAAGAAAAAGGAAATCTTAAAGTTCAAATGTCTTGCTCAAAACCATATTTGCTGGATAAAGGCAAAGAAAGAAGTGACATGTGTCTTAATTCCTAAATCTCTTAATTTCTCCTATTCCATTTTTTCCATGTAGTTAAAATATTTTAGAATCTATCTTCATATAGCACTGACTCACAAACACAGTAATGAGCAAAAGAAAGCACACATAAAATAACACATTATTTAAAACCATGTAGGTTAAAAAAATTTTTAAAGCAAAGTTTTCAAGAAAAACTACAGGACTAGAGGAATAGCACAGCAGTTAAAGCACTTGCCTAGAAAGCACAAGGCCTTGGATAGATTACCAGCCACCAATAAGCTAGGTGTGGTGGCAAAGACCTGTAATTCTAACACTAGGGAGACTGAGCCAGAAGGATTTCTATGAGGTTTGAGGCCAGCCTGGGCAACACAATAAGTTCAGAGCCAGTCTTGACTACAGAATGAGATGCTGTATCAACACACACACACACACACACACACACACACACACACACACATAAATACACACACATAAATACACACATATATAAATATGTATAATAAAATGAAAGAAATAAAAAGTACAGTGCATCTGGGTGATAAAAGTATAAAGTAAAGAAAGAAGCTGGGTGTAATGGAACATAGCTGTAATCCCACTACTGTAAGAGGCTGACGCAGGAAGACTTAAGTTTGAGCCCAGCCTGGGCAACTCAGCAACCTAATTAAGATCCTGCCCCCCAAAATAAGAAAGAGGCTGTATGTAGTTCTGTGCAGATGCAGAGGCCCTGGACTCTCCATCTCCATACCAAAAAAAGGCAACAAAGCAAGAAATCTATTATACAGTCGAGATAGTGGTTACACATGGAAGAGCGAGAGGAATAATGGTGAAAGTTGCAGGTGTTGGCAAAGATCTATCTCTTGTCTGTGTTCTGTATTTCTTAACGACAAGAAGCTCATTTGTTTGTGGTGCTAGGGACTGAATGAAGGTCCTTGCCCACACCAGTTATGAACTCTATAACTGCATGGTATGGCAGGAAGAGATCTCTTTCCATTCAAAAATTATCAAATGCACAGAGCATTCTATAAGCTACCTTCACTTCTGCAATTCAAACTGAGAGCACAAAGTTAAAGGTAAGCAGAGGGCATCTTCCAATATCAAAAATATCAAAGATTTGAGAGGAAAAAAAACCCGACTTTTGACTCAGAGTAACAGACAATTTAAAATGGTATTTCTGTAATATCACCAACATAGCTATAGTGAGTCAGAATACATACACTGAGATGAAATTTCAAGAGCTCACCCTATTCCTCAGCCTTGGCTTTATGTAATCACTCTCTCTGTGATTTGGATGGGTGAGCTAAAATTGCTCAGAAATAGTATTGTAGATGAAAGCTTCTCAAGTATAGTTCCTGCAATGATGTTGGCTCTCAAGTTTGTACTAATAAGCCATGAGCAAATAAATATGCAAGTTCAAAATAAGCATTTAGAAACCTGGGGAGCACAGTGGTACATACCTATATAATCACAGCCACTAAGGAGACTCAGACAGGAGGATCCTAAGTTCAAGGCTAGCCTGGACAACTTTGGGAGATGTGTTAAACCAAAACAAAGCATAAAGGCCAAGGGTGAGTTCAGTGTAGAGTGCTTCCCTAGCACAGGTTCAACCCCCAGAACCATCAAAAAGAAAAAAAAAAAGAAACATTTATAGCTATTTGGTATTGCTGTGATAAACTTAGACTTTTATTTTACATATCTTTGCATTTTAATTTCATTTTAATAATTAATTGAAATTATATTTTACAAAAGTATTGGCCCACAAGAATTAGACATTTAAAAACCCTCAACAAGAGCCAGTTGTTGTGCCTTGTAAATCTCAGCACTCTAGAAAGCTTAAGTTGGGCAATGGCAAGCTCAAGCCCAAGCTAGACAATTCTATATGAGCGTGTCTCAAAATAAAAAGTTAAAAGAGTGGGGAATGTATTTTTATTGTGAACAACACCCTGGTTCAACCCTCCCAGTACTGGGGGAAAAAATGGCTCTTCAACACAAACAATATGAGAGGTTTAAGTTACATGTAAATGTCCCCAATATTTACAGAAAAGAAATCTGAAACAAATATTGTCTACCTGTTAAGTCCATTCAGGAGGACTGATTTTATTCCCTCAGATCATCAAAGCTTCAAACTCTATTAATGCTCAATTTTTTCTACTGGACATGTTTATAGTATTGTTATCCTTGGGTAGCCAACATAGCTAAGGTCTCAGGAAAACCTAAACCCAGATGCTAATGATAAATAATAAAGAGGGGAAAAATGGACAAATATGTATCATAGGGAAGCATATTTTTGAACTTCTGCTCTAAAGATAATAAAACTACTCAAATGGATTTATAAATTAAAATCTAAAAACAAAAGATGTCTTCCTAAAGTCATGAGGATCTAAGGTATGTATAAGAAGAAAGTTGTGGAACTAGCAAAACATTCCAATGGGAATTCTAAAAACTTGTTTATCTGCATACCTTTGAAATGGGAAACAGTATTTTTATATTTTTTCTTGTGTGTATGATAAAAACAAAGCCCTAATTTATGACTCCTTTCTAAAGTCTGCTCTACTATACCTAGATTTCCTTCCACAGCAATACAAGCTTTTTGGGTAAAATTTAAGTCCATTTCAAAATTGGCACAGGAATCTCAACTTTCACTGAACAGACACATAGAAAAAAAGAAACTGGAAAATCACAACTGAAGTGGATGTTCCACATACATACAAAACACATAGCCTCTTATTGCCTCTTAATGTTTAGCTGTTAAGACGGCAGGTTGCCCACTTCCAAAATCTGTTGTCAATTTGTACTTTTAAATACCAACTATATTTTGGATGAAAAGAACCGTATTTTGTTGAGATGTAGTTTATTAAAAAGGCATTAAAACATTTGCAGGTTACTCATATGCCAAAAATACTAGAAAAATTAATTCACATAGGTTTATACTTGAGTTTTAACTTCCAAAAAAGAAACTGACACATGAAGAGACTAACTCTAAAACTAGATGTAAAACGTTTACCTAGATGCCACTGAATTGACTTCTTAACTTTGATACTTAGACAAACAGACTTGTCTTCTGCTCTCTTAGGACTTGTGCCTTAAATTAACCACAAAAAGATGAACATACTTACTTACTTCACATGCATATGAAAGCATCATAGAAAAAAGGTAAAAACCCCAAAAGTTAGAGCTGGGAACTACATATACTATTTTAACAAAGGGGATAAAATGCAGAGAAATGACTACACAGAAAAAAGAGTTTGGGTTTCTAGGACCCACAAATTGTGTGTTACTAAATACATGTGGAAAAATAATACAAGGCAACAGTTATTTTAGTAAATTTTGTTCATGTAGACTCAAGTCAATACCACCTTCAGTAAGAGATTGTTTTCTACAATGACTCTGAAAACTTCTCTTTCTGGTATAGAAAACGGATTGCAGAAACACATTCAAAATGGGAAATTTAGGTCTTGTGTTTAGGCATATAGAGTGAGGGGAGAGAGCTCTTTGCATCTGCTATTTTTCAACTGCTTTTAGTTCAAATTAATCGTTATGACCAATGGCATATTTTGGGGGAGAAGAGCATATTCTGACCCACATGCTCATGCAGAGACATGAATAGAGACAGTCCAGAAAACAGCTATGGTCTTAAAGAGCAGAGTATATAGTATATCTCCTGGAGTGCAAATCACAGAAAGTAAATTAATCCTGTAATTTATACAACTCAAGATTATCTGAGTCCTAGAAATCCAATCAAATACTCACTACATTCACAATTGTATGTGCAGAATTCACAAGGAAAATGTTAAATGAAATGGGGATAAATCCTATAAGACTTTCTGTCGTTATTTCATTAATAGTTTTTTTTTTTAAGCCAGGCTTAATGGTGCATACCTGTAATCCCAGCATAATACGAGCAGAGGCTGAGTAAAGAGGATCATAAGTTTTTGAGCCCAGCTTGGGCAACTTAGCAACTCTCAAAACTAAAAATATAGAACAAAAAGGCTGGGGATGTAGTTTAAGAGTCAATTCCCAGTATTTCAAAAAGGAGAGAGAGAGAGGGAAGGGGTGGAGGAAGGGAGGAGGAAAAGGAAGACGAGGAGGAAGAGGAGAAAAAGGAGGAAATAGATGGGAAGAAAAGGGAATGGTAAAAGATACTAAAAGATTTTAATAATTACAGCTCAGAACAAAAGACTTACTGGACCTTCTCAAAGGTAACTATCTAATTTACAAACATAATACTTTTCTTTCACATACGTCACAAAGCCTGGTTTCCAAATATACAGGAAAAAACTCTAGAAGCATTAATACAGAAAGATGAAAAATGGTAAGAAAAAATGTTTTTAACACCAAATCTCCTAAATCAAATTAACTAAACTAAGCTAACAAAATATTAGAAGTCATAACAAAATGAAAAAGAACTGGAATGACTCTTTGTAGGGCTTTGTGTGTGGCCTGAGAAACTGAATGCTCTGGTCACTGCAAGTTAAAAAGCTGTTTTGAAAGTAAAACACAAGAGCCAACCTGAAAGATATCAACAATTAGGACCACACAACGACAGAGATTCAAAGAGATAAGCAAAACTAAGCCTAATAATAAACACTTGAGTGGTGATTTTATCACCAAGCACTATCCCAACTATTTTATATAATATAAACCACTGCAAATAATTGATGGCCATGTCGTTACCTGAATTTGCTGTTTTTTTTAAAATAAAACTCACTGCCTTTACAAAATTCCTGCAAGCTTCCAAAATCTGAACTGAGAGTAAAGCACATCATTCAGTCCCCAAACATACCAAATTAATAATTTTCAAACTTTTTGTTATTTTAAGTTTACTGCTCCTTGATGTTTTACCTCATCCTACCACGTCACATTCAAGAGCTGAATCAACCAAAATCAAAAATGACATAACCAGATATCATTAAACTAGAAATTAAAATCATTAACTTGTGGGGCTGAAACTAAGTTTGCATTCCCAAGAAATGAACTAGTTCGTTTAATTTTCCTATTATTAAGGATATAACCAGTATTCTTCGTATAAAATGCAACATAAACACCACATGAAAAATAGTTACCTGAATTTGAATCTGGAAAAGACAAATAGCAAATATTGGTCTTCTGAAAAAGAAAAAAAAACCCTATATATATGTTGCAATGCACACATGTACCAATTTTAAAAATACAGAAATATAACAAAAGAGTACACAGAGCAATACTTTTACTTACTTCCTTATCAGTAAGTTTGGAATGTTGAGGATAAATTACCTAGAAGAAAATAGTTAAATTTTGTTAGACATGAATATTAGCAAGGTACTTCTAAAGTTCTAGGTAAGTCAAATGGCTTTAAGAAATATTTCACAGGCAGATGTAGTGATGTGCACCTGTACTCCTAGCTATTTGGGAGCTTGAGGTGGGAGGATCAGCTTAACTCACAGTTCAAGGCCTACTTAGGCAATGTATCAAGATCTTCTCTAAACACACACACAGGCCAAGAAAAAAATATTCTTCACACACTTTAGCAGTGAAACAAGAGGAGGGTGGGAGAAAGAACTGAGCAGGATTTATATAAGACAAAAGAAAATTTTTGGAGTCAAAAATATCTCTAACATTGTTAACATCATAAATTACCAAAAATAACTTAAACAATTGAATTATTAATAACTCAAAGCTTAATTTTTGAAATCTAAAATTTAAAGATTCTCTAATCCATCTTTTAGTTGGTGTCTACTTAAGAAATAATAATTTTCACAATATTTACTCTAATTATTATTCATTCAGATGAATGAATAAAGAAAATATGGTATATACCCATAATGGAATACTACTAGCTATAAAGGATAAATTCAAGTCATTCATAGAAAAATGGATACACCTGGAGACCAGAATGTTGAGTCAAGTAAACCAAACACAGAAAGTTAAATACTGTATAGCTTCTCTTCTACAAGAAACTCAAAATCTCAAGAAGCAAAATAAGAGATAATTACAGGGGCAGGGACGCTGCTCACTGATTAGAGCTCTTGCCTAAGAAGGAAGAGGCCCCAGTTTTGGTCCCCCAGCATCACATAATAGCTGAGCATGGAGGCACATGCTTATAATTCCAGCACCCAGGAGGCTGAGGCAGGAGGGCTGCTATGAGTTGTAAGTCACCCTGGGCTACATAGTTATTTCAGACCAGCCTGGACTAGAGAGGCACTGTCTTAAGATAGATAGATAGACAGACAGACAGACAGACAGACAGACAGGGCAGGGAGGTAGTTTTTGGAGATGGGAATGGAATCTGGGCCAAGGGTAGAGATGGGAGGGAAAGAAAGGGAAAGGGAAGCAAAATCGATTAAGATATAATGTGTACGTGTATGTACTAATTCCCTAACATGAGTGTAATTACTAGGTATCACAAATATATACTAATGAAAAATTAATTTCACAGGAAGATGTCATTAATATTTCTATGCCAGTAGAATCCATGGATTGAAACACGTTACTTCTTCCGACACAGGTCAAAGTAGACATAACATAGAAGGTAAAAGTGGGGATACAGAGTAACGGGTGTAGGGAAGTCACAGGGAAAGAAATAATATTTTTAACCTGGCACTATATTGCACACCTTTGATTCCAGCACTCTGGAAGGCCAAGGCAGGATGATTGACAATTTCAAGCCGAGTCTGGACAACACAGTGACTCTGTTAAACTCTACATCAGCATTAAAAAATAAATAAAATAAATAAAAAGCCTGGGGATATAGCTCAGAACAAAGGTCCTGGTTCAATTCCCAGAAGGTTTTTTTTTTTTCAACTGATTCCAGAAGTACACATCACAAGCTACTTATTGAGAGAAAAAGGAAAAGAAAAAGGATCTTCTGCAGTTTAAGAAATCTCACGAGCTGCTCACCATAAAGCCTATCCTATCTAATTCCCTCCAATTCCTTTAAATAATCATTATGCATTCCCCTATACAAGTTAATTTAGTACCTGCAGTAACCATAGCACCTTCTGAGGGAAAACTCCTGCCCATTAGCTCCTGCAAAGGAAGCAGAATTGAGCTAAAACAGCTATTGCCATAGCAAACACTAGTCAACACCAGGCCAAACTGGCACTCTATACACCAACCAACTGCATGTCATGACCATCCTGATCTTACTAAGTGAGTAATAAATTTATCAACATGACAAAAAGTTAAGTACTCAAGACTTATGACTAGTTACCTGGCCCTACACAGAGGAGATTCTCTGGCACTGGCAGTAATGCCTCTTCTTTATGGTACGAATTATCAAAGACAGGTGATTTGTCTAACAGGCTACCCAGGAGTATGATAATACAAGACGAGGAGTCAATACCCACAACATACACATACATAAGCAACTGAGTCTTCTCTGTACACCAAGTACTCATTCAGAAGTCTGCAAACTTTTCCAAGTAAATCATCTGCAGTGCAATTTTGGTTTTTTGATGGAGACTTTTAAGTCTATAGGTGGCAAACTTACAGGCTTTCTTCTTTGTGACTTCTTGCTGCTTTTACTCTTAGAAAGTCCTTCCTTAATCTTACTTGTTTTCTAAGTCATTACATACAAATTTAAACTTTTAAATTTTAATAGTTATAAGTACTTATTTCAAAGTGTAGGCCAGGCCAGGTAGGACAGCACATATCTGTCATCCCAGTACTCTGGGAGGATGAGGCAAGCGGACTATAAACTCAAGCTCAGTTTCTGCAATTAAGAGACTTAGTAAATCCTTGTCTCAAAATTTAAAAAAGAAAAAAAGAATTAAAGATGTAGCACAGTGCAAAGGCATTGGATTAGATTCAATTCCCAGTCCCAAATTAAGGAAAAAAAAAAAAAAGCTGCAGGAAAAACCCACTGGCAGATGCTGAAATCAGCAAGCAAAGTTTGAAAAACAACTTTGTATCAATTACAATGGAAAAAAAACCATTACTTTTAGAGTGGAGGAATCTAACAGATAACATCTTAATCAAATAATCAAGACTAAAATCACCTGAGATAGAAGACCACTTGATCTAATAACTCAGTGGCTAGTACAGGCAAAATCCTAAGACCTCATTTCAGAAAAATAGAGAGCCAACTGGACATGTAGTTCAGGGATACAGCACCAGCCTAGCATGCACAAGGCAAAAAACAAAAACAAAAACAAAACAAAAAAACAAAAACAAAAACAAAAAGGCTTATCACTATCATTGGTATAATAAATTTAGGTTAGAAGGAAATGTCACTGTCGATGGTCTTCTTAATAACACAAAATCTCCCAATTAACTGTAAGAACACATCAGATATATCCAAATTGAAGTATATTCCAGACCAGTGGTCCTCAACCGTTCTGAATCCAGGGACTCATTTAGTTGAAGACCATTCTCCCAAGGATGAAGAGTGGGGAGCACTAATTTTTACTCTATACTTTTTAAATTTTTTCAATTGTTAGCTATGGCTAGGTTTCATTAAAAAAAAAAAAAACTCAGTATTCAAGTGAGCAAAGAGCAGGAGATGAGTAGCGAGCAAAGCTCTGCCTCCTGTCAGTGTGCTACTATCAAATCCTAAGGCTTCTGCTGACCTGACAGGAGATGAATCTGCTTCCACTTATTGTACTCTGTTCCCCTCCTGCTACTGCTAAACATTTTAAAGCTATCCTTCAACAACCTATTGCTTAGCAAGTACTCCCCATATAAACACCACTGAAGAATTTTCTGTGTATTTTTCAAAGAAAAAGTATGCATGAGCTTTTTCTTAAGTTGTTTTACACCTCTAATCCAAGCTACTCATAAAGCCGACACAGCAGGATGATAAGTTCAAGGCCAGTTGGAGCAACTTTACCAAAACCATGCTCAAAATAAAGTATCAAAAAGGGAGGGGTTTGTAGCTACAGAGCATGACGCTTGTTCAGTATGGATAAGGCCTTACATTTACCTCTCAGCACTGGAAAAAAAAAAAAACAAAAACAAAAAATCTGCTATTGTATGGATGGCTTGAGTGTGTCCACCAAAATTCAAGGACAGGCACTGGTAGTAATGCCTCTTCTTTATGGTACGAATTACTACCATGTGCTACTATTTAATGATGGAACCTTTAAGAGATAGAGCCTCGCAGAAGACAATTAGATTATAGGGGTCCCACACTGAAATGAGATTAATGATAGTCTCGAAAGGAGTAAATTAGTTCCTAGGACAGGATGTCATTATAAAAACAGGAGCCTAGGACTAATGATACAGCTCAATGATAGAGTACTTGCCTAGCATGCACAGGGCCTTGAGTTCCACCCCTATCACCACAAAAAAAATAAAAAAGGACAGTGTGGTCCTTCCATGGTCTTCTGCTTGCTGTCTCACCATGCGACCTCCCCTCATATGAGCTCCCATCATGATGCCACTGCCCTGGTGTCGTGCAGCCAGAGGGCCCTCAAAGTCAAGCAAGTGCAAATGTCATGCTCTTGAGCCTCCAAAACTGTGAGCTGATAAACCTCTATTCTTTATGTATTACCTAGTACTGGTTATTTTGTTGTAACAACAGCTAACAGACTAGTACATACTTGTCTCTAATGATAGGTGCTAAGCAAAATATTATGACTTAGCCAAATATTCTCAGTGTTATCATAACAGGTACCAAAAACAAGTAATGTTTTTCAAAACTGATGCTGTATTTTCTTTTCTTTTTTTTTTCTTTTTTTTTTTTTTTTTTGAGACAGGGTCTCACTGTGCAGTCCAGGCTGCTCCTGAACTCAGTCTATAGCACAGGCTGGCCTTGGACACACCACAATCCTCCAGCCTTAGCCTCCCAAACACTAGGATTACAGGCATGCACTGCCGCACCTGTCTTGACGTGGCACTGGAGAATCGAACTCAGGACCAAGGCAAGTGCTTCAACCACTGCACTATTTCTCCAGCCCTATGCTGCATTATTTAAAGTTAGGCACTAATTTATTAAATACATAATGCTGAAATAATTTTTAAAAACTGGACCAGGAAGGTAATTATTTCATCATTTTTAGAAAAGCTTAATAGTTTGTATTTATCAAGTGCTTCCCTTGTGACATACACTGGGCTGCATCTGTTAATCAATCCTTACAAATACACTGAGAAGTGGGAAACTATCATCTCCCTTCAGCATCTACTCATGATTATGCAAAATTATCATTTACCAAAATACTTACATTCAGGAAATTTGACACATTATTGACATAGGTCACATGGGTCTAAATTCAGGTAATCTCTTCTCCAAACAAAATAAATTGTCTGCGGCACATCTCACAGGATAGTTATGCATTCTGTCACTTAAAGAACTATAACAATGCTGAAAGTATTTAATATACAACTCACAAAATGGCTTCAATACTACTACAAATCTCACTATCATGCATTCGAAATATTTGGGACTGCAAGTGTTTCAGATTTGGAGTTTATCAAATTTTAGAATTTTGTACAGATTCTATTAGTTGAGTACCTCTAAACCAAAAACCAAAATTCAAAATATTGCAAATTCTAAAGTTTTAAAAAATTTTTAAACCTACTTTTATAAAAGAAATAAGCTCTAAAGCTTTGTTACAGATTTTGGAGTACTGTAGATTTGTGTTTTGGGGTTAGGGATGCTCAACACATTGCATTTAATATTGACCTGTAAGGAAAATAAAGGGAAGCTACTATTATCAATAACCTAGTTTTGTTCAAGGTAACCTGTATTTCATGTGTCTTGGCTGCTTCAGTTTTCTAAATAGAAAACCAAAATAAAAGTAACTTTTCACTCAGGACAGCATACTCTAGTGGGGAAAAAATCATGCTCTACAGTCAGAAAAACTTAGGATTCAATTTTTGGCTTATTAAGTGTGTGATCTGAGACAAGTTACCTAAGTTTCAATTTTCTCATTTATAGAAGAGTTTAGGTGATAAACTCCTGCAACCCCAGAATTTTAAGACACTGAGGCAGGTGGATCCCAAGTTCCAGGCCAGCCTGGCCTACAAAGTGAGTTCAAGAACCATCTTATTCATCTTTCATCAACCCACAACCTAAAGGAGGGAATGGGGCTGGAGGAATGGCTCAGCAGTTAAAACGCTTGCCTAGCAAGCACTAGCAAGTGCTAAGTACCTGAGTTCGATTCCCCAGCACCACATAAGCCAGGCGTGGGGGTTTACACCAGTAATACCAGCACTTGGGAGGCTGAGAGAGGTGAATTGCCGTGCCTGGGCTCCATAGTGAGCTCAGGTCCAGCCTGGGATACAGAGCGAGACCTTTTCTCAAAATAAATAAATTAAATTAAATAAAAAGATGGTTCTCTTTGGGTTCACAGGTTTGGTGCACGGCTGGGTGGCTTCCAGGCAAAGAGGGCATGGTGAAATGGCCTGGAAGAGGGCAGCTGCTCATCCCGTGGTAAGCAGGCCAACAGAGAGGGAAGGGAGTAGGGACAAGAATACACTCCTCTAGGTAGAACTCCCAGTGAGCCACCTCCAACCAAGCCTCACTTCCTAATAGCACATGTAATTAACACATTCATCAATGAATAAATCCACTAGTGAGTAAAGTGACCCCATGGGCCAATCACCTTCCAAATACTTCAGACTTTTGGGGGCTATTTTAAAGTTAAACCATAATAAGGCCAGACTGGACTACACAGTGAGACCCGGTCTCAACACTTCCTAAATTATAATATTACTTAATAGAATTATTTTAAAATAACAAATAAATTTGAACACCTCTAGTTTTTATAATACCAATTTACTTTACTTTTCATAATGAAAACTACTAGTTAGCACCACATTGAGTGATACAGTAGTGAAAAAGCAGTAGCAACACAGAATTATCCAAACAAAAAATAATATAATGGCCAGTAAGAAGCAGGTTATCCTAAATCATATCAACTAGCCTGCCTCCTATAAGTCAACTAATCAAAGCATTTCAAGTGAGTTTAAAACAACAGTTCTCAAAACTTTTAGCCCCAAAGCCTCTTTACACTCAATATTTATTGAGGCCCCCAAAAAAGGTTGTATCTGTCCCCATCTCATCCTAACTTTCTACAATGAGTGACCCTCAATCTGGGAACAATGAAATAGAATGTCTACGGATAAATCACAACAGCCCATAGCATATAATTTTGTCTAAGTTATCCTTCTTCTAGGGGAGAGATCATGGTGCTCATCACATCCTGAAAAACAGAAACAATAATAAAACAGGGGCTGGAGGAAAGGCACAGGTGCGAGGCCCTGAGTGATTCCCTAGCACCTCGTGGTGGCACACTCCTGTAATCCCTGCACTCCAGAGGATGAGGCAGGCATATTATCCTGAGTCCAAGGCCAGCCTGGACTACACCAGTGAGTTCAGGACCAGCCTGAGCCACAGAGCACGATCCTGTCTCAAAAAAAGAAAAAACTAAACTACTGGCCTAAAGAAAACTCTGTACATTAGTTACCAATTATGGGAAATGAAATTCACCATGAGCCCTTAAATCAATCAAATTTTGGCAGCATTTAACTTTGTTATAATTCTGGTTAAAAAAAAAATACTGTCCCAAATAATGAGAAACCAAGAGGAACTCCTTTAATTTTTTTTTTTTAAAAACTACAATCAACTGCATCAACCCAATCCTATGCTTTCTGGTTAAAGTCTATTTTGCTACACATATAACTTTGGGTTAACATATCAATATAAATGCTAAATGTCTTATGTCTTCTTCACAGTCCTTGAGAACTATTGTTGCTATCTCAGTAAGATAAAAACTGCTCACGTATTCATTCTATCAAGTATTTACTGGATGTCACTAGGTATCAGGCACTGTAGTTGGCCTTAACAACTACTGAAATTCATTCCTGATTCTGTCTTGACTAACCAATGAATTGTCCCAATCTACAAAAAGAGTGTATCATGATACTTGTATGCAGTTACTGCCACACTGACTACATCTTACTGGAAACTCAAGATGTATAGAACTTTGCAATGACAAAATATTAGGAAAATATAAACCTTCCACTGAGAACAACCTCCCTGGCCAATTTTCTTAGGCAATATAGGCCACCAAAAGAATGACAGCCATGCCTGACAAAGCCGGCCTGTAACCCCAGTACTCTGGGAGGCTGAGGCAGAAGAACCACAAACCCAAGCACAGAAAAGGCAACTCTGCATCTTACAAAAACCCTGTAACAAAATTTTAAAATGACTAAAAAATTAGTTGGGGATGTGGCTTAGCCAAAAGAAATTAAATAATATATCAGAATAATACTAAAATCTGTTGTTTACTAAAGGGAAAAAATCCTTCTGATAATGTTTTTCTTGGACACAGGAAGACGAGCAATTTCTTAAGTTACAGAAAGTACCTTATACAATGTCAAAAATGGTAAGATAGGGGCTGGAAGAATAACATCGCAGTTACAATGCTTGCTTAGCAAACTCAAGGCCCTGCACCAAATAAACCAGGCGTGGTGGCACTCCTGGGTGAGGCAGAGGACTGCTGAGTTCGAAGCCAGCCTGGGCCCACAGAGTGAATTCGAGGTCAGCCAGGGGCCCAAACTGTGAGCTCAGACCCATCCGTAACTGCACAGCAAGTCTGTGTCTCGGAAAGAAGAAGAAGAAGAAGTAAACTTTTAACATCTTTCAGCAAAGAGCGAAACGACAGATACACAAGCAAATTTTCCCTGTATTCATTCTGACGCCACCTTGCAAGCCAGCTCTTCCAAAAGCAATGTCAAGTAACAGAAATGAGGAACAAAAAGAAGGAAAAAGAGAAGCCGCATGCTGAGATAAGCTTTTCGCTCAGGCTAACCGGAGTGCAGAGGTGACGCGTTTGACCAACACAAATCTGTGCGCTATAAACCAATGTGGCTTGTTACAAGTTTGGCTATTACAGTTCGCCCTATATTAGGGGTATGGCTCCCATGAAAAAGTCTCAAACGTCCTGCTTGCAGTCTCTCTGAGTACCGCTAACCCTTGGTTATTCCTGTGACTCTGGATTATAAAAAAACAGAAGACGACTAACGCCCGTATCGAGGAGGGGCCTACAGAGAACTCTCCACCCCTCGCCAAGCCCAACATCCTCCCGGAGCAGCCGAGGGGCCGCAGCCGGCTACGCCCGCCGCACGCCGCTGGGGTCCTGGCCGCCGGCCCGAGGCCAGGCCGTGCTGGCGCCGCCCCGCCGCGGGGCGAAGCGCGGAGACCGGGTGCGGCCGGGCCTCACCTCCACGGCCTGGCCCAGCTCCAGGTCGAAGCCCACCACACACACGCAGTGCAGCCAGGCCGAGAAACCGTCCCAGCGCAGCAGGCCCCGGCCGCGGCCATCCTCCTCTTCATCCTCCTCCAGCACGGCTCCCGCCGCCCCAAGGGCCGGAGGCTCGCGCCCGCCTGCGACAGCCACAGCCTCGTCCAAAGGCCCGCGCGGGCCGGGGCCCGAGCCCGCCGGGCCCCGCAGAGCCATCCGCCAGCCCCTCACGGCTCGCGCCGCCTCCGCCGCGCCGCAGAGCGCGCTCGGCTCCACGCACGCGCAGTACCGGCTACTGCAGCCGCCGGAGACCCGTTTGATAGGGCGGGGCAACGAGCCACGTGACCGCGGGAGCCGGGGCGCGAGGGTACAAAGGGCTCGCTGCGCTTCCTTTGGGTTGCAAGGTTTACCCTGACCTTGATGTCTTAAAGTTCTTTAAAGGCTGGCTTGTGGAACAGTACTGTAGGGCGCTCAGGCCAGCCTGGGTGATGCAGTGATTTGGAAACCTTATTTTAAAATGAAAAATAAAAATGGGCTGGGTTGTAGCTCAGGGCGAAGGCTGTAGATTTTATCCCCAGTAATACCAAAACGAAACGTTCTTTAAAACTGAAACGGTGGTTTAGTAGTCTTTGCCAGCCATTTTCACAGTCCAACAGCCACTCAATGAATTATCCTTAGAATGATATCATTTATTACTAAAGTACTATTAAATTATTGAAACATACCGGTAACAGTAGCTAACATTAAATAAGTTTATGCACTTAGTTCAAGAACAAATATATACATATATTCATTCAAATCTCACATAGTTGCAAATAGGAACATATTTTTTATTTCTCCATATAAGTAAGGAAATTGAGGTTTTCAGAGTTTACATGACTAGCCCAACAAGTGTGACAACTCCTATGCTCACTGTTGACTGGGGCAGCCTGCTGATTCAAAGTTTTACACCTGCGCTCAGCTGTTCCCCATCCTATCTTTCTTGGCCTGGCTGACTCACCCAACACTCTTATCTCCAGACCTTTCTGGAACCCCAGATTGGCCTCCACAGTCACCTGTGGATCTTGCTCTTTGAATAGTAGGGCAAAAACTGATCTTTGGCAGCTTTGTATTTTCAGAGATCAGCACTAGACTAAGCACCTATGAGCCACTTGTTCTGTTGAATTGTTATTGATGATTACTACAGCATAGTACTACTGACTAGGATTTACTCAGCACCCACGAAACTGACAATAAACAAGGTAGAGAAATAGGATATAGGTAAATAGGAAACACAAAAAATAGAAAAATAAATAGAAGATAATAATATTACATAATAAACTTTTTTAAAAACAGCCAAGTATTCATGTTCTTACACTTATTATCATATCTAATCCTCCCACAGCCCAAAAGACAGATCCTATTGTTATTCCTATTTTACATATAAGGAAACAGGTTCTAAGTGATGAAGGTGTCACAGCAAGTAGGTGGTAGAACAGGGATTTAAAATTCATGTCTTTCTGACTCATTCTGATCTTATAAGCATTTTGCTGCACTGCTCAGTCAAATGTACTTCATTTGACAAATACTATCCTCTCTACACCCCACAACCTTGGAATTGTTGTTTGGAGTAAGTGTTGACATATGTATTGTCCTGATTGTCATTTTTTTTCCAGTACTGGTGAAATAAACCTAGCACCTTCACAGTAAGCTACATCCACTGCTCTGGTTTTTTTGGTGCTGGCGGTGTGTGTGTGTGTGTGTGGGGGGGGGGGTTGTTTTGGTTTTTTTTGTTTTGTTTTGTTTTGTTACAGGGTCTCACTAAGTTACCCAGGCTGAGCTCAAACTTGTGATCTTCCTACCTTAGCCTCCCAGAGTACTAAGATTTGATGTGCATCACCACACCCAGCAACATCCCTGTTTTCACAGACAGCCAATATTCTCAGACTTCAGTAGTGATATTTACTAGAGACTTTTTGGGGGTGGGGATTGAGGATGAACAGCATTTAAATTAAAGGCAAGTCTTGAAATAAAGTAACCTGCCAGCCTACTAGACAGAACTGTTATAGTTAAGAGGAATATATATATATATATATATATATATATATATATATATATATTCTGCATCCAAGTAAGACTCTAAACCCATAATTAAGAGAAAACAGTAGTCTTTTGAATTAGAAAGAGTGCTGTACTACAAATCAAAAGGTCTACATTCTAACACCAACTCCATACAAAATCACAGTAGACAAGCAGCTCCAACGTGCAATTACTGCATTAGTTAATAAGAATGATCATTACTACCAGTCATGATGTCTCAGGCACTCAGTAAAGCTGAGGGAGAGGGTTCACAAGTTTGATAAAGCCTAGGCAGCTTAGTAACTTAAAGAGACTCTGTCTCAAAGACAAAATAAATAACAAGGGCTGGGGATGTAACCCTGGGTTCAATCTCCAGTACCAAAACCAAATGATCATTACTAAATTACCTCACTGTTGGGAAGAGTGAAGCTACTGTAACATGTGCATTTCACTGGGTGCCAGTTCACTATTAATAATTAGTGAGGTCTAAAGACTAGTGAGTTGTTCTACAAATTGGCTTTTTAACTTGCAGATATAAACTATTGTTCACTAAAATGCTGCTTTATAGTACTGTGTTCAGAGTATGTTGCCTGAAAACAACATATTAAAAAAGTCAGAAGTTTCATGAGAAATCAAACCAAGCGTCTAGAGAATTTTCTTTTTTAGTACAAGGGATAGAGCCCAGGGACTTTACACAAAACTATACACTAAGCCTTTTTTCTTTTTTTTTACTTTCAATTTCAAGACAGGTCCTCAATAAGACACTAAGTTGCCCAGGCTGGGTCTGAACTTGTGATCCTCTGCCTTAATCCCTCCAAACCCCCACTGCCAGCCCCCCACCCCATGTGCACATACATGCACATGCACACGCACATGCTTACTTAAGCTTTTATACACAAAATTCATAAGAACCAGGAAAGATAGAAGATAGCTATGGCTTTTCCCCCTCTATCCTCTCACAAAAACATTGTACATTTGTCTCTGTTTTAACACAGTTTCTGTGCTTAATACTTGATGAGATCTGAGGGAAAATACTAACCTTCTTCCTTCATAAACTTTGTCATTAGAACTTTTGAGTCTGAAAAGATATTAAATTGGGTCATCTCTCCAAATTTCCTATCCTATTCATGATGTGTTTAATCAGGCAGCCTTTCTCTAACATATCACTACTTTTCAGAGCTATTTTCTAGATGTTCATACAATTTTAAAAATTTTTCCTCTTACAGAGACAAGATAAGCCACTTGAAATGTATACATATTGGTCTAAGTTGTGCTTGCTGAAATTACATCAACAGTTCAACTCTTCTGTATGACCGTCCTGCTCTTTGAATGTTGAAAATAGTTATCCCATATGCTCAAGTCTTCTAGTTTCCAGGGTAAACTACCTTAGCTCCTCCAGCTGTTCCTCAAAGGATGTAGTTTCTAGGCCATTCATCATCCTGTTGCCCAGCTTGGGCATACTCCAGGTGTCAACGTAACTCTTAAAATGCAAAGAGAAATACCATCCTTCAGGTGTGACCTGACCACTGTAGAGTGTACGCTGGGACTATTACCTTCCTTGTCCCAGCCGCTAGCCTTCTGCTAATGCCACTTCAGATCACATTTGCTTGTTTTGGCAGCCAAGTCACATCATGGCTCAGGTTGCTTTTACTGTCAATGAAAGCCCTAGGTCTTTTTTTTTTTTTTTTATGTAAGAAGCACTTAAGTCAGAGCAGATTGCTTTAGCCAAGATCATGACCGGATTCATGCATGCCTCTGCTGCTGTTCTAATATTACCAAGAACACAACACAGGATTAAAAACATTCCAGACCTCCCTATTCAACTCTGAACAAACTACTGGTATCTCAGATTTTTATAGGTTAATAAAAAGAAAAAGAGAAAGAAAAGGGGAGAGGTAAAAGGGAGAGAAGGAATAGGCAAAGACAGGGAGCTGATGAGGAGAGAAAAGAGGAGAAGGACAAGAAGTGTACAGAGAGAAAAGGGAAGAAAAAGGAAAGGGCAAGAAGAAAAAGAAAGAAAGAAAGAAAGAAAGAAAGAGAAAGAAAGAAAGAAAGAAAGAAAGAAAGAAAGAAAGAAAGAAAAGGAGAAAAGAGTGGGTAACATGAAACATGGTGTGAATTGCAATGTCAGATTTCTGGGCTTAGTTTTACCAAAGGACCTGCAGGGAGTCTAAACTCCCTAGATGTAGCCAGGGAATTTGCTTCACACTCTTGAGCTAACTGTGGCCAGGGCACTAGGGCACATCTACAATACAGTGGCAGGGAAATACATAGAGAAATACACAGCAACCCAGTACCCATGTGCTATCAACACAGAACTGAGTTCACCGCCACGTATCTCTGAAAGACAAAATACTCAAATACAAATTTCAGAGGGGAGATCAAACCAAAGAAAAACTATCAAATGTGCTATTAAGTGCTTCCCCAACGGTGTTTGTGAAATTTTTTTAAAAACGATAAAGAGCTTTGTTGTTTTCATCTTCACAATTTTATTTTTAGGTCTGCAGCACCTGGCACATGGCAAGTAAATACTCAGTTCCTGTTTTCTTATTTTACAGAAATGTCATATTTCACTGTTCTCTTATTTTATAGAATTTTTCTTTCATGTTCAATTGCGTAAAAACATAAAAAGTTAGTATTAAAAATTGTCTTAAGTGTAGCACATCCTTAGCTTATGAAAAGTAAAGATAATAATAGCTCACTTATTTGAAGATTGCTTTTCCAACTCTCTGATACAAGACTAGGATGTGGGTTTAATAAGCCTAATAGCCGTCACGTACCAAATAGACAAGATATCCAGTAAACTTCATGCTCCTTAATCAGAAAGATGTACGGCCTTTGCTTACAAATTATTTTATCTAAATTTACACAAAATTCTAACACATTTGTTTGGCTTCCCAAACAAAGCAGAAGAACACAGAAGTTGCTTGAGCCTGAGCATGATGGCAGGAAACAGAAGGATACAGGTTAATAGAAGAAAGGGAAAAGAAAAGCAGCAGTCAGAAAAAAAAAAAAGAAAAAGTGTTCAGAAGAATACACAATGAGCTATTAATTGTAAGTAGCTGCCTTGTAGATAATAGAAGTGTTGGAAAATAGAAGTATTACTGAGTAAAATAGGGAATTTTGTTTGTTATTTTACAAAGTTCTGTATGGTCTTAATTATTTGGAGAGGGCATATATTGCTTTTGTAATTAAGACATTAAGAGATATCAAAAGTGTAACTCAATTATGATACAGAAAAACTGGAAACTACCTAAATATCCATAATAGCAGATTGATGGGAAATAGCATGTAACCATCCAACAGACTACAATGCATCACTAAAAATGTCATGCACAAATATTGTGTGATAAAAGATACTCAGAGTATATATTATAAGTAGAAAAGATATGAAAGAGAAGTGAAATAAGTGTTAATGTTTTCACCAATACTTGTATGGCAGGAACTGCAAGGCCTGTGATGATTAATTTAATGTGTCAGCCTGGATAGGCCAAGTTGGCTAAACATGATTTTGGATGTATCTGTCCGGTATTTTGGATGGTATTAACAGTTGAATCAGTAAACTCCTCAATGTGGGTGGGCTTTATCTATTGAAAACCCAGACAGAATAAAAAAAGGCTGAGTAAGAGAGATTTTTCCTCTCTCGTCCTGACTGTTTTTGAGCTTGGACCTCTTTTCTTTGGCTTCAAAAGCAGACTTGAACTGGAACTTGTACCATCAGCTGTTCTGGCTCTTAAGCCTTTGGACTTAGACTGGAACTATATCATAAGTTCTCCTGGCTCTCTAGTTGTCAAATGTAGGAATGTAGGTCACAGATTTAGCCTCCTTAATTGTGTAAGCCGACTCCTCTGTGTGTGTGTGTACCTATTAATTCTGTTTCTTTGGACAACCCAGGCTAATATAGATTTTGACACTAGGAGTACAGTGCTGCTGTCATAAATGTATTCTTAAAAAGTAGAAGTAGCTTTGGATCGGGTGATGGGTCAGAGCTGGAGAAGTTTTCAGGTACATACCAGAAATATGGATATCTAAGGAATAAGAAAGAGGACAACTGGAGAGAAAATTTCCATCTTCTTGGAAAATACATAATCATGCAAAGAATGTTAGTATAAATATGGACAGTAGCAGCCATCCTGGAAAAGTCTTAGAAATGAGGAGCGTGTTATTTAATCTCTACCTCTGTCTCCATCTCTCTCTCTCTCTCACATGTGAAGACACAATGAGACAGCAATTACATGCAAGCCAGAAGAGAGCCTTCACCAGGGAGCCACACTACCCAGTATGTTGATCTTGAACCTTTCAGGCTCCAAAACTGTGAAAAATAAATGTCTCTTGTTTAAGGCATGCAGTTGGTGCTATTTTGTTACAGTAGACCCAGCTGACTAAAGCAGCCCATCGAAATCTATTATTCCTCTTCTCCCTAGTAATGCAGTTTGGCTTAATTTGGGGTGGTACCGAGCCCAGCTGAAAGGCTGCATTTGCAGCCTCCACTGAGAATACATGTGACCATGTAAGGAATGCAGTATATGAGCAAGTGTTCACTGGAGCATCTTTTGCTATGCTTTATTTTTTATTTTATTTTTAGCAAACTGAAAAATAAACACAACAAGCAATGTTGCCCTTCTGTACTCTTCTGTTTCCTCCCACTGCCAGCCCGGAGGTGAAGGCCAAAATTCCAGCAGTCGTTTTGTAATTATGGAGAAAAATATCAAGAGACTCATATCCAGGAGGTGCCAAGTCAGTGCCAGCAGCAGCCTGCCTCTGGACTTCTAACATGAAAAAAACAAAAAAAAACCTAACTCTCATTTGTTTATAGCACTGGAGTTCGATCTGCCATTTATCACCATATGTAATGTGTAACTGATATTAGCAAGCAACTTTTATAATGCACAAATTCCATCAGGAAGTTCTAACGGCAGGTTAGAACCCAATTTCTGTTTATAGTTAACTCCTCAGTTAATTATTTTGTGCAAAACAGACTTTAACTTAGTTTTGGTCTTTGTAAAAAAAAGTCTAATGGTTGCGATTCCTTTCATCCAGATTTACTCAGTATTCCAGGTAATGCTGATGTCAGGAGAAAAGAGGGGACGCTTGCGGGACTTTTAGGTGATGGAAGTAAAAATAGCTAAGTTAGAGTCTTTTATTTAGTAAGAAGAGTTGGTAAAGTGAATGATATACTATTTTTGGAAAATAAACATGGAAGACTTGAAAATCTTAAAATTGGCACGTTAAATTCCTATTTCCTTTTAAAATAAATAAAAAACAAACATGAACTTGTGCTCTTCCAGCATTAAAAAACTTAGACTCATCTGGGGAATTGGTTAAAATGCAAATTATTTTTCCCATTTTTATTGATATATAAATATGTATATAATAAAATATATATGTATATATGCAAAAATATTTACATGTGATATACAATGGTCACATCAAGCTTGAGAATTTCGTGCACATATATAAGGCAACATCATTACAATCCCTTCCCTTCCTCCTTTTTGACCCTCCCATCCCCTCCCCTTCCCACGGGCTCCCAATATTTCACCCATAAAATGCAAATCCTTGTGTCAATTTACAGCTATACCTTAAGAATCAGTAGAATAATAATAGACTGTTCAGTCTAGTATCTATCATAATTTTAAAAGAATCCCAAAATACACCGAATATTAAAATAGTACGGCAGAGATATTAAAATAATATGGCCCTTGGACCTAGGAGGGTATTGTGGTTTGGCTCTGCAATGCCCCCCGAAAGTCTCATGTATTTGAATGTTACAGATTGCCTATAGAACCAGGTGCTGTTGGGAGATTGGGGCCTAGTCTAGAGAGGTGGATGAGTCTCAACTTGCCTTGACTAGGCTTCCTGTGTGTGATGTCATGAGAAGCTGCCTCCACTTCTGCCTCTGCTATGTACTTCCATTGCTGCTGGCTGCCCCTGAATGGACTGTGACCTTCTGAAACTGTGAACTAAAATAAACCTTTCCTCCTCTAAGTTTGTGGATGTCAGATATTGAGTCACAACAACAAAAAATAGCTTACACAGAGGGCCAGAAACCTTCTCAGAGCTCCTATGATGTCAAAACTTGTCATAATTGTACTAAGATATAACTTGGCATTATTCACTATTTTCAAGTAAATACTGGAGTTTCCAAGTAACTGTAACTGGTTCACAAGCGAATGAATGCAGAAGCATATCACAAATTATGTGTATTTTACAAAAGAGATCTATGTCATGCTGGGAGTGCTGGTCATGTCTATAATCTCAACTACATGGGAGGCTGGGGTGGATGTTAAGTTCCAGGCCAACCTGAGCAACACAGGGAAGTTTCATCTCAGAAAGAGAGAGAGAGAGAGAGAGAGAGAGAGGACAAGAGAGAGAGAGAGAGAAATCCATGTCAGCTTTAATTTCTAATAAATCTTCATAGCAAAATTCTTTGGGGTTTTTAGTTTTTCTGAAAACAGCCAAATTCATCTAATTAGTATACTGATTTGATGAATCTATGAATTAAAGTAAAGATAAGTATACTTTTAAAAATAGTTTTGTTTTGCAGAAGTAGGATTTTTTTTTGAGACAGGGTCTTGCTCTGCAGTCTAGGCTAGCTTAGAACACACTATAGAGCCCAGAAACTCACAGCAATCCTGTTGCCTCAGCCTCCCTAGTGCTGAGATTACAGGCATGCATTACCGTGCCTGATTTGTGTGGTACTAGGGAATCAAACTCAGGGCCTTGCACTTGTTAGCCAAGCACTTTAACTACCGAGCTATTTCTCCAGTCCCAGAATTTGGTTTTTGATATAACAGTTTTCCTGTTGAGTCCTAACCCTTGCTTGCCCATCATCCATTGTGTCTTCTTCTGTTTGGGTCCCCAGTCATCTTGCGGTGAGCCAATTCTCCAACATGCTCAGCCCATGAGGTTCTGGAAAAAGTAAATACTATTCCAGACTCTAGTATAAGTACATAACTCAGGCTGATCAAAAAAGTGTATTCCATTGTAAAACATTGTTGAGTGCAGGTACATACTATGCATGACCTAATTGAGCGACATAACTCTAAAAATTATTAGAACTGTACTGAAAGGGGCACTGTACTTACATTAGGATTACTATCAACACAGAAGGTTAAGCTATAAGCAGCCTTACCTTCATAAGTGAAGGGCAGATCCAGCAGAAAACTGCCAAGAAATGGAAAGAGTAAGCATAGGCTTAATGGCATTATTTATCCCTGGATATAATCAAGGCAAAACTTTTCACACACATAAGCAAAATAAAATTTTCCCTCTTTTGGTGTGTGTGTGTGTGTGTGTGTGTGTGTGTGTGTGTGTGCGCGTGTGTGTGTGTTCATGGGGATTGAACCCAGGGTCTTCACAGTGAGCCCTTGTTTCATTTTTATTTGAGACAGGTTCACTAAATTGCTCAAGTTGGGCTAAATTTGTGATCTTTCTGCTTCTGTACTGGGATTATAGGCCTGTGTTACCTCACTTAGCCTGTGTTAGTTACTTTTTCATTGCTGCAATGGAATACCTGACATACGAAAGAAAAAAGGAGAAAATATTTACTTAAATCATGTTTCAGAAGATACCAGTCCATTCCTGGGTGGCCAGCAATGGTGACCTATCTGGAAGAAGCTGTTCACAGTGTAGCAGACAGGAAGCCGCGTGAGCAAGGAAGAGCACAGCTAGCAATATTCTTTCAAGTCATGTTCCAGTGATCCGCCCCTTCTGGGCCAAGCCCTAGTGTCCTGCCCCTCCAAGCAGACCTTACCTCTTAACAGCACATGGTTCCATAGGAATTGCACAAAATCCAAAGACACGAGGCTTTTGGGGGACATACCAGAACCAAACTGTAACACAGCCCAAATTTCCTTTTTGATTAAAGCTAATTTGCCCTACATCTTCTGACATATGCAATTGTGAGAGTCCAATCTGACTTAATTGTTCATAGTAAATCCACCCTGATTCACTACATTAGCCTTTCACCATCCTTTTAGATTATATTATGTCTTCCAGAGAATTATTTATCAATAGAACACTGCTATAGAATACTAACTTGGTGCATTGTTTTTGGATCTTTATATTTTAAAATAATCCACAGAAGAAGCTTAATAGAACAAAATAAGGGAAATATCATTATAATTATCATCTAGCTAAAGTATATTTATCTCACAGAAAAAAATGAAATAATGCTCTTTAAAAATAATCTTAGAAACAAGGAGTTCAATTAATTCTCTCTTCTTTCCTTCCTTCACTTATTTATTTAACTTAAGAAAGACATAGTTCTGGCTGAAGGAATGGCTCAGCGGTTAAAGCGCTTGAGCAAGCGTTAAGCCAAGCAGTTAGTACCCGAGTTCAATTCCCCAGCACCACATAAGCTGGGCGTGGTGGTGCATGCCTGTCAATCCCAGCACTCAGGAGGCTGAGACAGGAGGATTGCCGTGAGTCCAAGGCCAGCCTGGGCTCTGAAGTGAATTCAGGACCAGCCTGGACCACAGAGCGAGACCCTGTCTCAAAAAAAGAGACAGTTCTACACTGTTAAGGAATAGCAAATGGAATATGTTTTATAGGACTTTACAATTTACCAGGGCAGATTAAAACATGTGTGCAAATAAATTACACCTAATTCTCAGAGAAATAGAGAATAAAGAAATCATATCTAGATGAGGTATTAAAGATTCTATAATATTATTAGGGCTATTAGAGTTTTTGGAGACCCAACAATACTTTCAGTGCATCCTGGATCAAATGACAGCCCAGAGAGCCAGTACCAGTCTGCTAGGGTAGCCCGACAGTCTTTTGCACCATCCTACTCTACCTATGTTAGGGGAAAAACAAAACACCGAGAAGTTTCTTGAACTATCATGACTTTAGTACAACTTAAAATGGAGACAGAATTTTAAAAAAAACATGTAAAATAAAATTTGGTTCTCTTTTTATCATTCAGGTAAAACAGCTAAGTCTCCACCTCAGTTATTAGAATTTCACTTCAATTTTTTGCTATGATTTTTTCTCATCGGCTTTTTTTTTTTTGAGACAGTGTCTTACTAAATTTCTCTGATTTTTCAATTTCTGGGCTTAAATGATCCTCCTACTTCAGCTCCCCAACTCTCTGGAGCTATAGTCACATGCCATTGTGTTAGCACCTCTCTCTGACTTTTTTTTAACCTAAAATTACATCTGTAGAAACCCTGTCTGCTAAAAGTCTCATACAGCATATTTTGAACCTGTTTCTCCTCTTCTTTATTCTAAAAACACTAATGGAACCTGACAATGCAAGCTAAAAGAATTACCTAAATTAAACTTAATCCAGGAAGTCTTCCTTGGCTGATTTCCCAGGTAGGCACTGCCAGCCTGTAAAAAGACTAGGCTACTATATATCCTACTTCTACTCTGAGTAAGAGCTTTGTTTACTGGAAATAAAGGAATACAAAGATTTCAAACCAGAGCTGCTTTATCTAGACATCACCTTTTTTGGTGGGGTGAGGAGGGTGTCTCATCATATTGTTCAGGTTAGGCTTGAATTTGTGATCCTCTCAACTCAGCCTCCCAAGAAGCTGAGATTATAAGCATGTGACACCCTGCTTGACACTAGACATCTTCTTGTCAAGAATTTACAAGAAAGACTACTGCTCATTAGAAATAATTGCTATGAAGTATGTATTTTAGAGTGTCACTGAGATAGCAACCACTTATGAATAATTTGAGATAGCAGGTTAAAAACTTTGATTTCAAGAACAAAGTCAAAAGATGCTCGATCTCTGATTTCAAAATTTATGACAAAGCTACAGGAATACAGGAATAGAATAGAGAGCCCAAAAATAAAACATGTGATTTATGGCCAAATTTTTTTTTTTTAACAAGAACACTAAAGACTGTTCAATGGGAACAGGACAGAGTTTTCAACTAACAGTGCTGGAAAAACTATTTATCCATATGCAAAATAACAAAGTTGGACCACTATCTAACATCATATACTAAAAATTCAGAGCTGGGGGCATAGTTCAAAGGTTAATGCACTTGCCTAGCAAGTACAAAGCCCTGGCTTCGATTCCCCAACACCACATAAACTGGTGTGGTGGTGCATGCCTATAATCTCAGCACTTAAGAGACTGAGGTAGAAGGATTGCTGAGCATTGAGGCCAACCTGGGCTATAGAGTGAGTTCAAGACTAGCCTGGACTATACAGTGAGGCACTGTCTCAAAACAAAATTGGTGAAGATTCAATTCAGTCTATAGCCATGTTTTATCTAGGGCTTGAAAAGAAGAGAGACATTTCTACTGAAACCTAAAGGATTATATAAGAAGAGTTAAAGAAAAGTCATTCTATGAGAAGAAACATGCACAGATGTATAATTTGTTATACTGCAGATAAAAACAAAAGAGGAGATAGATGAAGCACATAAAATGCATAAATATAGATAAGTAATTAGCTATAGAGAACGTGTGTTAAATATAGGTAGAAATAAGACCACAAGTAATACAAGACGTTAATACACATTTAGGTACCAAATATTCATAACAAATTAAATATATATGAGACAGTCAGTGTCCAGGATTGACTAAATATAGATGAATCTCTAATGTTTATGAGTTCTTAATCATTCACTGGTAATAATTATTCTGTCCCATGTGTGCTTGGCCCAAAACATGTAAATTTATAGCCTAAATAAAACCCACAGTTGTAGTGCTGAGGGACTAGCACAACAGTAAACTGCTTGTCTAAAGTGTGTGAGGCTCTGGGTTTGATTTCTGGTACAAAAAAAAAAACCAGCAAATAATCAGGTATGTGACCTGTGCCTATAATCCTAGATTTCTGGGAAGCTGAAGCAGGAGGATTGCAAATTAAAGTTCAGCCTGGACAGCTTAGTAACTTAGCATGACCCTGTTTCAAAATTAAAGGAAAAAACAAGTTTAAAAGGAGAAGACGAAGAGGGCAGTGCCTGGGTATGTAGCTCAGTGTGAAGGCCCTGCGTTCAATCCCCAGTAAAACAGTTCTTCAGCAGGTCAACTGGCAAGGAACAGCTATGGGGCCGGGGTACTTAGTCTTCTTGAATTCTTTCCAAAGACAAGTATATGTCACTGATCCAGAGCACTAGGCCACCCTCCCAGTGTTGCACCCCTCCAACCAGGCCCTACTTCCTATGAAATCATCACAGACTAATCCACCAATGAATACAGTGCCTCCAGATGCCAATCACTTTCTAAGCATATGAAAATCTTTGGGGACATTTTTAGATTTAACCCCTAACAATACATCAACTTAGAAAGTCAGTTTTCCTAATACCATGTTCTCCTATTCATACTCTCATTGGACATGACCTGGCCTTCCTTATCAATCCATTCCTGTTATCATCATACTAAACGTTTTACACAAGTTTCAAGGTTCTCCTAGAACCTGTCCCAGCTTATATTTTTAACTTTCCATCTTTGTGCTTCTGTCCTCTCCCTCACAGACACTGACCTAACGTGCTCATTCTTACTCCAAAGGTTTAGCTACGTGCTTCTACTTTTCTCTCTCCTTATCTTTTTCTGACTCATTCACACACTATTTTATTCATAAAAGCTTTTCCTCAGTGTACTTCTTAGTCCCTTTCAATCAAACTGTTTACAGTAAGTACTATACAATTTGGTATTTATGTATTTGTCATTTAGGACACTTTTGGCTCCCTAGACAACCACTGTGGTAATCAGAATGCTGGGAGTTTACTGGCCAGATATGGATCACATATTCCAATTCTGTATCAGTCAGTTGTCCATCACTGTGACAATTTTGCTCACAATTTCAGAGGTTTCAGTCCTGATCAGCTGGCTCTACCGCTTTGGGCTTATGCCTAGGAAGAACATCATGGCAGGGAGTACACGGCAGAGCAAAGCTGCTCACTGCATAGTGGCTGGGAAGCGATGTGGGCAGCAGGACCCTAACAGCCACTAGATACAATCCCAGCAACCGGACCTCCTTCCACTAGGCCTTACCCCCCAGTTTCCGCCATCTCCCAAGAGGGCCATCAGCTGGGAAACAAGCCTTCAACATATAAGCTTTGAGAGACATTTAATATCTAAACTACAACAAATTCTACCAAATTTTAAGTCAGCCCCACGGATTTATATGAACCGAGAATGAACTAAGGAGAGTTCTAAAGGAAAACTGAAGTAGAATTATCAGAAAAAAAAGTGATGGAAGGCAAAAAATCTGTGACCAACATAATTCATGTAACTGTACAAACTCCTTCATTACATGAAGGAACTTCACACATCTTTTTTTTTTTTTAGTTAAAGATGCAATTGTCTTTAATATAATTTCAAGTCAAATTAATTTTGGCACTAGTTCTATCTTCTTAGGTAATGTGATAATTCTCAAGTGTCTCTCTCCTCACTTTAAACATACATAAATCATAGCAATATGGACTCTAGCAAAATTGAACCTAAAGCATTGAATTTGTACTCATTAGTACCGCTTTGAGATATTCACTGACTTCATTTCCCATTGGAATATGAGTGACTCTGTTGAGATCATCTGCCCTTATGATTTAGATGCAAAATGTCCCCCAAAAGTCTCATATGTTCAGAACTGGGGCTTTTGGAGGGTGACTGGACCACGGAAGCACTATTCTCATCCAACTGACGAGTTTGCAGCTAAATGTGCTGTTAGCAGGTGGGTCTATCTGAAAGAGGAAGGTCACAGGAGCATGACCTTGAAGGATGTATTCATGTCCCCAGCTCCTTCTTTTTCTTTCTCCGCTTTCTGGCTACCACAGGATGAGAAATTTTGCCCTGCTGTGCCATTTCTATGTTAGAGCCAGTCAACCATGGGTTGAGACCTCTAAAATTGTGAGACAATAATAAATCTTTCCTCTCTAAAGTTGCAGGAGTCTAGTATTTTGTCCCAGTAACGGGAAGATAACTAAAATATCTACTCTTTCTAGATCACTGGGACTTTTATTGCAGATTTCAAGGCTGTGCCTAACCCACAGAATACATATTAATATACTGGAAACATGCCTAGACCTAGACCAGTACCAAAGCCCAGAACCAACACAGCATGTCCTACCCCCTCATCCTCCTGGTCAATACTCCATCAGTGCAGCAGTCTCTGCAATGCAGGTCCAACAGCTTCAAAATAGTGACATACACCAACTCCAGGGTTTCATAACTGCTTTGTAGCACCTTTCCTGAAATGCACTCAGACTCTGCAAACAAAGACAGGCTGGCCATATTCTGCTGGATATGGACAGTGACACAGAAACTGATGCCTTGTGAAGGAAACCACCTCCTAGCCTGTGACCCTTTCACCCTGGTGAGTAGAACTGGGGCAGGCAACCCTCAATCTTTATACACCTGACAGTGACATTGTGCAGGACTTGGCCTTTTGCACAGACCAAGGAAAGCATGGAGAACAACACTTACAGATCAATGACCTGTGTCTTAAGAAGTTAACCTTCTTTACCTAGAAAAGAAATCATGCCAAAAAAATAAAAATCACACAAAGAAATACCTAAGGTGAGAAGAGTATTACTGGGGAGAGGTGTGCAGGGAGCCTTCATCCCTGCTGTTCACACCAGCAGCATCAACAACAGCTCAAATGAACAACAAACAATGCATTTACTATTTAATAAAACACATCAGTTACACGAGCCACCTACTTCTTTCTACTATGTTAAGGTTTGGATCTGGAATGGTCCCCAAAACCTCATGTACTTGGGTGTTGTTGAATATCTGTGAAACCATGTGCTGCTAAGAGGTGGGGCCTGGTTGGAAGGGGTGGAACACTGGAGCTTGACCCAGAAGTGGGGATGTGACCTGGAAGTATTCGCCCTAGCTTTGCCCTTCCTTGCTCACTTGGCTTCCTATCTGCCAGGCTGTGAAGAGCTTTTTGCTTTCTGGGTCTCTGCCATGTGTTTCCATTATTGCTAGCCATTCATACATGGACTGAAACCTTTGAAATCGAGCTAAAATAAATCTTTCCACTCTTAAGTTGTGGGTGTTGGGTTATATGTCCCAGCAACAAAAAAGTAATTAAGACATACACAGACTTTCATTCTCACACATTAGGAGGGAGGTTCCTCTCCTTCAGAACTGCTGAAAGATCATTTTGTATTAAATATGTCTGTGTCTTCCCCAGTCCCCTCAAACATGAGCATTGATGGTGACAGTAGATCTGTCACCTCATCAAACTGGGTATGCCTTATTTATAGAACGTAGACAGAAATGTACTAGTTCTTTTACAACAATATAATTGCTGCTTCATAAAGACAAATATTATTCTAGTTCCATGTTTAACCTGCATGAAGCACATTCTGTGGTCATATGAAAAAAGAGTTCTTAAAACTTGATATGCATACATATCACCAGAAATCTTGTTAAAATAAAGATTATAATTCAATGAGGATTGGTAGGTACTGAGAATTCTGTTTGTTTCTTTTTGCAGTATTGGGGTTGGAATCCAGGGCCTTCACGCTGAGGTATATCTCCTACCTTTTTACTTTTTTTATTTTTTGAGACAGGTTCTTCCTGAATTACCTAAGGTGCATTCAAATTTGTGGTCCTCCTGCCCCAGCTTTCCATATTGCTGGGATTACAGATGTGTATCACACCACACCTGGCTGAGTTCTCTATTTCAAAGAAGCTCCCAAGTGATGCTAATGCTGCTGCATCCAGAACCATGCTTTGAATACCAAGACTTTAGGCTGAAAGTAGGGTATATAAAGAAGAGAGATATGGTCAAAAGTTGCATGTGAAGTGGAGGACCCAAGTCATGAAGTGCAGTCAATGTCTGAAGAATAAGCAAATATAAATCATGAGAGACGAAATAGCTGAGTTATAATCCCAGGCAACCAAAACTAGCTAAAAGTAAATTCCCAAGGCCCTGACTTTAAATCTTTCCCAAGCAAACCTTGCCCTCTCTTGCTGTGGGAGGCACGTATGATGCCTACGTGGAAAGAGAGACTCGTGGAGAAGGTCGTGGGCTGGGACGTACCAGCTTACACCTGGAAAAGTCCATTAAAGTTTTGTTTTTAAAAGTAACTCATTATTTTCTCTAGGTAACAAATCAACCCCTTACACTAGAAAATTCTACTTTGCAGTAGCGTACGGTAGTCGATTGTCACCACAGAAGTTTCAAAAGCAAAGATTTTACCATCTTTATCAGCTGAGAATCCTGGACAAAGTCCCTAATATTAATGAAAAAAAAAATTCTGAGCTTTGACTTTCCCCCACATTCCGCTCTATCACTAGATTTAAAACCCCAGCTTCCTTCCTCCCACCCACTGGCAGGGGAAAAAAAAAAGAAACATTTACTTGTACTTTTGGTGCAGGTCCCACCCGCTTACAGGGTGTTTCCTATTTCTAAGTCTCTGCTCTGTCTTTGCTAGAATGCCTTCCTACTCACGTATTTCTCAAAGACTATCTTAAACAATATATTATTGCTGCAACAAAAGTCTATATTCACATAGTCCTTACTGTTCACTGTGTTATCTCTGACTCTCTGACTCTGAGACATAGGGTTTATAGTTGTCCATTTATTTCCTCACTGATTACTCTTTAGGTTCCTACTGTATGCTGGACACCATTCCAGGTACTAAAAACTAAACAGACAAGTACCTTCCTTCAACAGGCTTACATTGCAGACTCAAGGAAAAAATAATGAATAAGTTAGCATACATTATGTCAGTGATCAGCTCTATGGAGAAAAATGAAGTTGGATACAGGTTGTGAGAAAAGTAACAGTTGGAGCAAATGCCTGAGTGGAGGCATTCATTCACCACGAGGACATCTGGGGACAGAAAAGAGTGAACACGTGGAGCTCTCTTGACATCGCTGACAAGCACAGAGTGACTGAAGAGGAGGATGATCAAAGTGAAGATGATGGGGCTAGATGGTGTGGGAGGACTCTGCAGGCCAGCCTAGGAATCTGGCTTTTTTACCTAAGTTAGGTGTAAAGCCATCTATTTTTAAAAAGTCATAGACTACTGTCTTAGAAAGTGATTACAGGGAACAAGAACGATCAGAGAGATTTGTTAGGGGGCTACTGTGGTCCAAGATGGAAGCAGCAGAGGGAGAGAGCAGTGGTCAGATCCTGGATCTATTTTAAAAATGTAACAGACAGATTGTAAAATCTTGGGGATTGGAGAATAAGAGGTGCTAAGAACAACTCAGCTCAGTTTTTGGTCACTAAAAATGGAAGCCTAGAGTTTTTATTCTTTTGCTATCTTCTAGGTAAAGAATTCGAGGCTTAATAAGGTTAAGTAATTTCTCCAAGGTCAACTGTCTAATTGTCTGTTATAGGTTAATCTGGGAAGAATTCTTCCCATCTCCCCACTGCCCCTGCCAAAAATGCTTGGGCTGGAGTTCTGCCCTCCTCTTGACCCATAGAATTAATAGACCATTGTTTTTAAAGAACTCTTTGTTAATACAAAAATAATAAATAATGAATTGCACTGAGGCAATGGAGGAGTTGTGGGATTTGGGGATTTCCAAGAGCATCCAGCAGAGGACAGGGCTCAGGCTGAGATGGCCACAGGATGCACAAGAGACACGTAACTAAGCACTTATGACTCTGGAAGTAGCACTGAAAATGCAGTGCTGCCTCACTGCCTAGAGTAGAGAAGACGTATGGAGACAGCTGTCTATGGTCAAAAGACGGTTAACAGCATCACTCCATTCTAGTTTCCCAGGACCACTCAACTCCTAGAGACTTTACACAGATAAAAAATTTAAAAATCCCACAACTAGGCAACTACTCACAATTCTAGCTTCTGGGAGACTGAGGCAGGAGAATCCCAAATTCAAGATCAGTTTAGGTAACTTATCTGCTTAAGAAGGCCCCGTCTCAAAGAAAAAGAAAGGAAAAGAAAACAAAAAAGGGCCTGGAGATGTAGTTCCATGTAAAGGCTTGAAGGTCTTGGGTTCAAACTACATCAACACACATGTACACACTCACACAGAGTAGATTCCTCGAGCTAAATTTTTACCTGAATATATAGGTTAAAAGAACTAAATATGATATTAGAAGAATTTTCACCTTGGTACTACTAATTAAAGAAAAACCCTGTGACTATCTTGAATGTTCAATAGTGTAGGAAACATTGCTTTAATTATGTGTTTAGATAAAGCCTAATACCACGTATCTGTTTAGAAAGCTGGAACTGATCTACATTTAGAGGTGTGGAAAGATATCCACAATGTGTTTCCAATGAAAAGATAAGTTACAGAATACTGTGTTACTCAAATTATGTGCATATTACACACACACAAATAAATGTATGAAGGCACAGGTGGAAACAAGTTCATCGAATGTTGGCAGCACTTATCTGTGGCTAGGGAGGTTTATGTAATTTTTTTCCTGCTTCTCTGTATTAACTGACATTTTAAAGATGAGCATGTCTTAATAATATAGAAAAATGTTCATTTTAGAAAAAATTAGTACTTAAGATTTTGTGAATTTACATTCAACTATACTCAAAGATAGGGTTAAAATCCTTTAATATTTTGCACCTTGAAAAAATTTTAGTAAGACCCTATCTCCTCAATTTAATGTTGAAAAAGGTAAGTAAGTATATCAAATGTTTGTGCTTGAGGTTTCTTTTTTTCCATTAACTGTTCCAGTAAAAATACTGTATTTTACTTACTCTTTGTTAATACTACTTTTCTTGGGACTTTTTGCTGAAAAAATTAAATGGTTACTTTTTTTAAAAAAACACAGCGAATTCTACAAATAATATGACATGAACCCCACTATTAGTAATTTTGATGAAGACAGAAGTAAAGGAAAAAGTATCATTTAAGTGCCTGACATTTTAGCACACTTATTGCAATGAGTTTCAAGAGTTGATTACAAGACTATATGACAACCAAGGAACTTTCTCTCTGATTCTGAATATATTAACACTATTAACAGTGCATTGTATCTACGTGGATTTCTGAATTCACAGTTCTTGAAAAAGCAGATCAGCTCAAATCTAGTTATTTGAGTAAGCCTTAAAGTGTTGGGTACTAGGCCATAATTTAGTGTTAGAAATGAAAATCATTCTATTACCTGAAAAACAATCTCAATGAGTTAGATGGCCATTGACAATAAATGTAAGGACAATGTAATGCCTGTAAAGTACTCAATAAAAAATTTCATCATACTTGTTATATAATTAATAAGAAAAAAGGCTGTGTTTTGTTCACAAAGAGCAGGAAGAAGAAAACTCAAACAAACAAACAAACAAAAAACAAAAAGCAAAAACCCCCAGAAGTATCAGATCACAAAACTGATATAAATTTACTGGAGAGTCCAGAACATAGTGTAATGATTCAAGACTCTGTCTCAGATATATAATAAATAAATAAACCTACTGAAAAATAGGTGAGGTGAACAGAAGCAAAATTTAATTATTTTAAAATTGATAATAGAGAAATGGGGCTTGGATTCTAAGAAATCAGAGCTCGTAGTGAGATTTTAAATAGAAATTATTGGAGGTCTGGGGGCCTGGCTCAATGGCTAGAGTGCTTGCCTAGCAAATACAAGGACCTGGGTTTGATTACCCAGCACCACATTAACTGGAACTGGAGGAACATGCTGGTAATCCCAGCATCTGAGAGGCTGAGACAGGGAGACTACCAGGAGTTCAAGGTTAGCCTGAGTGGGCTGCAGAGTGAGACCCTTAGCAGGTTCAGATGATGGTCGAGTTCTCAGCAAGACTGGATGATACCAAACAAGACAGTCTTCAAGTTACTCTCAAGCTACCTCCACCTGATTCCACCACTATTCTCCCACTTTTAATTCAGCTCTTACTGCAAATCTATAATAGCTTTGCTGTCCGCGAAAGATAAATTTAATACTTTGAATTTTATTCAGATTTAATTCTGCTTATAGGTTTCCATTTTAATAACGAATGCATGCATGTAAAGAAACTTCTTCAGCCTGACCTTGCTCCCTCTTGGTCCTGTCCCAATACATGACTACCGAGACATTTCACAGACACTCAAACTCAGCCACACCCTAATAATTTTGCTTTTCCTCTTGGATCCCACATCTTTCTTTTCCTTTGTTCCTTATATTATAAAAATTATACTTCTTCAAGCCCTCATTGCTTTTCAAAATTCATTCCTTCTTTTCCACTCACACAGTGAAGGCTTTTTTATATAGACACTAATCATTTCTCATCTGGACTTGCAGGAGCTTTTAAATGGTCTATCTTCCATCTGGCCATCATTCTAAAATGTATAATTGATCATGTCAGTTGCCTGCTTTATAGATTCTTTAGGGGTCCTCACTGTAGTCAGGATAAACAACAGACACAAAGGCATGCCATATAATGCCTTTTGTGAGATGTTTCTTATCTACACCATTAATCTCTATTTCTGTTTCTCTCTCTCTCTCTCTCTCTCTCTCTCCTTCCCTTACTCCCTCCCTCTCTCCCTTCCTGCCTCCCTCTGTCATCCTAGGGATTGAGCCCAGAGATTTCAAATTGAGTTATATCCCTAGTTCAGTTTTGACTTCTGATTTTGAGACAGTCTCACCGAGTTACTAAATCGCCCTGGCTTGAATGTGCCTCAGCTTCCAGAGTGCTGGGATTACAGACCTTGGCCACCAGGCCTGGGTCAACTTCATTCTTTAAACAGACTGCTTCTCAATCATGCTGAACTAACTACTGTTTTCAAATAGATCATTTTCTCTTATTTCTGGCCCTATACTTAAGCTATTCCTTCAATGTGAAATAACTCCCCTTGCTCCATTTTAAGTTCCCATGCAAGATCTGGGTCATCCCTGAAATCTAAACTTACTTTTTTTTCCTGAAGAATTTCCTGACCTCTTTAAGGAAGTGTTTTATATAGGTAGTATTCTTATTTTTATTACCTGTTATTGCCTAATGTGATAACTCAAAACTCAGTGGCTTAACAAACAGAAATATTTATTATCTGTCAGTTTCTACAGGACGGGAATTTGGGAGCTATATGGGTGAGCACTTCTAACTAGGAGTTTCTCACAGGGTTCAGTCTGATATCAGCCAGGACAGGAGTTATGTAAAGGCTTGAATGGGGCTGGAAAATTACTTTCAATGGTTTAATCTCATGGCTGGACAATTCATGCTGCATGTTGGTGAAAGCCTTTTTTCTTTTATTTCTTTCCATCTCAAGCTTTTCCACAGACTTGCTTGAGAGTGCTTGTGAAATGACTGCTGGCCTCCTCTACAGCAAGCACTCCAAGAGACCAGAGCAGAACCTGCTAGTCCTTCATAACCCAACTCTGCAAGTAACCTCCTTCACACTTGTCCACGTAGTCTATCCTTGATTTATTCAGAAAGAAGACTACACAAGGACATCAACATCAGATATTGAAGCTCGCAGGGAGCCATCTTGGAGACGGGCACTCATATACAGGCAACTCAGTTATAATTCATATGTCACTAGCTAGTGACTACAAAATAAGATCATACCTATTAAATGTTTGACAAATTATATATATATATATATATACATATATATACATACATATATTTATGAGGTTCAGTGTGACATATATCTCTCATACTTACAATTATTTCCCACTATGAACATTTAAAATCTACTGTCTTAGTTAGCTGGTGTGTGTCTCAGTAGTAAAGTATTTCCCTAGCATGTACAAGGTCCTGGGCCCAACCTTCGACATAAATCAATGAATTGAAATTGTTTTAGCAATTTTGAAATATGTATGACATTAGTATAACTATAATCATCATGCTATGCAACAGATCTCAGAAACTTATTCCTCTTCCCTAACTGAAGCATTGTACCTGTCTTAGTTACCTTTTTTATCGCTGAGATGGAATACCCGGCATCCACAATTTAAGTGAGGGAGGATTTATTTTAGCTTACAATCTCAGAAAGTCACAGTCCGTACATGGATAGAAGGCAAAGGTGAACACACGTGGTGGGGTGTTGCTGGAGAGCCCTTCACAACTTGCCAGTCAGGAAGCTAAGTGAGGAAGGAAGGCAGGTCCTGCCCCAGTGATTCACCCTCTCCAACGAGGCCCCCACCTCCCAACAGCACATTGGTATTTTACAACATCCAGATATATGAGGCATTTTGGGGACACTCTACATCCAAACGGTACAGTACTATTTGACCTGGTCCCTGTTAATTACAATTCTACTCTGCTACTGTGAGTTTGGCTTTTTTTTTTAGATTCCACATATATAACCGAGCCTGGTGGCATACATCTGTAATCCTAGCACTCTGGGAGGTTGAGGCTGAAGATCATAAGTTTGAGCCAGCCCGAGCAACTTGTGACTTAGCAAGACCCTGCCTCAAAATCAAAAATTGTCAAAGGATGTTGCTCAACATGAAAGCCCTCGGTTGGATTCTGAGGATTACATTAAAAGTTTTAAAGAAAGAAAGAAAGAAACAAACAAACAAACAAACAAACAGAGTTCATATACAAATGAGATCATGCAGTATGTGCTGTTCTCTACCTGGCTTATTTTACTTAGCATCATGTCCTCCTCCTCCTCCTCCTCTTCTTCTTCTTCTTCTTCTGGCATGGTCTCACTCTGTAGCCGAGCCCAGGCTGGCCTTGGACTCATGGCAATCCTCCTGCCTCAGCCTCCCAAGTGCTGGGATTACAGACATGTGCCACTACTCCCAGTTTCTGTGGTGCTGGCAATTGAACTCAGATGATTTAATTGCTCAGCCATTCCTCCAGGCCCTTCTTCTTGTCTTTTTTTAAGGTTCAGTTGTAATCTGTCATCTACACCACATTTTCTTTATCCATTTGTAGGCAGGCATATAGATTGATTCTTTAGCTATCAGGAATAATACTGCAGTAAACATGGGGTATAGATACTTCTTTTACTTACTAATTTAAATTCCTCTAGGTGTTTTCCCAGAAATGGGATTGATGGAACGTTTGGCAGTTCTGCTTTTAGTTTGAGGCACCTCCATTCTATTTTCCACAGGGGATGTGTAATTCGCATTCCTGCCAACGGGGTACAAGGACTCTCTACATGTTCTCACCAATACTTGTTATTTTTTATCTTTCGGGCGATAGCCATTCTAACAGGTGCAAAGGGATCTCTCACTGTGGTTTTTGTTTTTATCTTTCTGATGGTTACACATCTTGAGCATTTTTCATGAAATTGTTAGCCATTTGTATATCTTCTTTTGAAAAATGTCTATTCAGGTCCTTTGCCCATTTTTATAGCAGGTTATTTGTTTTCTTAATATAAAGATCCTTCTATACTTTGGATATTAAGATCATAGCTTCTTTTAATGTTCAAATTATGATGGCTAATTTCTAGAAATAGCAACCTCTTCCACCCCACTCCCGCAGATATCTTTTAATATCCCAAGACATAGCCCTTGTGTTCTCAGGGGCAGCTCTTCCCGTCCTGCCTCTGCCTTTGTGATCTGCTGCATATCTGCTGCCTCTCACATTTATGAGGAGGTAGCTTTAATGGGCACCACTGTCCTGCATTGATGACTCTCACATTGCTTTCACACCGACTTTGAGAAGTTCTTGATATTCCTGCAAGAATCTGAAGTGAGTCCAAGAGCACTACAGGGCCCAGGTCGCAACTGTTAACCAGCCTCTGGAACTTTGTTCATAAGAGGTAGACTGGGAAATTTATGCTGCCATTATCACTGACTATCCTGGGAGGATCCCAGTTTAAATTCACCCTCAGAATAGCCCAAATCTAGGTCCACTAGAAATTTCCCAAGCATCAGATGGTATCCTTTTGTCTTACGCCTTACAAAAGACAAAGTACAAAACAATTCATCGTGAAGTCTGGAATTATTAGTTTCTAAATAAGCCACAGGTGGAACCTGACAATCTGTGCCATGATGTGCTGTGCCAAGTGCCCTCCATTTCTTGTTCACAGCCTCTCTTCCAGCACTGACTGAACAAAACAAGCCTGCACCCCCTCAGCATTCCTCTCCATCCCACTTCCACGACCCCCACAAACAATTGCCCAAAGAGTGGTTCTCTCAACACTGCAAAAATATCGAGTAGGACACAACCGTAGCATAACCTAAATCCACATTTAGAAGAAAACATTTCCTTATTAAAATCAACCTATAAGAGGCAGAAAACTACGAAGCAATATAGAAATGTCTACATTTGTTTTGCCTCAATATTTTCGTGCTTTCACTTGAAATAGCACAGGTGATTGTTTGGCATCTATATGACCCAACAGGCTACTTTAGGGGATTTCCCAGGACTAAGGGATAATCAGTAACAACAAGAAAACTGATCCTTTGATTTTAGAAGTTAGTATTTCAAGATGCTTTACTCATCAAGGTTAAAAAATAAAATCCTGGCTTCAGCCAACTTGGTTATAGTATCCCCTGCTGTAATTACTTACTGGACTCTCTTCATTAGAGAGCTCTGAGATCAAATAGTAAAAATAGAAGCTAGAAGAGATTTTTAAAAAGAGTAAGTGGGGGCTGGAGGAATGGCACAGCGATTCAAGCACTTGCCTAGCAAGAGCAAGGCCCTAAGTTCATTCCTCAGCACCACATAAAGCCAGGCACAGGAGTGCATGTCTGTAATTCCCAGCACTCATGAGGCTGAGGCAGGAGGATTGCTGTAAGTCCAAGGATAGCATGGGCCACACAGTGAGTTCAGGAGCAACCTGGGCTACAGAGCAAGACCCTACCTCAAAAACAAGCAAACAAATGTAACCTTGAGAAAGAAATGCAAATATGAGGAATCTGGGCTAGTGGGAAATACCTTAGGTTTCATAGACAGAAACATTCTAGGCTCATGAAAGGTGCTTAATAAATTGGAGCTGTTACCACTATTATTATTTATCCAATAAATATTTTGAATGTCTACTATACTATTATGCATACTGAAGATACAATAACAGTGTGAACTTGAGCAAAGTAGCTTAACATCTATAAGTCTCAGAATGCCTATCTGTAAGTGGTGATATTAATAGTAGCTAGGAATAGTGGCACATGCCTCTAGTCCCAACTACTCAGGAGGCTGATGCAAGAGGTTCACTTGTGTCCAGGTTCAAGGCAGGCCTGGCAACATTGTGATGGCCCCTCCTTACACAATTTACCTATGTAGTCATTTTTTTTGTGGGACTGAGGACTGAACCTAGAGCCTTCACAGTGAGCTATATTCCTAGTCATTTTCAATTTTTGAGACAAAGTCTCCCTAAGTTACTAACTTGCAGAGGCTGGGTTTGAACCTGTGGTTCCCCTGCTTCAGCCTCCCAGAGTGCTAAGTGTTAGGTGCTGGAATAGTCTCTTTTTTTTAACAGTAAGGTAACATATGTGAAATATTTAATATAGTGCCTAATAAAGAGCAAAATAATGTTTTAGTCATATCACTGCTCATGAGTCAGGACTGCATGCATAACTTGCAGAGCTTACTGCACAATGAAAATGTAGGGCACCTTGTTAGAAATTATTAAGAGTTTCAAAATGCAACAACAGGGCATTGAATCAAAGACAAGGAACTAAGGATTTAGCTCATTGGATTTAGAGAGCCTGCCTAGCTAACCCAAGGTCCTGGGTTTGACCTCCAGAACTGAAAAAGAAACAAGAAACCAGAAACAAAGAGAAACTTTGATTGACTAGACAGTTACCACTCTCATGAAGATAACAGTGTTAGCTTTTCTGATACTGTAACAATCTATCTGAGGTAATCAACTTATAAGGAGAAAAAATTTATTTGCTTCATAGTTTTGGAGGTTTCATGACCAACTGTCCCTATGGCTTTGGGCCTGCGGTGGCACAGTATATCAATGGCAAGAGCTTCCTTCAGAGGAGCGCTATTCATCTCATTGCCAAACCCTCTTCAAGGGCACATTCCCAAGGACCGATAGGCACTCGCTAGGCTCTACCTCTCAAAGGCACTACCATCTCCCAATGGCAACACAGGCTGAGGGCCAAGTCTTCTTAGCATGTAGGTCTTTGTAAAAACTTATCCAAATCATAGCAGCGTCCCTGTCATATGATCATGTCATATGTACATATATGGATTTATATAATTTTCCTATTCAAAAAGGTTGAATTTTTTGGGAGCAACTTCTAGACCTCAATCTGTTTACCATAGTGTATAAAAATATATAAACACTCACTATATCAGTAGATGATTGGTATTTAACGCTTTCCTCAAAATTCAATTAAAAAATTCTAAACAAACTATAAGAATTTTAAGCACATGTGTATATACCACCTAGACCCCACAATTAATGTTTTATAATATTTGCCTCACTATATATCATTCTTTTATCCAGCCTATTAATTTACATTTTTCATATTGAAAAGTAAATTCTAGATGTCAAAATCACTAAGGAAAATCCGATTTTTTTTTTTTTTTTTGGTGGTGGTGGTGGTACTGGGGATTGAGCTGAGGGCTGTCATACTAAGCTACATCCCTACATACTAAGCTACATCCTTAGCCCATTTTTTTAATTTCAAAAATTTACATATTGCATCTTTTTCCCCTTCCCACCCTTTAACTCTTCCTTTTCTTTTCCCTTTCTCTCCACAAAGTCCATCTTCTTATTTTCTTTTATATCTCTTATATTTTTATGATGTAGTTTTCTTATATTAGAGAAGCCATATGATACTTAACTTTTGTCCCTAGCTCATTTTTATATTGGATTTTGGGACAGGGTCTTGCTGAGTCATTAAGTTTGTGAGTTGAGCTCACACTTGAGATCCTTCTGCATCAGACTCCCACAGTGCTGGGATGACAGGCCTGTGCCATGGGGCCTAGCTGCTATTTGTTCAGTTTCTTTCTTTTTTAATGTAAAATTGAGATACAGAGAAATACATAGATGTTAGGAGTAAAGTTGCTGAGTTTTAACAAGTGCATATATCTCTGTAACCCAAACCTCATAATGATTATACCACTGCTATCACTTAAAAAGTTCATTCATATCCTTTCCTAGTAAATCCTTACACTTACTCCAAGACAACCATTCTGATTTTTTTTCTGGTGCTTACATTTTGCAAAAGGAACCTTGACTTAGCTCTAGTGCTTTATTACAAGAGCACATAGAAAATTTAGCAGCAAGAACTGGGTGTACTGGCACATGTCATCCTATGGTGGACATACTGGCACATTTCTAAGCTAATTTTTAATCCAATAGTATTATATTTACACATGATTTTTCCACATTACTCTTAAAAATATGTATTAGAGATTTTTTCATGTCCATTCACTCAGAAGGCCGAGGCAGGAGGATTGCCATGAGTTTGAGGCCAGTCTAGACTACATAGTGAGTTCAGGACCAGCCTGGACTATAAAGTGAAATCCTCTCTCAACCGTAACAACAATAACAGCAACAAAAAGAAAAGGAAGAGAGAGAGAGAGAAAGACAAAGAAAGGGAGAGAGAGAGAGAGAGAGAGAGAGAGAGAAAGAGAGAGAGAGAGAGAGAGAGAGAGAGAAACTAGAGAGACAGAGAGAAGAGAATATCCAGCAGCCTAATACAGGAGAGGCAATTATTGGATATTCTGGTGCAACCAACAAATATCTGTTGAGTCATAGAATAAAAGCAGAGAAATCATTTGAATGCTTTTTCTCATTAATATGATACAGTCATTCTTTAGAAACATAAATAATATAAAGAATACTGAGAAGATACTAAAAATCACCCATTATGAAATGGTAAGCATGCTTTAATATTTTAATGAAATACATATAGTGATCTATTATGAAATTTGGTGAAATGAGATGATACTCATGCTATGGTGTAACCTAGTTTTATCACACTATGTGGTACAGATACTTTTCTAAATCAAGAAATACAGGTTGAGAAAATAATTTTAATGGGCATGTTACATGACCACACCATTTTTAATAGTTATTACCCACAAACATTTAGATTATTTCCAAAATTTCAGTATTAATAGCAGCATTGATATGAATATACTTTTGCATATGTCTTTTCCTAAACTGTGTGATTATTTCCTAAATTGCTAGAGTAGAATTACTTGTTCATAACATCACATTTACATACTGGTTTACTACATCAAAATGCCCTCCAAAAAACTTGGTACCAGCTTATATCCACTGACTGGTTAACTTTTACGTTCTCTAGAATAGGAGAAAAAAATGTTTCATCTTTTTCCTTTTGGCTAGAAAAATGAGAGAAATGTAAATCACTAGTAAGCCTTACTAAAACCAGGAAAGAAAAATGTATGAAGTGCCCCAAAAAGCATTACAAATCAGTTCAACTGAACTCAATTCAATTAAACAATTATTATACACCTACTATATGCAAAGGCGGATGAGCAGTTGAGAATAGAAAGGTGAGAAGCTTTGGGCCTAACCTCAAAATATTCATCGCTTAATACAGGGCAATTTTCCCGACTCCCATGATTCATCCGCACTTAACCCTACATGACAGGAATGGGCACAAAGGGCTTGCTCCTAAAGCAACAATGTCTCTGACATTAACTTCTGTATTAAATTCAAAAGATAAGTGAACAGCAGCCTCCCTCCCACCCTAGATCCCCACCTGCGCTCCCATCATAGCTCCTCCTCTTTGCAGAAGTTCTCACTACTACTGACTTTCTATGTACTTCCTGTATAATTTCCCAGAAAATGCTCTTTATGTGTGTACAGGCAGGTGCTGGGCAGGCAGAAACACTAATTATCCAATCATTGTTTCCTCATTCATGCCTTTTTTTCAGTAGTGGGGACTGAATTCAGGGTCTCGTGCATACAAGTGCTCTAGTGCTGACATTGCAGGTCCTTTTTAAAATTTTATTTTGAGACAAAGTTTCACTAAGTTGCCCTGACTGCCTTCAAACTTGTAACCCTACTGCTCGTACTCCAGAGCAGCTGAGTTTGCTTCAGAGCAACTGAGACTAGAAGTGTGTGCCACTATGTCTGGCTTCATTTATATTTTACTGGATTATTTCATATTCACTCTTACAGATCTACTTTATTCTTTCTTAGTGTCTATATGATATTCCATTGCACAATTATATTAATGCTGCTACTACCAATTCTGCAAAAATTACCCATTTACAGACAGATAACTTTTTTGATATAAGAAATGACTGTGAACTTAGTAATGTTTGACTTCGAGTTAGTAAGTACTTGGTACAGAAAATTGTTGAATTCTAAATTAGAATTAGAAGCACAAAGCCTTAACTATATACACTGTGCCTAAAATATATTTCCCCAAACAACTGCTAAGACAGAAGTATAAAGGCCAAAGGAAATCTCCACCCATTGAGTCACACTCCTCAAAAGGAATAAATAAATAGGCCTTATCCAGTGTTTTCCAGGTCCACAGTGGAGCTTTGTTGCACTAACACCAACAATTCATTGGACAGTACATGCCTCAGCATGAAGAACTGCCCCTAGAGAGTTTGGATTTACTATAGTGGACACACAAATGTTCATTTGTCACATAATAATTCAGCAAAAAGGCTGGGCTTGAATTTGCAATCCTCCGGCCTTACCGCCATAGAGAGTTGAGAATACAGCTGTGCATCACTGTGGCCTGCTCTTCTGAATTTTTTGAGAGTAGGTTTTTTGTATCACAGCACTTAAGTCAGTAATACTTTAATATGTATGTCTTAAAAACCATGGTGTCTCACTGATTTCTGGGAGAGAAACTGACATGGTTATTTCCATCTACTCTTCTACAGAATCCTAAAGTAGATCCCATAGGTAGTTACGACTCCTTGCTAAGAAAATTTTCCTGAATGCACACTCAGTTGGTAAACTGGGTGGATCTCTAATGTTTTCTGCCTGCTGAGCTTCCCATGAGCTTCTTTCTGCCAACAGCTTTTGGAAACCATCCTTTTTCTATTAGTTATAGAATTAGAAGGATTGTCTGCTTAAAAGCCTTGCTTCCTGGCCATGAAATCGACAGGAACTCAACCTTAGTCAGTCAATTTCTCTGGGCCATTCAAATTTTGAAGAAAAGGGCTCGAGGATTATGTGATTCTTCTAAAGGCAGAGCCTTCATGAGGCTGTTTCAATGGTGTTCTCTGCTCATCTGCTCAGCTTCTCATCCCTCTTGGGGCTTGCTTCTTCAGCCTTTCTCTCCATGCTCAGTGCTACTCCCCATGTCTTTCTGGTAATTTCCAAAAGCTTAGGTAACCAGGGTCAGTTTTTGTTGCTTGAATACAGAGGACTCTTGTCAGAAACAGTTAACTTAAAATATTTTTGCTTTCAAAAATATCTGCCTCAAAGGAACTGTGACTTCTACTGCACAGCAAAAATGTAGCCCCACTGCTTTATGTAGTAGTCTTTTTTTTTTTTTTTTGAGACAGGGTCTCACTCTGTAATCAGACAGGTCCTGAACTCATATATAGTCCAAATTAGCCTTGAACTCACAGCAATCCTCCTGCCTCAGCCTCACAAGAGCTGGGATTTCAGGATTGTGCCACCAGCAGGCTAAGGAATCAAACCCATGGCCTTTAACTGCTGAGCTATGCTTATGACGAGGATGTTCAGACTAATGACACCCTTTTTTATACTCCTGCAAGTGACTTTTCCTAGAAAAGCACAGCAGTTCTTGTGACAGTTGCAACACTTTCAAATATCTCCAGCAAAGAGGCATCGCCTTTGTCAATGATTATTTATTGCCTCCAAACTGCTCCATCAGAGTGCTAGAATGATGAGGTACAGTCTGACTTGAGCACAACAGGACAGGGCAGACTTCTGGCATGATTGACTCTTGGGCCTGATGCCAGCGGGAAGTAAAGACACTACCCATTGTCTTTCTTGACAATCTGTTCCTGATGTCCTGAGAAAACTTTTAGCAGGAACTCACAAAAATGCAATAACACGCTGCCGACTCCAGAATGACATTCAGACAGTGTAATCTGAATCTGCATCCTGGGAAAAACTTCCATAAAAGCTTAACCATCTGCAAAAGAGTCCTCAAGCACACGTTGAAAACTGTTTTCTTTCCCTCTTTTTCTCTGTCTTTTAAAAACTATTGTACAGAGCTGCTGAGCTTCTCACAGTTTGACTTTATCTTCACACAGACAAAAACTCAGGGAGTGTAGTTCAGTGGTAGAGACACAACAAAGGAATAAAAATAAACAATAAGTAAGTAAAAAAAAAAAATTAGGTGCCAGGAACTACAGTAGGTGCTAGAGAAAGAACACAAAGCAGAAGAAGTTGAGTCCTTCCTCTCACGATGCTTGATGCTCATAATCCAGAAGGCTCCCAGACATTGATCAGGATGCTGCATTTGCAGCTCATTACAGGTTGTTACTAGTTTTATGGAAGAACAAGCACAAGGATGTGGAAAGAGATAAAGAATAAACAGCCTTTTTCAAAACAAATAGGTTCCATAATTTCAAATCAGTTTCTTACAAGGAAATCAAAGTTGCGTTATGTGCACGTGCAAATTTGTCAAAATGAAACTCATTAATGTGCATAAGTGCACTAATAAAAATATGAAAAGAAATGTTAAAAGGACTAGAGGAGCCAGGTACCAGGGCACAGGCCTGTAATTTTCATACTCTGGAAAGATAAGGCAGCAGGATTTCAAACTAGTGAGGCTCTGTCTTAAAATCAAAACTGAAAAATAAAACATAGGCTGGGATTATAGCTCAGTGTCAAAGACCTGGGCCCAGTCCACAGTGGATGTGCTTTCTCTCCATACACAACAGCTTGGAAGGTAATCCCTTCTCTACTCATTAGTCTGATAGTAAACTATTCCTGATCCAGTCAAAGAAAGTGTAGAAGACCTAGTTCCCCTTTCAGACCAAAACACAGAGGCTCCACTTCTTTTTATTTTCTCAACGCAGTAATCATTTTTCAAAGTCAAACTGAAGAGATAAATCACCCAGGAAAAATATCTTTGAGAATGAAAGTCTACCACTTTAAAGACAAATACAAGTAAGGAAGAACATTTGTTTCCTATTGCTGCCAGAACAAATGGTCAGAATTTAGCGGATTAAAACAACACAGATTTATTACCGTAGACTTCTACAGGTCAGGAGTCTGAGCGGGTCTCAGTAGGCTAAAATCAAGGTGTTGGCAAGACTCGGCTCCTCTCTGGAGGCCCTAGGAGAGTATCGCTTTCCTTGCCTTGTCCAGCTTCCAGAGCTGCCTTAATTCCTTGGCTCCCAGTACCCTTTCTTCCATCTTCAAAGTCTGCCATTTAAGGTTGAGTCCTCATGTCACATCTCTCTGACTTACTATCTCTTCCTCTCATTTTTAAAATCCCATGTGACTAAAAGTCTACCCAATAATTCCACTTAATCTTCCCAGCTCAAGTTCTATACCCCTATTCATATTTGCTTTTACCAGGTAACATGACATATTTACAGGTCCCAGGGATTAGCACACAGGCATTTTTGAGGGTCTTTTATTCTGCCTGCCACATGAGGCATGGCAAATACTCTGCTTGACAGTGAAATAAAAAGAGATGTGTCACATTACAACAGTAGCTGCAAGACGATGTCATTTTTCAATGTAGCCTCTAACTACTTACAGTGATTATCTCTAGGCAGTGGAATTGTGAGTAATTTTTCTTTTTGTCTTATCATATCCTTTATAATATTTATATTACATATTATTATATACATTGTTTATAATATAATATTATTAAAGGATATATGTTATAACCTTTATTTTATTAAATAAAAATAAAACACTTTTCATCAATTTATTGTCTATCTTACATTTTCACTTGGGATCGAGCTCAGCACCTTTACACTGAGCTACATTGCCAGATGACTTTCAGTTTGGATTTAGAGACTGTTTCTCACTAAGTTGCTAAGTTACCCAGGCTGGGCTTGAACTTGAAATTTTCCTGCCTCAGACTCCCAGAGTGCTGGGATTACAGGTCCGAGCCCCTTTTTAAGCAATAATAAAAATAACTTTTTTTCTCTTCTTTGAAACAGATTCTTATTCTGTAGTCCAGGCTGCTCCTGGACTCCCAAGTGCTGGAATTATAGGTGTGTGCCACCACACCCAGATATTATATGGTCCTGGGGAATTGAACCCAGGCCCTGTGTTTTCTAGGCAAGGGCTCTAGTCACTGGGCTAGACCCCTAGTTCCAAAAAATTCTTTTTGAAAAATTTAAAAATTTAGGCTGAAGCAGGAGGACTGCTGTGAGTTCAAGGCCAGCCTGGGCTACAAGTGAGTTCAGGACAAGTTCTGAGCTAAAAAGACCCTGTCTTAAAACAGAGCAAAACAAACAAACAAAGCCCCAATGTTTTATTTTGAGTGAAGATCTTGCTCTGTAGTCCAATTCTTTATATTTGAAATTTTAGTAATAAAAAGATTTGAAAACATTTAAAATGAAAAATTTTAGTGGGCATATATTCTGTTTTGATTCCACATTATTCTCATCAATTTCAAGAACAACTTCAGAGTACAAGCTGGGCTGAGAAGTTATAAAATTCAAGGTTTCTTTCTGTTATCACATTTGCCACCGACCCCAAGTTACCATATAATGGCATATTAGGAGATGGGATGCAGACCTCATTGGTTTTTACTTAAAGTATATCATTTCTCTAAAGATGCTTCTTCATTGTCAATAGCCCACTTATTTCTCCTATAGCATTACATGTGACATGCTAGTCAAAATTTTTTTTTTTTTTTTTTTTTTTTTTTTTTTTTTTGAGATAGGGTCTTGTTCTGTAGCCTAGGCTGGTCCTGAACTCACTATGGAGCCCAGGCTGGCCTTGAACTTATGGCAATCCTCCTGTCGTGGCCTTCCAAGTGCTGAGATTACAGATGAGCGTCACCATGCCCAGCTTATGGGGTGCTGGGGAATTGAACTCTGGTACTTAGCGCTTGGCTTAACACTTGCAAGGCAAGTGCTTTAATTGCTGAGACATTCCTCCGGCACTGTCAAAAAATTTTTGAGGCAGGTTCTCACTTTGTAGTCCAGGCTGGTCCTGAACTCACTATGTAGCCCAGGCTGGCCTTGGACTCACGGCAATCCTCCTGCCTCAGCCTTCCGGGTGCTGAGATTACAGGAGTGCACCAACATTCCCAGCAAGACCGAGGTCTTGAAGCATTATGGTCTAGGCAGGACCAGCTATACAATATGAGGTGCTCAGTGAAAATGAAAATGGGAGTTCTTATATTTTCAAAAAGATGAGAATTTCAGGGTACCCGAGTCCTTCCATTCATAGCCCTTCCAAGCACAGGCCTTCTGTATGATTATTTACATTCCCTGAAATCAGCTCTGTTCAAAGCCAGCAAAGATTCCACAGATGGTCTCACATCTCCTGACCAAGCTCTAAGTGTTGGGCACATGTTGGAGGGGTGGGGTAGGGAGAAGCAGGATCTCCAGATTCATTTCACCATACAGGTCTCTTTATTCCACTTCAACTTGTCTTCTTTGGGAGCCTCATAAAAACCAATGCTACTAAAAAAATCTATTAATTCTCTATGATACAGCCATTCAGTATGATGTCGATGATAACCATTACCTATGATAGTGCTATACAGCAGCAACAATACATTTACCTGAATCCAAAGCTCCAATGGAGTTTGTTAAAAGGAAATACAAACAATTACACCAGAAATGACTATTCAAAATGTCATCCAAGCTGGGCATGGTGGTGCAAACCTGCAATTCCAGCACTTGGGTGACTGAGTCAGGAAGATCACAAGTTCAGTCATGCCAATGGGTCTTAACAAGACCTTGTCTCAAAATAATAATTTTTTAAAAAGAAATAAAAGAGCTATGATTGTAGTTCAGCATGAAGACCCTGGGTTTAATCCTCAGACCTGCCTCCCAAAATAGCGTGGTTTTCCAAAATAAGGTATACACTTTAAAATATCTTTCTAAAAAATCACTACATGAACAAGACCATCAAATATGAACAGGATCTCTGATATTATACTTGATAACTAAGTTTTTAGAAAAAACCTAGCTATACCAATACCAATAAGAACTCAGAAAGATATTGTATCATGTAGTTTTCTGACCCAGTAATTTTTAAATTTTTTATTTTAGTATTAGGTGGCACAGGGTCCTAAACCCCATGACCTTCATAATGGCCCTTAACTCTGCCTCTTTTCAAATTTTTATTCTGAGACAGGGTCTTATTAAATTGCTAAATTGCCTAGGCTGGCCTTGAACTTGCAATCCCCCTGCCTCAGCCTCCAAAAGTACTGGAATTACTGGCCTGCACCACCATGTCCAGCTCTAGTACTGTAATTCTTTTTATCTTCCAGCCCATTTATTCTCAAGCATTCGCTACATGCCAAGTCACATTCTTAAATTAATTATTAAAAGCAAGGACACTTTCAGTAATCAAAAAGGGATTTATATAAGAGTGAAGAAAATAAATAGAGCTTTTACGCATTCTCTTCTCCCTCTTCTCAATACAGGCTTTTTGCTGTAGATATAAATTATTTATCACTTTTGAGAATAAGGCTGTTAATGTTGACTTTCCTGTTTCTATTAAATAATATAGTTTTTTTAAAGGGCATGCTTCATGTGGCTTGGAAAACAACATCTGGAAGGACACAGCTGACAAACTTATAACAGCACTAGATTATTTGTGACTGGACTAAAGAAGACTGATCCTTTATTTCCTTTTGGTTGTTTGAATATATGTAAGATTGATGCATTCTTATTATTCAAAAAATGCAGTAACAATTTTTTTTTTGAAGAAAACACTCTAGCACACACTTTGGATCCAGAATGGGGATTCACATGAAATGTGATGTGTGAAGTAGGTCACATTGAAAAATCTTAATCTTTGGGCTGGAGATGTAGCTCAGTGGAAGGACACTTAGCACTCCAAATTTGAGCCACTGAACTGCAAGGAAAAAAGTCTTAATCTTTGAGACCTAGCCTTGCTTTCCCATACAACAGGGCCAAAACTCCACAGAGAAAATGCTTACCACATGGTAAGTACACATTCAGTGAAGTTTCCTTCTTGGAGACTCAGATTGCTGGCCTGTAAAACGAGGAAGAAGGATTAGTTGTCTGAGATTCCTTCTAGAGTTACTCTTCTGATTCCCTCTTTTTAAGTTCACAGAAAAAGATCGCTAATGAAAAATACATGTCTTCACTTGTCTTCAGATAATCACTTTTCTTTTATTTCCTGAAGAACCAGGAAGCCAAAAACAGATGAGCAATATTTCTGGAATGTCTGGGCAACTCCACCCTGAGCACCTGGGAAATGACTGGGTATTTCCACTCATTACAATATCTCTGACAAGGAGTGCCTTGGAGAGGATCAAATTTAAATTTTTGAAAACTAGTATGTGCCACTAAAAATATTGATCTTTGTTTCCTCTTCAATTGATTTGCTTACCTATACAGTATTTGCAATTCAGATGTCTGGCAAAGGCCTTGCTATGGTTTGGATTTGAAGTGTCCCCCAAAAGCTTCTTGCATCTGGATATAGTGGAGTAACTGTGGAACCGTGTGCTGTTGGTAGGTAGGGCCTGGATGGAAGGGGCAGATGTTTGGGGCTTGATCTGGAGGGATTGTGTCAACTTGTTGAGACTGGGGTGGTGGGGATATCCAGGGCAGAGCTTTCAGGCGTGTGTTATTGACTTGTGGGCCAGGAAGTGAGGGAGGGGCTCACAACTTGGGTGTGTGGGGTCCATCTGAACGCTTGAACTACATAAAGGAAGGAAGAAGAGACATTGTCACAGCTTCCTCCTGGGAAGGTCTGGGCTTGCCTGAGTTTCCAGACATCAACTCTATTCTCACTCACTTGGCTTTCAGTCTGCAATAGAGTGAACAGCTCTCCAGCCTCTGCCATGTACGTCCATTGTTGCCTGCAGCCCAAGAATGGACTGTGTGAGAACTTCTGAAAGTGTGAACTAAATATCAAGGACAAGACCCTGGGTTTAATTCCTCTGCACCACATAAGCTGAGTATGGTGGCACACGCCTGTAATCCCAGCACTTGGGAGGCTGAGGCAGGAGGAATACAGTGAGTTCAAGGTCAGCCTGGACTACAGAGTGATTTCAGGACCAGCCTGAGCTACAGAGTGAGACCCTGCCTCAAAAAAAAAGCAAACTTTCCTCCTTGTTGATGGAAATTAAATGGTGGATGTTGGATATTCCGTCCTAGCAATTAATAAGTAAATAAGATAGGCCCTTATATATAAGTGCTCTATGATTTATGATATCAAAGGCATTAAAGTTCAATTAGATCATTATCAGATAAGGCAGTTTGCATTTTAACTGAGTTTACACAGTTGTCTACTACTGTCTGAAGTGCCAATGGTTATCCATCTTTGATGGTACAAGAATAATAATTTTCTAGCTCTCTTTTGGTTTTTCTGAGTTTGAAAAGCAATAATAATACTTGTTATTATACAAAAAGGTAAAAACTTGAGAAGAAGAGAGATCAATAACATCAGGAAATATTGCCATTCTAATTTCTCAAAACATGACATGTTTTTCATTTAATTAAAATTTTGTATGGATACAGAATCAGAGAGAAGAATGCCCACATGGTTTAGAATTCAAAACATCTTGTGTATGAGATTTCTTAATTTAAGCCTTTTCTGTGCCTGCCAAATAACAGTGGGAGAAGAATGCCTTCAATGCCATTTTGGCATTTCTAGTTGCCCTATGTAGCTGGGTAGGAGTCTTTATCTTGCCAGGTTATAGCAGTCCCAGCTTCTCTTGTAGGAAAAAAAAACCTATTCTGTTTAACATTTAAAGAGATGTCATAGTAGAACTGAACATAAATCAACATTTTTTGCTTCAGATCTATGGCCAAGTTTCTCCACATACAGAAAACAACTTGCTCCTTACCATAATTGCAGTGCTGGGAAAATTCTTATTATTAGCAGTGATACTACACTTTAATATTCTCAGTGTATCTACTATGGTCCAGTAATTATGGTTATCATTTTTTCTTATCTTATCTGAATCCTAACAAGATTCTGTGACTTTTTATTAACCTCTATTCAAAGGAGAAAATTGAGACTTAGAGAAGCTAAATCAATTATCTTTTAATTAAGACTGTATGTAAATGGGGGTCCCATACCTGATTCTCAAACTTTGACTTTCTAGGAGAAAGATGGAAATGTTTTGAAATCTGATGCATTGCCTACAGGTTATTTAGCAACTGATATCCCAATTTCTGACCCTCTCCCACATCTTCTCTTATTCCTTAATCTCCAGTAATGTAGCCTCCTGAATCCCCTTAACATTCTGTTTTTTAAAATCCCTTTTTTATTTTTCCATTTTGAGACCGAATTTTTTCAAATTATCTGGGCTGGTCTTGAGAAGTTCCTGCATCAGCCTCCCAAGTGGCTGTGATTACAAGTGTGTGCCACCACACCTGGACTTCCATTACTCTTTTATTTGCTCCTTTAGAATCATTACTGGGTTATCATCTAAGCTGTAAGCAACTTGAGGAGCTTATTTTTCATTCTTTTATTTTCAGGGCCTTCAAAGTATGTTTTCTAGTAGGTACGCAAGTAAATACTTATAGAATAAAATAATGCATTAATGACATAAATTTATGTACTGAACTTATCAGAGATTAGTGAAAATTTTATTCCATATAAGCTCAAAGTTAACAGAAATGATTTTTTTTTGTTTCAACATATAAATTCCTTGGGGACAATTCATTCAGCACTTTAGTTATGAGGTTTTTTTCTGATAAAAAGAACATAACTTTTCATTTCCACCTCCACCCAGTACTGGCAATTGAATCCAGGGCCTTATTTTATTTTGAGATGAAATCTTGATAAGTCCCTAAATTGTCTAGACTAGGCTCAAACTAGTGATTTTCTGCCTCAGTCTCCTCAAGAACTGGGATTACAGGCAATGTGTGACCACGCTCAGCTTCATCTTATAACATTTTCCAACCTGTCCTTATTGTTCTATAGACTACATTAGTAGTAACTCAATACATATTTGCTGAATTGGTGCTATTCAGTGGTAGAGCACCTGCCTGCTATGTATTAGGCCCGTGTACATCCTAGCACCACCAAAGAAAAGAAAATACATACATCGTCATAATATAATGCTTATTCTATCCAGACTTGCTTTGTGCTGCTCCTACGTTATCCTCTAATGAGTAACAGTATGTAATTTTCATTCATGCGTCAAATATTTACTTAGCCACTGTGTCAGGCACACCGGTATGCTGTTTCAAACAGTTTCATTCCTTTTCTTGTTATCCCTCTTCCTGGAAACTTAGAAAACCATTTATCAAAGACCATATTATTGTTCTCCTACCTTTCTTCATGCAATTAGGTTAGCTCTGCAAGAAGAATCTTCCTGATCTCCTTAGCACTCAGCACTTGCCTCTATCTGAGACCTAACTATATCTAAGTGAAGCTATGTATGTTTGTTTGGTATCATTCCTCCTGACATCACTAACCACAACATTTACTTGCTAAGCTCTCAAGAGAAAGGGCTGAGATTTCTTTTCACCTGTGTCTTCAGGGCCTATCACAAAATCCAGGACCACATAAATAAGTAAGCAAATGAATAACTACTCTTTATTGAACAATACAGTTTAACAGTTCGATGTGTTCCTGCAATAAGAGAGTTAAAGTTTTGTGTGTGTGTGTGTCTGTGTTTGTGTGTAGTACTGGGATTTTATTCCAGAGCCTTAACACTGAGCTACATCCCCAGTGCCTTCCCTCTGTCTCTCTCTGTCCTCTAATTTTTGATTTTGAGATAGGGTCTTGCTAGGTTGCCAAATTGCCCAGGTTGGGTTAGAACTTGGAATCATTCTATCTCAGCCTCCTAGAGTACTGGGATTATAGGCCTGCACCACTGGCCTGGCTGAGAGTTAAGTACTAGTACATCCATGTAAAGGGGCTTGAAATTTCTAGAAACTTGCCTTAGGTTACACAGTGGTATATCTCATTGTCACAGGAATCTGAAGAATGAAGACAAGGTTAATTTTAAACGATTAAATTCCTTCATATCTTTTCATGAAGTTTTCATTTCGCTTTTGCCAAGACTTTAGGCCGGTGTCTCTTCACTTCCCTTAAGATAATGCCTACAGTATTACTCTATTTTTTTTTTTTTTCCAATTGTTTGACCAGTCTCTGGAAACAACATGGTTTTAAACTCTTAAGTTTCCTTCTGGGGCAGAACTGACAAAGGAGCCCTAAGAAACACTGAAGGACCAGCGAGAAGGACGGTCGTTCGAAACAGAACGCAGGAACTAAGGAGCTCTGGCAGTAAACACAGGGAAGAATTTAGCTGGACAGGGTGATCTTCTCTTCTGCGGATCCTGAGACTTCAGGAGTTTGATTGCTTCACAGCTCGGACGCCTATGGGGGGACGGGAAGGGTGGGGGGGGCGGTACTTGTTGCCCAAAGCTAAGATGGCTGCTAATGGACATCTCCTTTAGACTGAGTCTGTCGTCTTTGCTTTAATGTTTCCTGTTAAAAAAAAACCTTACAGCGAATAAAATTTAGTAAAAGTTGGATCTTCTTACTAAAAATATAAAATAGAAAGCGTTATGATTTATTTACAAACCTTCAATCACTCATAGCCTTCCTTGCCCTTAACCAAAATGGTCATCGGGGTTGCTCCGAGATTTGAAGCTTCCAGCCCTTGACCAAGATGGCGCCCCAAAGCGCCTTAAAATTAACTTGCCCTCTTTTCTGCCCTAGTCCAACATGGCTTCTGCGGCGTCGCTCACGTGACAGGCCCCGGGCTACGGCACGGGAGAGGGGGTAGGCGGGCCCTTGAAAAGGGTGCGCGTTCCCGTGGTGGTGCACCCGGTAGGTTTCAGTCAGAGTCACTATGGCGGCCAACGCTGGCAAGGTAAGCTGAGGCGGCGGCAAGGTAGGCACGGTTCTCCGAGGAGTCTTGCGCCGCCAACCTCGCCGGCTGCCCGCGGAGAGGTGGGTCGAGGAGGTGGCCGGCGGCGGGGGCTGGCGGGCGGCCGGCCGAAGCGGGCTCGGGCTGGGGCGGGCGGGCGGGCGCCGGCTCCTGACGGCCGTTTGTTTTGGTGTTTCCTCGTCCTAGGTCGGAAAGTTTCCTGCCTCGACGGGCCGAGCGTGAGCGGGCCCAGCGGCAGGAGCGGCCGAGGCTGCGCCGGACCCAGCCGCGGGCCTCCAGGCCTCTCCCTCCGCCTCCGGCCGGCCGCCCTCCCCCACGCCTCGTCCTGCGGGAGCCGTGGCTGCCGCCCCTGGGATGCGACCCTGCCGGGGCGACCCTGACGCGAGGCGACGCGTGTGCTGAGCGGCGGCCGAGAGCCGCGGCGTCGAGGAACCAACTTTGCCCCAGACCACAGAGCCTCCCTGGAGCGGCGCTTGGTTCGGTCCGCACCGGCCTGCGGAACCGGGTCCCCGCCCTGGTCGTGGGACGCCCGCCGGGTGCCAGGGTGCCGCCGCTGCGGGCGCTCCCGCCGGTGCCCAGACCTCGCGCCGAGGGCCGCCGCCTCGTCTCGTGCCCAGTTCGGGACTCCCGCCCGCTCCCGGGCGGCCTCCGCGCCGCAGGGGCCATGCAGACTGTCCCGCTGGCCCTGTAGAACCCCTCCCCCGCCCGCTCCCCGGGGCCTCTCCGCGCCCGTGAAGAGCGGCGGTGGCCGCCCGGAGATCCTCAGCGACACCTTCCTTCGGCCCGTAGGACCGTCCTGGCTGCACCGATCCGACCCTTCCTTCATGCTGCAGTGCTGCGAGGTTTCCACCACCAAGGCGAAGAGACGACCGCGGTTTCTAACAGAACGCAAGAATTGGCGTGTGACTCATTTGCGTGGATACATCCAGTCCCCAAACTGTCTTCCAGGAGTTTTATTGGCCGAAGCTGCCCGATGTTTGAGCCTTTCCTTCCCAGGGAAGATGGACTGAAAACCAGCTGGGGACCTTTTGTGATCAGGGTGCTACTGTGTTTTAAAGGAGGTGGTAGGCCCTGCGCTGGCTTCTCTTCCTACCCATGTGAAGAGCTGTTGATGTTCATTGGTTATGCATAGACAATGTGCGGTTTGTTTTAATTTAAAATTTTGGGGGGGATAGGCTTGTGAAGAGCATTTCAAATCTGGAGGAACTCCTCATTGTCCCTGGTAGAAGAAACACCCCCAGTCTGTCCTCGATGCCGTCAGCCTTGGCCATCTTCACTTGCCGCCCGAACTCGCACCCATTTCAGGAGCGTCATGTCTACCTGGACGAGCCCATCAAAATTGGCCGCTCAGTGGCTCGCTGTCGACCAGCCCAGAATAATGCCACCTTTGATTGTAAAGTGCTGTCAAGGAACCATGCTCTCGTCTGGTTTGATCACAAGACGGGCAAGGTAATGTCACTCCACTAACAATCTTTTAAGTTTCTCCTTGCTCTCTCTGAGAGGCGTAATGTATGCAGACACCCAGGGTTTGCATCCAGAGAACACTGTCAATAAGGCCACGGAGTCAACTTTTTCTGTGTATGATTCTAGTGGAAGTTTAATTGAGGTGGTTGAATGGAAAACAGAGCAGGTATTGTAATTAAATGCCTCAGGAGGGCGATGCCCTCTTGATAACATGGTCATTCCCAGTGAAATCCCAAACCCTAATTCGTTTTGAAAACTAGATAGTGCAAGTCTTTCAGTCTTTAGAAAGGTGAATCTGCATTTCATTGCTTGATTAAATAAACAGAAGTTCCCAAAGCAATGCAGAGAATCTGTGGCCAATGTTACTCTGGGGCTCAAGTGTCCCAGTGGTGAAATATAGTTAACATAATAGCTTTTAGTTGAGTTCAGTGCAGAGCCTTTCTAGTAAGGATAATTCCTTCAGTAAAGCTAATGTTTTTGAAAGGTCTGATATGTGTTTACCTTTTCAAGAATAATCTACAATAATCAAAGATAATTTAGTATAGACAAATAGAACTTTACATTTTCAAGATTTTAAGTTGAGTAAACATAATCTATTGCTTTGGAAAATCACTTTTTGATATTATCTGCAGCACTTACTAAATACATGTCTATTAGGTGATTTTCGAACATTAATGTTAGGAAATTTTCTTAAATTATATACAGTGCTGTCAATTATAGCATTACTTAAATATAATAAGATGACTTAAGTGCTTTTCATTTTAAGTGTAGCCGTTTTAGCATTTTTATGTTGCCACTGTATTAAATACATGTTCTAATATTTTAAATGAGAGTAAGATTTATTTAGTGTGCAGATTTTACCAAAGTTTTCATCCCTGTGTGTCAGCCTAAGGTTTTCATTAAACTACTGAGTCAGTTCCAACTTAAGTTATATAAGACTAACAGGAATATCTCAGGTTTCGTCTCCTGACTTTTTGCCCTCTTTCTGAGTTTAACGAAGCCTTTGTTAAAAGAATTTAAATCTTCAAAAGTAAAGTAAACTTCAAGATATGAAATGAGAGAAACCTGAATGTTAAAAGCGAGAAAGCAATTCTTCTGCAGTTACTGAATTAAGGAATTATTATATAAATCATCTTTTAAAGAAAGGAGGAAAAGATTGCCCAAGTGCTGTGTGCTTGCATAATACCTATAACCTACTCTGTGTGTAGGAAGAGAACTGATAAGTATGTTAATTTTATTCTGTAACACCAAATATTCCTTTACCTGTGGAACAGACTTTTTTTTCTCCTTGAAACTAAAATCTGGGTCCCTCAAAGATTTATAGATTAACTGTAATCCTTTAAAATGAGTACTCTTAGAGCTCATCTTTTCAGCTGTTAACTACTAGTGCCTTAGCCAACTTTTATATTTTTACCTTTTCATGTCCTTGAGCACAGGTCCAACATAGTCAAATAACAGGTTTGCTTACAGTACATACTTTGCAAATATACTTTCTTTAATTCAACAATTATAAAAGACTCAAGATTTTCTTACTTAAAAATAGTGATTACATGCATAGTACTTTCCATGGTTGTACTAAAACCTTTACAGGTTATTTTAAAATAACAGAGAGTAGATAAATATAGAGTGATTAGCTATGAATTTAGTTGACATGTTAAAATTTTGAATGAAATTTGTTACTTAGAAAAACTTGTCTGTGGATTTTAAGTGTGGTTTAGTGGTAGAATGTTTGCCGGGTGAGCACAAGGCCTGTGTTCTAGCCCCGCCACTGTAAGAAAAAAAGAAAAAAGTTGTCTTTGAAAGGTAGGTTTGGTTTATTTCTACCATTTTCACTTTTTCTTTTATTAGCTAAAGTAACACTCAGGAAATAAGGCCGTTAATTTATGTGTAAATGTAATTATTGATTATTGTACCAAGTAACCTAGTTAAAATAACATTTAGATCTTTCTAGGTAATCAACTTCTTTTAGAAACTATTAGAAGTTTTAGTTTGGACTGAGATTTTTTTTTTTTTTTTATGGAACATCTGTTATATGTCAGACAGTGGAAGGTACCAAAAAAAAAAAAAAAACCCAAACTAATTTGACCAAATATCACTTAACTGTTTTGCATGTGAAATTTGTAGTTCGGAGATTTCTGCTGTAATTAACTCATAACAAAAGTCCCCTTTTCTAATATATATTTCCAGCAAATTCCCATGTATAACAGAAGAACAAGAATTCCTCCTGTATATATCATCTCAGGCAAGCTGGTTTTTAAAAAAATATTTTTAAGCCCTAGTTTTGTCATTAATGTATATTTCTTTACCAACTTTTTTTTTTTTTTTTTTTTTTTTGGTTCTGGGTCATCAGACCTAGGCCCCCTGAGTATACTAAGCATCTGTAGTTACTACTGAGCTATACCTCTGGTCCTCCCCTTATTGTTTTGAGGATTGAGATTATTATGTAAATCACATAGCACCCTGTGCTTTTAGGAAGGACTTAGGAGGAGAAAAGGGAACAGTCTGAATGCTTTGCAACTTATAATTATGCTGTGGGGTCTTAAGATAGGGAGAAAGTATATTCTTTAATTTAATGGCACATGTAGAAATAATTTTAAAAATAGAAACTAATAAGGTTGACAGCTTTGTCAAAATAGACATTTTACCTGGGAGGTGAAAACTGAAGTAATACCCTTTTTAACTTACTTTCAATTTGTGGGTGTCTTGCATTTTATGTTGGCCATTATGGGAGACTCAGTAATAGCTGGAAGAAGTAGTAAACATCTAAAACTGATTACTCAAGTAATACATAATTATTATAGAAAATTTGCAAAATTCAGGCAGATGCAACTTTAGGTGACTTTTTAATATAAATTCATAGAATGTCTTATTGTGCTTAAACTTGCATGTTGTAACCTGTAAGTTTCCACAAAATAGAGTTTTATAGTCTTCCTCAAGCCATCTTCTGGCTTTGTATATCATCCTTCACTCCTTTTTTGGAGTCCAGTCTCTTCCAAGTTAGATAGCAAATAACAAACTGCTTATTAATCCCTCAGTTGACTCAGAAGTACCATTGAGCAAGCACATTTACCCATATGGTTGTTAAACAGAAAGAATCATGAATAGGCTTGTGATTTGGATGTCCCTGTGTGATATGAGACTTTGGGGACTGTTTGACACAGTGGTCTACAATAGTGGGCTTCAGGGGTTGGAGGAATGGCATAGCGATTAAAATGTGTGCTTAGCAAGTACAAAACTCTGGTTTGATTCCCAGCACCACGTAAAGTTGAGCGTGTGCACGTTTTCATAATCTCATTACTTAGGAAGCTGAGGCAGGAGGATTGCTGTCCAAGGCTAGCCTGGGCTACATAGTGAGTTCAGGACCAGCCTGGGCTAAAGAGCAAAACTTTGTCTCAAAAAAAAAATTAAAAAAAATAGTAGACTTAAGTTTCACTGTAGTTGACTTAGTAATAATAGTTGTCTACTGTCAGTCTTACTTTTTACTTAAACTCAGTATGTTTGAGTGCCATTCTATCATTGTTTCAGTGAAGGAGGTGGTGGTGAGGGGCCAGGAAATGGGAAGGACTGGGAAGAAGTGTTTATTTCTTCTTTCTAGGAGTTTGTATATTGAATAGAGATGTTAATTGTACACCTTGAAAGCAGTTGCTTAAGGTAATATATATGTCTTAATGACAAGGGAGTGGTGGTGTTTGAATTCAACTTTAAAATTGGAATGGACATATGCAAGTTAGGAAAAGAATTTTTAAAAATTCGTGTTGTTCTGAGGGGCTGAAATTTTTGAGTTGGCCTCTTTCCATTGCTGAGGAAACTGATTGCATTATAGTATAGAGTTCTTTTGGAAGCAGTCATGAGGTGAACATCATCCATTCTGTGTGACTCATCTTTGTAATCAATTATCAGATCTTGGAGGAGAGAGACTCTGCCTTAGGTCTGTTTCCAACCGTTTTGTATAAAGTAGATGAGTAGTAGATAAATCTGAGTTGTGGAGTATCTTGATTACCAAGCTGAGAATATGGGCCCTTAGGTTATTAAAGGCCACAAAATGTTCTCAGCAGAACACTGATACATCAGAATCATTTAAGGAATAGTGTTACAACGATATGTAGAGTGGCCTGGAGCCAGGAAAAACGGGTAACAGCTTAACTGACACTTGTGCATTAACCGTGTACTATGCCCTGCTATAAAGGTTTTACATGTCAAATTTATTTAATCCTCAACTCCTTTGAGATACGTGCTTATTTTTCCCACGTGAATATGAGGAAATTGAGGCACCAGAGCCATGTTCACATGGCTTGTAAGTGATAGGCCTGAGATTTAAGTCTATTTATTTGAGACAGGTTCTTGATCTGTAATCCAGGCTGGTCCTAATCTCTCTGTGGAGCTCAGGCTGGCCATAGATTCATGAAAATCCTGTCTCAGTGCTACCACACCCAGCTTATTGGTGCTGGGGAATCGAATTCGGGTACTTAGCACTTGACTTAGTGCTTGCTAGGCAAGTGCTTTAACCGCTGAGCAATTCCTCTAGCCCTAAGCCCATGAGTTACTGATTCTTATACTATAGGCCCCCAGGTCATCAATCACTGTACCATTTCAAGGCTTTGTAACATTTTAGCTAGGATGTGATTTTTGTAAGGGCAGAGATAGGTTGCCAATAGGAATGAAAATGATTGAATTTCAGAAAGTGAAAAAAGACAAATATTAAATTAATTTGTGCAATACGACTGAAGCAAAGAGAAGTTCTGGAAGACCTAAAGATTTTATTGGTCTTATGACTCTTTTTTTTTGGGGGGGGGTCAGCGCTTGGGATCAGACCTAGGGCCTTGTGCATGCTGGGCAAATGCTATGCCATTGGTTAACCACAATCCCCTGGGCTTTAGGACTCTTAACAGAAGGCAGGCTGTGTCCAGTGGCACAGGCATGTAATTCTTGCATTTTCGGAGCCTGAGGCAGGAGAATCGAAATTTCAGGCTCAGCATGGGCAGTTAAACAACTTAGTAAGACCTGTCTCAAATAATACAAAGGGGCTGGGCAGGGACCTTAGAGCAGAGGTCCCATACTTAGACCCTAGTACCATAAAACAAAACAGGGCAAAGTATAGATAGAGTCAAGGAAAGGGTCTTTGGTAGGAAGAATTGCTTAAGCAAACAAAGAGAAGCAGAAATAAGATGGCGTGCACCAGTCACATTGCAAATGAAGAAACCAAGATTATTTTGTGCTTTTTCTTCACATGTTTAAACATGACTATAAATATCCTGGCCTTACCTTTTGAGAGAATTGACAGATCATAATTCCCTGATTTTGTCTCTGTGTGTCTTTACAGATTCATAGTATTTTTGTTGACAGGAAAAGAAAAGTCATTTAGAGGTACTAGTTTTTGTAGAAAGTCATTTATTTGACATACATTATACTTAAGATATAGTAGTATGAACATGTGCAGAAAGTCAGGTTGTGATACTAGAAGGATAGCTCAGTGGTAGAGCACTTGTTTAGGATGCTTGATGCCCTGGATTCCATCTCTGAAGTTGGGGAGGGTGGCAAAAAAAGGTGGTATATCCAAAGCACCCATTCATTTTTCTTAAGTGTTTTAAAAATATATGGATTTGTATATACACTTACCCCATTTTCCTTCTCCCACTTAGTTATTTGACTTTATTCCTTAAGTTAAATTTACTCTTTACCTCTTCAGGCTCCTCTTTTGTTCTCTTGAGTGGTGGTATATGTGTCAGAGCTTAATATCTATTCTCTTTGATAAGTAGGGAGGAGAGTATCTGTCATGTAGGCGTTAGGGTTGCTGTATAGTTTCTTGAATCGAAAGAGTGGCATTTATTAACTGCAGAATGATCAAAGGACTCGTTCTCTTCTGCGATCGGCTTCTTTTACTAGAACTATTAATAGATACAGTTTACACCCTTGCTCAAAAATCTTCGGTGTTACACCATTAATTTTTAGAATTAAAATCTGTTTCTCATTTTCTTTTTCCAACTTCATCTTCTTTTACTGTTTTTCTTCATCCCAAACTCTGTAAACCAGCTACAAATAACGATATTCCCTGTTGGTACGAACAAGTGCCCCTTTGCCGTTTTGTTTTCCAGAATGACCTTTCCACTCATTTCTTGAGGCTTAGTTCCATTGTGAAACTTTCCCTGGCTTTTACTAACTGAAGAATTAGTTGCTTCTTTTTCTATCATCCCGTAGAATATTGTATGTAATTTCATTATGGGACATAGACAGCATACTAACTGTAATGCAAATATACTGTTGCCATGCCAAATGTGAACTCTTGAGAACAAAGGAATAGGCACCATATAAATGTTTTGAATGAGTGAAATGTGAACCAATGACATAGTAGTTTGTGTTTCTACAAACCCAGGTCAAAGGGCAGAAGGTCATTGAGGTTAGTTCTCAGTTTGTGACCGTGATCTTCATTGCCAATATGTAGTATTCATACAGATTATTACTTATTGAGAACTTCTAATGTGTGAGACACTTTGTTTCTTTTTTCAGATTGCAGATAATATTCTGATTGGTGATACTGGTTTGAGCTTATATATATATATATATATATATATATATATATATATATATATATATTTCATGAAAAATAATACTTTCTTGGGGGAGGAATATTCAGAATGTTTTCCTATTTCATTTGACCTATATAACAGTTTTGAAAAGTAAGAACAGCTACAATTTGGTTTCCTTTTATCCAAAAAGATTTCAGTATTTAGAGGTTATTTGCACAAGGTCATTGAGTAGTAACTAGGGTAGTTAGAACAAGAATTTACATTTTTCCCCTCAAAATTACAGACAAGTACTAAGACATTTATTCTGAACTATCTTATTATAGATTAGACAACTGTAATGGAAAGGTGTCTTTTGCTATTTTGAAGGTGATTTAAGTTCTTGTTTTCTGGTACATAACCAAAGTACTTGTCATATTAAAGACTTTTTTCCCCTCACTGTTTTTATTAATATACAAATGTAATACATAGTATTTACAGTGAATTTGGGTGTTTCGTACACATATGTATCATATTGACTTTACAGTCCCTTCCCATGTCATATTGCAGACTTTTAAAGACTAAAAAATCAAAGTTAGTGATTTCTTTGAGTCAGCTAACATTTTTCTGCACTTACCTGTACTACTAGTTGCAATAAAATACTGTTTTCTTTGACTTGCATTTGGGTAAAATGATTGGAATTTGGGTATATATTAAACAGCCCTGGCAAAACTTAGTTAGCTGTGTAATTTGTGTATGTATGTATGTATGACTATATTTATGTGATGCTGGGGATTGAACTCAGGGCCTCATCACTTGTGCTGTCGTTCATGCTAGACAGTGGTTCTACCACTGAGCTGTACTCTCAACCCCTAACTCTTTCAACTACAGAAACATTAAGTGTTTTATTAGATACTAATTACAAGCTTATTGTATTTCTAAAATTCAGGGATTGAAAATAAAATCATGTTGTCACCGGTATAGCCATGGTAGTTGAATTCATAGAATAAACAAACTTTAGTTTTGAATTTTAAAAATTTACATAGCAAGAAAGAATATTATTGAGTCACCGTATGACTCAACAATTCCACTCTTAGGTATATATCAAACAAATGAAAACGCATACCCACAAAAAAAATTGGTACATGAATGTTTTAGTAATACTCGTAATGCCTAAAGAATAGAAAAAACTCAAATGTCTTCGTCAGCTTATTAGTGAATAAATAAAATGTATACAATATGATGGAGCATTATTTGAAAAAAGTAATGGACTATTGGTGCATGCCCCAGTGTGTAAGAACTTTTGAAAACTCTTAAGTGACGGGAACCAGATACAGATGGCCACATTTTTCTGCGAATCTACTTATATGAAATGTGTAGAAAAGGCAAATTTATAGAGATAAAAGGTAGGTTTGTAGTTACTAGGGTCTGGCCGTATTGGTGAACGTGATAGGTAATTTTGTGTGTCAACTTGGCTAGGCTGTGGTACCCAGGTATTGGTCAAACGCTAGTGTAGATGCTATTATAGTTTTTCTTAGGTTTGGTTAACATTCATAGTAGTAGATCCAAATAAAGCCTATTACCCTTCATAATGTGAGGAAAGTTCATCCAGTCTGTTGAAGGTCTTAGGATAAATGACCAATCCTCCTCCCCCAAACCCGGAAGGAATTCTGCCCTTATAGAACCATTAGGCTGAAGACTACAACAGCTTTGCCTTGGGTCTGCAGCCTGACAATGCAGATTATGGACCTGCCAGCCCCCATAGTCAAATGAGCCAGTTGCTTAAAATAGATGTCTCTGTGTGTGTGTATAAACAAGCTATTTGTTCTGCTTCTCTAGAACCCTATCACAGAGAATGACTGCTAAATGAATACATGATTCTTGTGGGGTTGGTGAAAATGAAAAATTGACTATGGTATTGTTTGCACAGCTCTGAATTATATACTTTAGGCAATTATATAGTACATGAATTATAGCTCAAGATCTTTTTAACAAAGGAATATTATTAATAATGGGAGGTAGTGATGCAGCTGTAATCTCAGCTGCTCAGGAGGTTGAGGCAGGAGGATCAAAAGTTCAAGGTTAGTCTGTCTCAAAAAAATAAAAAAAGATCAGTGGATGGAGTGTAGTTCATTGGTATAGTAATTGCTATGCATTAAATCCTGAGTCCAATCCCTAGTATTTCCACACCCAAAAAGGTTAGATAGTAACAGCTTAGTGAGAGCAGATTGGGATGTAGAAAGTAAAACAGAATAATAGAGAGTCACCAAGTATTCAGATGTGGGCATGATTAATACGATAGCTTTTGAAGTACAGTATAATCTTAGTGTCAGTGTCTACTTTAACAGATGTATTGGGTAGAGAGTATATGTCCATTTTTCTTTCTCTCTCTCTCTTTTTTTTTTTTTTTTGGTGGTACTATGGAGGAATCCAAACATCTGCAGCCGATTTGTTATTTTTGATTTTGAGAAAGGGTTTGGGGCCGGCCTCGAACTTGGAATCCTCCTGTTTTAGCCTTCCAGAGTACTGAGATTACAAGCCTGCACCACTGGCCTAGTTTGTTTCCAATTTTGAAATAGTAACTTGTTAATAGGTACAGTTTTATATTGAGAAGTTATAATGGTAGAGTCATAAAGTGGCAATTGAAAAGTGGTTAGGAGTAGGGGGGTGGGAAGGTGGGGGGAGAAGAAAAGAAAAGTGGTTAGTAAGATACAATTTAAAAGTACTAGCCTGAACTTGGGAAGTATAAGATGTTTATTCACATGTGAATCTTTGATGTATGCACATAGAGGGAAGTGAAATATTAGAATGAATAATAGGTTGTTTGGAAGAAATACGTGCTCATTTAAGTTCTGGTTGAACTTAAGCTAGTAGTGTTAAGCATTTTAGTCTTTAGTATCTCCATGTATAATGTCTGCAGTACAATGTAGTGACCAATAAGTAGTCCTGTAAAAATATAATTACAACACAAATAAGTTAAGCAATAGAAGTGTCTATGAATCAGTTTCCAGGGAGCTAAGAGAGTGATGTGTTCCTGTACAAGGAATGGGGGCAGAAAATGTGGGAGAAGTGAAGAGGGCTTCACAGAGAAAGCTGTTTTTAAGCCACTGTTAGAAGAGTAAGTAGACTCTTTTAGCTGGATAAAACAGAGGAGCATGTGTTTAAAGCAGAAAAGCCTGCAAGAGAGTGATGTATTCTGGAAATGCAAATCCAGAAGTTAAAAGAATTTGAGAAGGGAAGATGGAGATACTGTCAAATCTCTGAGGAAGTTGAGCATTGTTGGCTGGGGTGTCATTGAAGGGAGGCAGAGGAGTAAAGTGTTTCGGAGTTGGACTGAATTAGAAATATGGCTGTACTAGTTGCCAGATGGATGTATGACTTTTGGGAGTCACTGTGCTTCTGTTTTCCACATCTGTAACAACAGTCTAGGCTTGGGGTTGTAGCTCAGTGGTAGAAAACTTGCCCAGTATGCTGGAAGCCCTGGGTTTGGTCTCAGCACAGGGGGAAAAATACTACAAGTAGACTTCTCGTAAGACTATTTTGTAAAGGACATAACAGGATACCTGGTGTGGCTTAAGTACTCAGGAACTTGTGGCTATAGGGAGCTCAGGCTAGCCTTGAACTCATGGCAGTCCTCCTGTCTCAGCCCGAATGCTGGGGATTATAGGCTTGTGCCACCACACTCATTTTATGTGGTACTAGAGAACTGAACCCAGGGCCTTGCACTTGCTAGGCAAGCACTTGACCTGCTGTGCCATTCCTCTAATTTTTCTTACTGCTTTAGTTGGTTACCTGGATAAGTGTAGTTTTTCATTGTTAAAAGTTTTTTTCCTTTGAATATCTGTTTTTATAATCTCCTAGACTAAGTAGGTTATTTTGAATAGTGTAACTTATGTTAAAGAAATAGTTTTTATACTAGTACTTGTTTTCCAACACCAAGTTTGTATAGTTTCCTTCTAAAAATAAGAAAAATCAGTAGCATACTTGATCTTACTTAAATTTAAGTAGAACAACAATGTATTGAAATGGAATTTGGTAGTTCACAAAATTCTTCCGAGTTTTGAGACCTTGATGCTAAAATCACAGTCGTGTCATGCTGCAGAAGTGGTTGGCTGCAGAGATTTCCCGCAGCATTTCTTGAGCATCAGTATTTCAGCTTACGATACTGGTATTTGGTATTTGGTCTGAGGCAATGCCTGTTTCTGCTGCCTCTGGAAAATGGGTGCGGATGCTACTCTGTCATCAGAGGACTCTCCTACGGTAGATTTTTTTTTTTCCCCCCAGACAGGGTCTCGCTTTGTAGCCCAGGCTGGGCCTGAACTCACTGTGGAGCCTAGGCTAGCCTTGGACTCACCATGGCAATCCTCCTTCCTCAGTCTCTCTCTCTCTCTCTCTCTCTCTCTCTCTCTCTCTCTCTCTCTCTCTCTTTTTCCCTCTCTCTCTCTCTCTCTCTCTCTCTCTCTCTCTCTCTCTCTCTCTCTTTAACAGAGTCTTGCTCTGTAGTTCACTGTGAAGTCCAGTCTGTCCTCAAACTCAGGATAATCCTCTTGCGTCAGCCACCTAAGCACTGAGATTCTGGGATTACAGGTGTGCACCACCACACCTAGCCAGGTGGTGCTGAGGACTCAAACTTTGCCTTGTGTTTGCTATCGAAGTGCTCTAACCATTGTACTTTTTTGTGGCACTAACTCATAATGTCGAAGCTGATATGTTTAATTGTCTGAGCCTACCCATGCCCATGGGAGTCAGCTTTCATTTACTTACTGTAACAAATACTGGAGATAAATTAACTCATAAGGAGTAAATTTTCATTTTGGTTTGCAGTTTCAGAGGTTTCCATTCATGATTTTTTGGCACTGCTGTCTCTTGACCTATGGTGGCACAAGTTTATCATGGGGGAGAGTGTGTGGCAGAGGAAGCTGCTCACCTGATGGGTGCCAGGAAATGAATAAAGAGACAAAAAGGGTTGGATTCCAGTATGCCCTTCAAAAGGCTTGTCTCCAATGATTTAACCTTTCATTAGGACTGCTTCAGAGGAGCTCCACCTCCTCCCAAAAGCATCACAAGCTAATAGCCAAGCGTTTAACTCCGAGCCTTTGGGGGATTTATAAGATCCAAATACGAGAATTCATCAAAGATTGAAGAAAAGGTGACTGAAACTGTAACATTTTGAAGAAAACCAGGAAAATAGGAAAGACAGCATGTTTAGTAGGAAGCAGTAGGGAGTAGGCTTTGTCTCCTGCCAAAGTTAATTTAATTGGTTAATGTATTTATTTATTTATTTGGTTTTTTGATGGTGGTAGTACTGAGAATGGAATGCAGGGCTTGTGCACTGAGCTTCATCTACGGCCGTTTTTGTTTTCATTTTGACACAGTCTCACTAAGTGGTTAATTTGCCCAGGTGGGCACAAACTTGGAAACTATTTCAGCTTCTTAGAGTGCCGGGGTTATAGGCATGTGCCACCACAGGTGGCCTGGTTGGCTAATTATTCAATCATTCCAGGGTATTCAGATTTTCACATCGAGGATGACCACTGATACCCCAAGAAAAGTTACATTAAGGAAACCTATGACTGAATTGAACAACTGGGATAGATAGATGACAGGTGTGAATGTGGTTCTGTTTAAGAAGACTCTAAAGGTACACACGGCTGATGGGGCAGTAGGGTGAAAATCCTTAGAAAACTAAAGGCACGGATCTTGCAAGAATCTTGGAATTACAAGTATGGGGAAAACAATGCTTGCTCTTAATCTGTCTAGATAACTGCTAATAGCTAAGCTGATATATTTAAGATAGGTTGTGAAACACCCGTTTGTTTCAGCATGATGATTTCTTATCGGGGTGACTGCAAAATGATAAAAATTGGATCAGATAGGTATAGTGATTTGAAGATTCCAGTGTATTATTTTTTATTCTCAGGTTTATTTCTATCTTGGCGTATTAAAAGATTACACTTGTGTGTGTTGTTTTAAGGTATATTTTTTAACAAAATTTAAAATTCTACTATAAACTCCTTTAAATACAATTTCTGGTAATTCTAGAAGTATAGATTCAACACTTTGAATGAAAAATGAAAGTTAAAAGAATTATGAAGAAAATATTACATATAATTGAGTCAAAAGTAGTTATGAAATTATAGGACTTACTTCAGAATTTTGGTGTGTCTGAAGCAGGATGATTGCAGTGGATTCAAGGCCAGCCTGGGCTACATGGTGAATTCAGGACCAGTCTGGACTACAGAGCCAGACACTATCTCAAAAAAAAAAAAATGAAATTGATACTGTCCAGCGAGTTCATAATTTCAAGTTGTATGGAGATAATTTTCAGCTAAATATCTATGCAGGTTTATCAGCATTAAAAATTTAAAGTGTACTGTTTTTTATTGAAACACATATAGCAATTGTACCTAATTATGGGGTGCAGTGTGGCATTTCAATACATGTATATACTTTATGATCAGATCAGAAAGATTAATGTATCATGGTGAGCATATATCATTTATGTTGCAGAAACATTCAGAATCCTCTTACTAGCTATTTTGAAATACTCAGTTGTGAACTGTAGGTGTCCTGCTGTGCGATACACAACATTAGAAGTTACTTTTCTTTTGCAGCTATACCTCTGTGCCCATTAACTATCTTCTCTTTGTCTCTCTGACCCTATACCTTTCTCAGGTTCTGGTAACTGCTGTTCTATTTAGTACTTTCAGGATCAGTGTTTTAGCTTTCACATACAAGAACATGTGGTATTTGTCTTTCTGTACCTTTCACTTACTCTAATTTTTTTTTGTTTCAATCTGTGTTGCTGCAGATAATCCAAATTTCATTTTTATGGCTGAATAATATTCCATTGTGTTTAAATACCACAGTTTTTTTGCCTGTTCATTCGTCAATGGACGCCTACATTGATTCCATATCTTTGCTATTGTGAATAGTGCTACAAAAAACATGTGAGTTCAGGTGTCTCTGACACACTGATTTCAGTTCCTGTGAATATGTAGCCATTAATGGAGTAAGTGGATCATCTGATGGTTTTATCTGTATCTTTCGAGAATATGCCATGCTGTTTTCCGTTATGGCTATACTAATTACATCTGTCAACAATGTATGAAATTTCCCCTTTCTCTGCGCTGAGGTAATTTTTGTTTTGTCTTTTCCATTATAGCCATTCTGACTAGGGAAAGATGAAATCTTATTATAGTTTTGATTTCCATCTTCTTATGGATTAGTTACATTGAGCCTTTTTTTATATACTTGTTCCCCATTTGTGTATCTTTTTTTGAGAATGCCTATTCAGGTTGTTTGTTCATTTTTAAAGTCTGATTTTCTGTTTGAATTCTTTATACATTCTGGGAATTAGTCCTTTATTGGATGAGTAGTTTTCAAATACTTTCTCTGATTCTGCAGATTCTCTGTTCATTCTCTTGATTGGTTCGTTTGTTGTACAGAAGCTTTTCTATTTAATGCAATCCCATTTGTCTTCACCCAGACTAATATCCTGAAGCATTTTCTCTGTATTTTCTTCTAGTAGTTTGTTGCTAGTTATTGTGGATCTCTAGCCACATATAACATGAAAATCAAATAAGGCTAGTTCTTTAGCCATGCCTTCCTTGGTGACAACCATCATTACTGTCTTCCAGAGCCATTTGAAAAAGGGAAGGGTCTGCATATAGGCCACCAAGATGTTGCCAGATGGTTAAGGGCTCTTTTGCTCAGTTTGTGTAGATGTCACAAATTGGCAAAGATTTTTTTTTTTTTTTTTTTTAGTGTGTTAAGCCAAGATCTTTGAATACAGTGGCTGTTAACTCTGAATGTTACAGCTCTGTTTACCACGTGGAGTTAACCAGCAGGCCTTGGAAGGTCTTCCAGCCACTGGAGATGGCAACTTCCAGCAATTCTCTGTTGCTCTCTCTTGTTTAAGCTGCCTTCAGTGTTACCAGTCTGGCTGCTGGCTGCTTTTAGCGCCAGCCGCCTTTGGTGTTACTAGCTCTTAGTGTATCAGCTCAGCATGTTGTACTTGAGATAGAAATCATGACTGTGCAAAAATAGGCCATTCAAAAGAAGATTTATTACGACCTATGCTGTAGCTTAAGGGGAGGTTCATTAGTAAACAAAAAATATGGCATGCTCCTAGTTCTTAAACTTCTTGAGTATTGATGTGATGCCACAAATGGAAAATTCTATACCATGAAATTGTTTCATGGCACAGAATTATTTCAAAATTGTATAAAATTAACTCTAGGCTTCTGAGGTATATATGAAACAAATAAATTTTGTGTTTAGATTTGGGTCTTCTTCCAGGGATATATCATAATGTAAATGCATATATTCCTACGTTTGGAAAAAAACAATATTCGAGACATGTCAAAAAAAACCTTAAAAAAAGCATTTTGAATAAAGAGTCCTCAACCTGTAGTTTCCGTAAAGGCAACCATAATAGCCTGTGTTATTTTGTAGACCCATGATTAGGCACTCTAGCATATGGCAGGTGGTTAAAAAATTAGTTACCACAATTCTTTTCTTCAAAGAAATTATAGAAGTACTGGCTTAAGAAATATGTTTTTAAAAACCTCTTAGAAGAAAGTATAGGAGAATATCCTTATGACTATGATGTAAGAAAGGATATCAGTAATTTACAAAAAACGTAGAGAAAAGATTGATAAAGTCAAATACATTAGATGTAATTCTGGTAAATAAAAGAGACAAAAAGAATTAAAAATTGCTGAAGATACTTGTAATGTATACAGAAATAACTTGTTACCCCCCCCCCCCGCCCCCCCCCCTCAAGACCAACAGAGAGAAACAGTGAAAAGACACAAGAGTTTCACAGAATACATAAGAATGACAGTAAACTCATGCAGGCTGTTCAGTGTAACCAGGAAACTGTAAACTTAAATCATGAGGTACTACTTAGACTAATGTAAAAAGTTAAATACCAATTGCAGGTGACACTATAAAGGCTATAGGAACTTTCATACTCTGGTTATATGATGAGTTATAATGATTGATTTTTGAATGTTAAACCAGCAGCATTTCTCAGATAAACTGCTCTTGGTCATCATGTATTGTACCTTAGATGTATTGTTGGGTTTGATTTACTTACATTTTGTTAAGGGATTTTTACTCCTCTGTTTAGATAATGGATTTTTCATAAATTCTTCTGAAACTTTTACTACATGGAGCCATTTGGAGCTGCTTAAGCTTTGTGAAAAGTTTTAAACAATAAATTCAATTTCTGTCTATGTATCCGTCTATCCATCTAGCCATCTCTTTAGTACTGGGGATATAACCAGGCCTTTCCCACTGAGCAGCATCCGTAGATTTTTCTTATTTAGAGACCGAATTCTACTAAGTTGCTAAGTTGCCCAAGCTGGGCTTGAACTGGTGATCCTCCTGCCTTAGCTTCCACAGTTCTGGGAATGCAGGTATGCACCAACATGCCCATCTAAGTTCAATTCCTTTAATACATATGGGCTTTTCAAATAATTTGTTCTTTAGTTAACTTTGGTATTTTTTATTTTTCAAAACATTTGGCCCTCATCTAAATTGCTAGTTTTATTGGTATAAAATTATTCATATTCTTTTAATGTCTACATATTATAATGTCACTTTTCTCCTTCCCAATATTGATGGTGTGTTTTTATCTTTTTTATCACTTTGGTTAGAAGTTTATTGGCATTAGATCTTATTGATAAGATTTTTCATGATTTTTCTACTTCCTGTTTTCTGTTTTACGGACCTAAATATTTCCTTCTTTTTGCTTGCTTTGGGTTTAATTTTTTATTTTGTCTTTTGGTTTCTTAAATTAGAAATTTGTGCATTGACTTAAAGCCTTCTCCCAATAAAAGCATAAGGTTAAAATTATTTTGGTAGTTTGGCATTGTTATAGTGCTTAACTTTTATATATACCCAATTACACAGCAGTTTTCTTACGTTTATACTCTTAAAAATTTTTTTGTATCTGCACCAGGGAATATGTTCAAGCATGTTTGTGGTAGCATTTTTTTCACGATAACAAAACTCCAAAATATACAGCAACAGGAATGTGTAAATAATTCTTTTAATTTATAACTTAGACTGCTATACAGAAGTGAATATAATTGAAAAACAGCTATATACATAAGTACAAATCAGGCTCAGAAAAGAACAAATTGCAGGGAAATTCTTACACTATAATGCCTTAAATATAAACCTAAAAAGTTACAACACTCATATATCTTTTGCTATATAGATAGTAATAGAATGATAAACATAGTTCCTTGTGGAGGAGGTGAAGAATTAATACAAAAAAGCTAAATTTTATAAATTATACTCTGCAAAATTCTTTAAATACTCTTCAGGTAATATTATTTTAACTGAGGACCTGAAACATGCACTGTTGTTATAATCTAATTTCTTTCCTTTTATTTTTATTTATTTATTTATTTATTTTTTGAGATGAGTTCTCTCTTTGTAGCCCAGGCTGGTCCTGATCTCACTGGTATAGCCCAGGCTGGCCTTGGACTCAGGACAATCCACCTACCTCAGGCTCCTGAGTGCTGGGATTAAAGGCGTGTGCTACCTTCCTCAGCTTTGAACTCAGGGCCTTGTGCTTGCAAGGCAAGTGCTTTAACCATTGTTCCATTCCTCCAGCCCCTATAAGCTATTTCTTAGCTTATGTGCAGAAGCATCTTAATTTACTAAAGTCATTCTAAGTAGTAGGTCTTTCAGATACAAGCAGTCTTTCTTGATTCTGTACTCTTAACAACTAAAGCCATACTGTTTATCGTGATGGAGAAGGGAAAAGGGCCCTTGGCTTGGGGATTGGGTAAATAGTAATTGTTTTTTTGTTTTTAGTCCTTAGTTCATATGTCTGTATTTATATTTAACTTAATTAAAAATTTAAAAGAAAAATATCAAAATAAGAAATCTCTGAAGAGGAATGTAAGAACATAACCTCACAAACTGTATTCCAAATGGAAGTATAGGAAGTAAAAAAGTACCATTAATTTTTTTTTTTGAGACCGGGTCTCACTCTTTAGTCCAGGCTGGTTCTGAGCTCACTATGTAGCCCATACTAGCCTGGAACTCATGGCAATCCTTCTACCTCAGCCTCCCAAGTGCTAGAATTATAGGCATGCACCACCATGCCTGGCTTATGTGGTACTGGGGAATCAAACTCAGATACTTAGCAATTGCTAGGCAAACACTAACTGCTGTGCCATTCCTCCAGCCCTACTTAAGTAGAATTCTTTTAAAAAATACAAATATTAGGTAAGATTTTTAAAATTTGAAAGATTTCTGCCTGAAACTACATTGTGTGTATATCTTTGTTGGGAAGATAGTAAGAAGGTTATTTAAATAAAGTGGCTGGCTTTTTGAGATTCCATTTCAATGAAGGCTATAGAAAGAATGAAGAATCTATTTATATACTGCTAGGTAAAAATTTCCAAGATATGAATTGTGAGGTACAGGAGGGAAAAAATAGTGAGTTGTCAGAAAAGTAATGATGTATTTTGTCTTTTCCAGAGATCATTTATTTTTATAAAGAACAAAGATCAATAATATATTGCCTGTTTTGTTCAATAGCCTTTGCTATCTTTCAGTAAGCTTCATTAGCCCTTGTTCATAGGACCTCTTTTATCAACAAAACTAAATAAGGTACTGATTTACAGCCTTATCTGAATTGAATGTTATACCACACAAGGAGTTTTGAAGAGAGGGAAACAAGTGGAACAAGTCTGATGGTCCAAGGTCAGGGGAGTATTGCGAGTGTGGTAGCACATCCATTCTGAGCTCCAGTTACTTTTTCCCCCATTTTATTGGTGTATGTAAGTGCAAAACAAAGTTTACATTGATCTCGAGTATTGTGTGCACATACATACCATGGCAAAGTTTTAAGTCTTTCCCTTCTCTCTTTTCAACCTCCCCACTCCAGTTCCCATTATTCCTTACATCCAGTAATTTTTGACAGATGATTAGATTTGTGCGTGGTCTCACACTGTTGTGATGGAACATAACTCCTGGCTGTCTGTGGGTGTTGAATTCATTTAAACTGTCCTATTGCTGATAGTATATATTTGAATTGATTGGTTCCTTGGTAGGAGCTCAAAAAACATGACATCTTTAAAATCCTACCACCCTGACAGCATAACCTTCCTCTGATGAATGTCTGCTTTTCATGTCATTTGAGGTGAATCATCATATTGGGACCAAGACCATTTGTGTCCCACACTGTTGTAAACAATCCCCTTGTCATCACCAGTTATCAGTTGCTTCAAAAAAGGGTCATTTTCCTCACAGTTACTGAGCATGTCACAGATGTAAACGTGCTGTCAAATGACCTTCTTTGAATTCATGAGGAACCCAAATACCGAGTTTAGTTATATAGCCCAACTTCTTCAGGTGATTGTGAATGCTTGAATGAGGCATAATTAATGTTTCTGCAGTCTCTCATGATGTATAACATGGGTTTGACTTGATTATGCATTTATTTCATTACCAACCTTCGTGTCCCTCCCTGACTGAGGAGCATTGTTGACATTAAAATAAACAGTACAGGGTTTCATGAACCATCGTTGGCACTTGATGTTCTGTTGTAGAGCATTGTCGCCATATACTGTATGCCATTTTTTGACAAGCTTGATGCATGTTCTTCCCTGTATAGAAGTAAAAGAGTAAAATATGGCAAAAATGGAAAGTTTGATCTTCCAAATTGTTGTAAGATCTCCAGCATTCAACCAAATTGCCTAATTTTTCTTTAAAATGAAGTTAGAACTGTCAGCTGTCAAATGACACAGCAATAAATGCGAATGGCTCTAGTATTTCCAAAAATGAACTAGTGCCATCTGTTGCAAAAGTATGTCATGACTTTTTGACAACCCAATAAGAATTTCATGCTTATTTATACATAAACTCTGGAAGGATTCATAAGCAATTGCTAACTGTTTATATGAGAGTGGTATGGAATAAGAGTCTGTGTTTATAAGAGGAAGAGATGGCAGGAAGTGTTTTGCCATACGTGTGTGTGTGTGTGTGTGTGTGTGTGTGTGTGTGTGTGTGTGTGTGTACATGTGTGTATGCACACCCCTTCTTAGTTTTTTTGAACTATCAACATGTACCATCTATTCCTAATATATAAGCCTTGATTTACTAAAAGAGAAAAGGTGAAAGAAAGAAGAGGTATTTAGTGTAGTACTTTTAAGTAAACCAGACATATGCTCCTTTATTTTGGGACTCATGTATTGAATATAGGATATTTCCATGTTTAGGAGATTTATTCATGAATGTAAATGTTTGGGATTAGTATACTATAAATTAGGTCTCGTGTTCAGAAAGAACTTTTTCAGTAAATCTCTTAAATATTTTCAGTTTCCCTTCTGGAAAATTACATTCTACTTGTTTTAGATTTTGTGTATTTGTAAACAAAGCTTCCTTTAGTGAGATGTTAATAATGCAACTTTATATTTAAACAGTTTCGGAATTTAAAAACTATTGCAGGGATGGGAGTATATGGGGGCAATATGGGGCCATAGCTCAGCAAGAGAGCATTTGCCCGCAAAGCATGAGGCCCTGAGGTCAAACCTTACCATTGTAGGAAAAAAAAATTTTGGTACCATGATTGAGCTTTCAGATGTCATTTTACTTAAAAAATAGGAAAAAATTAGTGTTCAAGTGACCAAAGTGTTCCCTTTTTTTCTTTGAAAACATACCTTCTTATGCTGTTTTAGAACTCTAAAAATTACAGTTTAGAATAAAAATTTATGGGTAAAGTAGAGAATAATAAATTGACAATATTTAAGAAAATGTTTAATGCTACTCCATTATAATTGTTCTGTAATTAAATTGAAAGAAAAATGTTACCATTACTTACGTAGGGATGTAGAAAGAAACATGATGAAGGCCATGAGTTTTCAACCCTGGCTGTTTACTAGAATGATCAAGAAGTTTTTAAAATGTACTGCTGTTGAGCCAGGCCCAGTGGTGCCGGCGTGTAATCCCAGCATTCTAGGAGGCTGAGGCGGGAGTATCAATGCAAATTCGAGCCCATCCTTGGCAGTTTAGCAAGGCCTTGTTTTAAAATCAAAAATAGGATCTGGTGGAATGGCACAGCAGTTAAATCACTTGCCTTGCAAGTGCAAGGCTCTGTATTGCTTCCCCAGCACCACGTAAAGCCAGATGTGGCAACGCATCCCTGTAATTCCAGCACTCTGGAGGCTGACATATGAGGATTCCAGTAAGTCCAAGGCCAGCCTGGGCTACAGAGCCAGTCCCTTTGTCAAAAGAAAAATAAAAAAAGCCCAGGGATGGAGCTCAGTGTGAAGGACCTGGGCTGGGTTCCCAATACTGCCCTAGAAAATTGATGTTTAATTCCAAGCACCAAAAGTAAAATGAGAACCACTGATGCTTGAACCAAATGCTTCTCCAGAGATTCCTTCTCCAAAGATCCTAATATAAAGCTTATAAATTATTCATATTTTAAAATCTGTACTTTGTTAATATTTATGATGATTCCATTGGTGGCATGACTCTATTATTTTGATAGAATATTGAGAATTAATAACACGTTAACCTAATCACATACTTCTGTTCTCATAGGCATTTATTTCCATAGTCAGAATGCTGAGAATAACTTCAAACAGCTTCTACCATGGAACTACTAGAAGAAAATATTTAAAAAGACTATTAAGTAAACTACTTAATAATAATAAAAGTATGTCACATAGAAAATGTCTTGTGTGACTTTGGTTACAGATTCTTTTTTTAAATGTAGCCCAGGCTGGCCTTGGACTCAAAGCAGTCCTCTTGCTTTAGCCTCCTGAGTGCTGGGATGATATGCACATGCTACCAGGCCCAGAGTGAAATGAATATGGAACCAGTTTTGAAATGCTGTGCTAGTCTTAATATTTTAGAACAAGAATTGTGCAGATGTATAGGAAAATCAAAAAAGTTGAGGCTGTCCTGGTAGTGTTAGCTTAATGTTAAGGTTTCTATTCATAGCACCTTACGGAGTTTTTAATAAACCTATGTCAGTTATGGACTAAATACTAGCAAGATTCAGCATACATAAGCATTTACTTAGTTTTAAAGTTAATTTACTTAGTTAAGATTTAGGTACAACTCTTAATCTATATAAATTTGAATCTAAATTAGTGATAACCATAGTTCCCTGATATCCCAAGGGAATGAGTCTCTAGCAAATTGTATTTTCTGACCATTTGAAATTTTACACAGTTTATGTGTGCCTGGTGGTATAGGCATACTCCAGCACTCTGGGAGGCTGAGTCAGGAGAATCGTTGCAAATTTGAGCTCAGTTTGGATAGTTTAGTGACTTAGCAAGACCCTATCTCAAAAATAAAGTGGGGGTGTTGGGATGCAACTCAGGGCAAAGGCTCTGTGTTCAAATCCTAGTACTGTTAAAAAATACATACCTTTCATTCTCAGATTGTTTTTTGATTGAAAAATTTCTGAGATGATCAACGCTTCTTTGTCATCTTAAATAGAATAAAGTATATAACTTAGTTTTTTCTTACTGGCCAACACTTAGTGGCATGGGGAAGTTATACATTTTTTTTGTCACAGAGCTAAGTGACTTTAGAGTGCCATGTTTTTTTAATAGTAGTTCATGAGTTTTACAGTGTTTTGTTTCATGTGTATTGTGTTTCCAGTTCAGCACTCCCGTAGAAATTGTTTAGAAACAAAATAGCTATGTATGTAAGTATGGATCAGTGAAGCAGCATGTGAATTTTGAATGGTTTTATGCCCATGCTTTTCTTTTATTCCTATTATCAAGTTACTATAAGTAAAACAATTTTGTTAAATGTTTTTTCGGAGACCTTTTCAAAAATATTAACATATTTTACATACGATCAGGGCACAAATGACTATGGGATCTCTTCAGCTTTTCTGTAGAAAGTGCTGTTTCTGTATTTTCCAAGTTCTTGCTACACTTTCTGGAAAATACATTGTGAATATGCATGTAGTTCTTTCAGTGAATGTTAGGTCTTCTACCATTTGCTAGAGACAAGTCTTTTCTGTTTTCTTGGAATCTATTTGAATAACACAAATGTTTTGAATAAAGTACTTTTAAATATAGTACAGTATTTAAATAACAGTTTACGCCTGGTTTTTTATTTTTGAAATTTATTTACTTGGAGACAGGGTCTCACTTTGTAGTCCAGGCTGTGCTTGAACTCACAGAAACCCTCCTGCCTCAGCCTCCTGAGTGCTGAGATTATAGACATCCACCATCACACCCAGTTTATATAGTGCTGGAGAATCAAACTCAGGGCTTTGTACTTGCCTAGCAAGCTGTGCTATTCCTGTAGCCCTTGGGTGTTAAATGACATAGAAGAAGAACATCTAATTCAGTCCATCAGTTCATTTATGCCAGCTAGCCTGTGGTAGTAACCCCAAAAACCTTTGTAACAACAGAGTGCTTTACTTTGCTCATGTTCTGTATTTACATAGGTAGGTGGATGGCAGTCCTATCCAGCTGTTTGTCTTTCCGAGATTTATGTTAAAGGAGTATGTCTAGTATGGGACATGTTCCCGTGGTAGAAAGAAAAAAGCTGTGTGGAACTATGAAGTTACAGTTAATGCTTCTTTTCAGAAAGAACAGATATTACTCCCACTCCCATTTCATTGGCCAGTGTGTGTGACAGAAATGGTCAGGGAAGTATGGCTTCTGCTTTTGTGGAACAAAGCAGTCGAATAGTTGAGTACATTCTACCGTACTTAGCTTCCTTTGGACTTTGTATGTAAAAATGATGTAGTGTTGGTAGTCGTCAGGAGTGCTTTTTAATAAAAAAAAGTTTTCAGTTGCTTGTGATTCTGATATCCGTAAGATAAATGGTTCATATCTTTCTTGCAAATGTGGAAATTAAGATATAAAAAAATTATAATTTGAAATAGTATTCTGTGTTAGAAGACTACATGAGTGATATGCTACTTAGTACCTTTTAAAAAGATCATGTGACATTGAATTACAAATAATTTTTTTCTTCATTTTTTAAAAGCTTTTTTCTTGTGGAGAGGAAAAAGACATGGGAAGGGGAAAGGGATGTGGTATGTAAATTTAAAAAATGGAAAAATATATAAAAACTTTTTTCGTGGTACCTGGGATTGAACCCAGTGTCATTATGTTGTACTATGTTCCCAACCTTTTTGTATTTTTTATGTTGAGACAAACAAAATAAAAAATCACTAAGTTGTGTTTGCTGCAGTTGGGCTTGAGCTGAGGTCCACCTGCCTCAGCCTCCCAGAGTGTTGGAGTTATAGTTGTGTGCCACTACGTGTCGCTTTTTTTTTTTAATTTTTAAATTTAGCATCTTTTCAAACGACATTTTTTTAAAATTTATTTTTATTTTTTGAAGCAGAGCCCCACTGTGTCCTTTAGGCTGGTCCTGAACTCACTATGTAGCCTACACTGGCCTGGAACTCATGGTGATTCTCCTGCCTCAGCTTCCCTGTTGCTGACTGATTTTTATGAAGTGCTGGAGACTTGACCTCAGGGCCTTATAAATGTTAGGCAAGCACTTTAACCAGCCCCTCTTTAGTCTACTTCTCATATGTATTCATCTGCTTTGTCATGGCTGGAATCTATATCAATCATGTTTTCTAACCAAAATGGATAGATCAGTTCAGGGAACCAAACATCAGAGGATTTTAAAATAAGGAGCTTATGAGTTGTGTAGCATTTGCTTATTGGTCATTTTTTCCCCCTTGTGTCCCACAATGTCAAAGAATGAAATTGTGGACAAAGGGTGCAAAGTGCAGAACAACCGGCCTTAAATATTTCAAAACAGAGGATAGCGCGGTAAAAGCTCCCACTCTCTGGAACGGCGTCCAGAGTGGGTTGCCATTTGGTGATCTTTTTAATCGAGTATCAGCTGTGAGGCATATTTGCCAATGGTTAGAGATCCAGCAGTAAAAAGATACAATTTCTGCTTCAAAGGGATTCTTCAAAAGGGGACAGAACACAACTGCATGTAATTGCAGTACAATGAAGGGAGGTGGTATTAAGATGAACTTACTTATAGCTGGGCATGGTGGTGCACGCCTGTAATCCCAGTACTTGGGAGGCTGAGATAGGAGGATTGACATGAGTCCAAGGCCAGCCTGGGCTCCATGGTAAGTTCAGGACCAGCCTGGGCTATAGAACGAGACCCTGTCTCAAAAAAAAAAAAAAAAAGATGAGCTTACTTGAAGTGTGGAGGATGGAGTTACTAGTGATAAGGCAATGAAAAAAAGGATTAGAATGGCTTCTCTATAGGTGAAAAATAAAAGTAGTTTTGAAATAGGATTTTGGCAGGCAAGTGACTGGAAATACCTTCTAGACGGCACTAGTAAGTACGTGTGATAGCATGAAAAAGTAAAGATAGGTGGGGACTTGTTTGAGAAACTTGAGATTTTGCATGACACAAGGAAGGGGCAGGAGATGAGGCAGAAAAGATAAATTAGGGTATAGTTGTATTGGAAGTATATCCTTTAGGAATAAATGATCAGGAATTCTAAATGGTTTTGAAGTAGATTTGATTTACAGATTTTTTTGAGGATGTTCAGGGCTTTGAATCCAGAGCCTAGCATATATTAAGTATGTGCTCTACCACTGAGCTCCGCCCCAGCCCCCCACATTTTTACTTTACAGTGTGTAAAAGCAATTTACAGTCAGTAGAAACAGTACTGAGAACCTTGGTCTTTCCCTGAGCTAGTGACATGCAGTACAATGCTCCCTCTTGATGCTGGACAGCGGCAGCATCTCCCCTGGTCAGCCGTGCCATCAGGAGGGTGTACTCTGTACAGTGTACTGTGTTGCTAAACTGTGATGTTCAGTAGCTTATGTGTATTAAATACATTATTAACTCAACTTACCGTGGGTTATGGAGTTATATTTCCATAAACAGGTTAAGGAGCAGTTATTTAAAAAGGAATTTGTAGTAAAATCAGTTCATTTTGTTTTTATAACAGCAGTCTTGGTGATAATTTGGAGGATATTGGCATTGTCTGTAGGCAAAGGGGATGGCCAGAGTGATATGGTAAAAAAGAATAGAAATAAATTCCTGAAGTGCAACCAAGTCATCTGGAGGGAAGGAAATCAATTTGGGGGGTTATCACCTAGGTAGTGAAGGTTGCAGGTAATACAATCTCGTAGAAGTTTATAGATCTTTAGAGAAGTAAACCTATGGACGATCCCTTCAGATGACCAATATTTGCAAGTAACAGTATAAAAGAAACAGACAAGAGAAAACAGAAAAAGTAGCATTGCTTGGATTTTTGAAGTAGAGGCAGAAGAGCCTCTATGAAGAAGGGACTGTTGACAGGACTCTTGTCACTTTTTAAGCACTAAAAGTAGACATTGAACTTGGCTGCTAAGAGTCTTACCAGTGGCTTGAGGGCTCTTCAGTAGAGTAGTGGACTTGTAAGCTCACTGTGAGTGGCTTGAGGCAATAAGTTAGTGTCATCTCTGAAAGTGCTTGACTGTGAGTGGGTACAGAGGTTAAGCATTCCTGTATGAAAGATATGTGTTCTATATTTAATGATGATAATTGGTTTTTCCTCCATTTTTAATTGTTGCTACTCCTACAGAGTGTGTGAAGTTTTCCACACAAATGAGGGATGAAATGTGACACAAGAAAAGCTGTGCAGGTCAGGCACTTGTGTTCAGATTAATTTCTCAATAGACTTACCTGTTACTTGAAATCTTACTGAGTTAAGTGTAATTTAAGTGCAAATGGAACATGTCAAGATATTCTGGAATTTTAGAACATTGTAATTCAGCCAGAATTGGAAACTCATTTGCTACAGTTGGTACAGGTGATAGTCTCACAGTTTTTTTTTTTTTAATGTTTTGAGTTTTCAAAACTATGAACTTAATGCATTACTATTGGTAGAAATAATAATTGTATGAAAAGACAGGGTGTGTGTACAGCTCTGTACACATTCAGCTCTTGCTAGGTTCAGAGTATTTGAATGGGGCGGTCTGAGGATTGCTTCATATTAAGATGGCTGATAGTTGCTATGGCCCAAAATAAAAATTTTTATCATCTAATTGCATTCAACAAATCTTTTGGTATATATCCTAACAAACACCTAACTTTTGGAGATTTACAGAAACTTACAAACTAAGGTCAAGGATTTAAAAAAGTGAACCCTGTGCTAAAATAGCAATCTTTCTGCAGTAGAGATCTTGTTAATTACCAAATTTCTGTTGCTCAAGCTTATGTTATTTTCATCACTTTATATTTATGAATTTTATATTTTTCCATCCCCTTTCCCATTATCTTTGCATTGAGCTACATTCCCAGCCCATTTTTATTTTTCATTTTGAGACAAGGTCACTCACTCACTCAGAATGAGCTTGGACTTCCAATACTTTTGCTTCAGCCTCCCAGAATGTTGGGATTATAAGCCTGTGCCACCAGGCCTGGCTGTGTTCTTTTTTTTATTGTAGGTGCTGGTGCTGAATATGTGATAACTTAATAAAATATAATTTCAACATTGAGAAAAAATGAAGATATCAAGTAATGATTAATTAAATATATATAAGGGCTGGAGTAATGGTACAGTGGCCAAAAGTGCTGGCCTAGCATTCTTAAATCCTTGCATTCAGGAAGCTGAGACAGGAGGATTGCTGAGTCCAAGGCTAAACTGTGCTACATAGGGAGTCCAGGACCGGCCTGGGCTGTAGACTGAGACCCTGTCTCAAAAAAAAAAAAATTAAATATGTAAGACTAAAATTTTCTGTAAATTTGTACTATATAAAATTAGATCATGGATATGGACATATTTTATAATCTGAGTAATAGAAATTAATTTTAAGTAGAGGGGTAACTTAGTTTAAATTCAGCAGAAAAACATTAAGTTGCTCTGGAGCAAAGAGTCCAAGAAAATATTTTCAATTTTAGAGAACTGTATCCATAACTATAAGGATAATAAATACAGAAATGTGTGTTTTAAGTACTTTATTATGAGTTCTGGAATGGAAAACCTCATTTTGGACAGGGTATAGAGAAAGAAGGAGATTGTTTTTTCCAGTTTTGGCTTAGTATAAGCACATAACAAGAGTCTTTTAAAAACTGTCACCTTTTATTTAGTATGTGTTGTAGTGCTAAGCCTAAGTTTTCTGTACTTGCACAATGTTTATCTGTTGTAAAGCATGTATGTCAAAACCCACAATCTGCACTGTCACTTCCTTATTGTGCATTGAGATCTTCTAAGATAGCATGCTTGAAACAAGTGTTTCTCAGTCTTGAAAAAACAGCTTGAGAGTGAAAAAAAAAGTTAAGGTATGAATAATTTTTGAGTTGTGATTATTTTAAGGTTCATCTTAATATTCAATATAATTTTTAGAGAACTATCAGATGTACTGCTGTGTTAGCAGAAAACTCCAAAATTGCCTAAGCTTTTTGCATAGCTTCTTAACTGGTTCAGATTTAAAGTACTCAAATATTATAATTTTAATGTATAGTAGAGATATCACAGTATATGTCTTTTACTGACATATAGTGGTATTGATTCATATTAATGATCTCAAATTTCACTATGTTTTACACTCAAAGTCTTTAATAGATAAATCTAAAACTATTCAAATGAATGAGAAGTATAAATGGTGAATTAGCATTTTTACTGTGTTCAAAGGAAATTGAACTTAGTTACAGCTTTAATTGCATGTGTATTGCATACAGTATCTTATTTAAAAGAAAAAATGAGCTAACTAATATCAGTTATTTTAACAGTATAATGGTTGGATTTCAGGGCAAAATTTTCTCGTAATTACGTTGATCAAATATATAAACGTACCTTCATATTTTTACATAAAACATCTTTTGTTTGATACTAATTACTATTTACATGTATTAATACATGTATTAATGCTTCAAAATAAAATCATTATCTTTGTTTCTTTTCCATGTAAATTCATAAATTATTTAGGTGAATCAGTCATTATTAGAAATTATCCTTAATGAGAACTAGGAGTATAGTTCAGTGGTAGAATACTTGCATGAGGTCCTGAGTTTGATCCTTGCTTTCACAAAAAGGAAAAAGGAGTAGAAAAGAAATTATCCTAATGGGGTGTGGTGATGCTACTTGTAATGCCAGATTTCTGGGACGCTGAGGCAGAATAAGGAGTTTAGGAGTTCAAGCCCAGCCTAGTTACCTAGCTGCCATCTTTCTCAAAATGAAAAATACAAAGCCTGGGGATGTCCCTCAGTGTGGAAGCCCTGCATTCAATTCCCAGTAGCACTCATATGCACACAAAACGGAGGAAGTCATCCTTACCTTTACAATTATCATGAGACTTTTTCTTATGTGTAAGGACTAATTGCTTCTGTTTTCATTTTCCTGGTATTAGTTGATTTGAATGGGATTTTAACAATTTATATCTCTTCCTTAAATACTGATTGTCTATTCCACTTTATGTAAACCATATGTTAATTTATAGTGGGTTTTGTCTTCTGTATTGTATGTTCCTAAAACTTACCATGATGATTTTTGTGGTGCTGAGCGATTGAACCCTGCTAATGCTTGAGCAGACGTACATCCCACTTAGCTACGTCCCCAACCTGATGAGCACCATCATAGTGAATTGTAAGGATACACTGTGTAGTATTTTTGTCATTTTAGTGAACTCCATAGAAGTGCATAAATTTATTTATATTTTTAAGTATGTTAATAGTGTGAAAAAGGCGTTCTAAGAGTGTAGCTCAGTGGTAGGGTACCTGCTTAGCATGCACAGGGGCTAGGTTTGATCCGTAGTTTAAAAAAAGAGGCTTCAACAGAATGAAGTTATGTTGACTTTTTATGTTATTCCTGTTATTTTGGTAGTTTAAGGGAAATTTCCACCCCCAACCCCTGAAACTCTAGCTTTAGATCTCAGATGTCGGTGGCCTTTTTTTCATTTCCAACATTTCATGTCTAGATGTAAGTTTCTGAAACATGTGAAGTATTGTATAGATTTTAGAGTACCTTTGATTCATTTAGCTAACGTTATTTAGCACTTCCTTTGTGCTATTTGCAATTCTAAGTAAAGTCCTTGCCCCCATGGATCTGGCATTCTAGTATTCATTGTGCCATTACCCCTTTTGCCAACACGCCAGTCTATTTAGGAACTTCTGATTATGGGAATGCTTCTGATTTACTAACAGTAAATCTAGCATAGTTAATTTCTTTTGTAAATTTACTACATCCCCAAGATATTCTGGTTAAATTCAGTTTGCCCTCAATGACTAGCCATTTGGTGAAATCTGTCCATATCCTCCAATTTAAAAAATTTAAATTGTGTATGTATCTTCTTAACCTTGTTCTTTTGTCATAGTTAAACCGTCAATTCACTAAATTATATTTCAGTCATCAGGGAATCTTTTACATAAGTTATTTAGTGATTTAGTTTTGATGGCAATTTCTGCTGTTGCTTTATTTTTGTTTTTACTCTGACACTTGTTTTCTCGTCTCCCTCAGTATAGTTTTTATTGTTTGGTATTTTGGTAATGCTTAGCATCCAGTCAACGCTGCTTGCGTGATAAACATACTCTACCATTTAGCTCTGTCTTCTACCCACCTCAGTATGTATTTAAAAAAACTTCTAACATATTTATTTGTGTACATATTTGTGATACATACTCATTGACATACTAATTATAATACAGCTTGGGGAATTACTGTTTATGTATACCACGTTTTTGATTCTTTTTACTTCTTTTCTTACTCCTCTCCTCATTCCTCTCTTCCCCCAAGTCCAGGTCCTCTTCCTATCTCTGAGAAGTCGGCCTCTCTATTTCCTGTCTTCTGTCTTCTATTTTGCTCTTTTGGTCATTTATATTTTACATTTCTCATATAAGCGAAATCATCTTCTATTAATCTCTTGTGTCTGACTTATTTCACTAAGCATTATGGTCTCAAGTGCATCCATTTACCAATGAATGATTCAAATTTATCTTTCTTTAAGGCAGAATAATACTCCATTCGGTATATATTCCACATTTTGTTTATTCATTCACCCTTTGGCAGATATTTAGGTTGCTTCCAAGATTTAACTGTTTTGAGCAGTACTGCTGTAAACTGGGTATACATTTGTTATCATATGAAGTCTTTAGCTCAGAAGGATCGCCAGAAGAGGTATAGCTAAGTCCAGTGGGATTTCTGTTTTCAGTTTTCTGAGGAATCAATCTCCGTATTGATTTCCATAGTTATACTAATTTATAGTTCTATCAACAATTTAAAAGGTTTCCTTTTCCCCTACATTCTGCCAGCACTTGATTTTTTGAAGTAAGATAAAATCTCAGTGTTGTTTTGATTGACATTTCTCTCATGACTAGAGATGTTGAACGTGTATTTACTGGCCTTTTTTTGATGACAGGGTCTCGCTTTGTAGTCCAGGCTGTCCTGAACTCACTGTCTCCTGAGTGCTGGGATTATAGGCCTGTACCACCATGCCCAGTTTATGAGGTACTAGGGAATTGAACTCAGGACTGTGGACTTGCTAGGCAAATGTGCTGTTCCTCCAGCCTCTTCCTGGTCATTTGTACTACTTATTTTGAGAAGTGTCTTTTCATTTTGATTGCTTGTTTTTTTTTTTTGCTTGTCTTTTACTTTATAGAGTTTTACATTTTAGAGTTCTTTATATATTCTAGATATTAGTCCTCTATCCAAGGAGTAGCTGGCCAATATTTTTTCCCATTTGTTGATACTTAGTGTTATTTCTTATGCCGCTGGTGTTCTGTTCATGTAGTCCTTTCCTATGTCTGTCTTCTTGAATTGTTTTTGTTTTGAGATAGCATCTCGTTCTGTAGTCCAGGCTGGTCCTGAATTCACTATGTAGCCCAGGCTGGCCTTGAACACATGGTAATCCTCCTACCTTATCCACCCAAGTGCTGGGATTATCGGCCTGTGCCACCCTGCCTGGCTTATTGTAGTACTGGGGAATCAGTCCCAGGGCCTAGTGCTTTCTAGGCAAGGACTTTAACTGCTGAGCTATGCCCCTAGCCTCTTGTCTACAGTTTTATCTATTTTATCTTCCAGCATATTTTACATATTTTTTCTGTAGTTTTGGGTGAAAGATATGGGTTTATTGTTACGTGTGGGAAACCATTTTTCCCAGCCCTATTTGTTAAAGAGGCTATCCTTTCTGCAGTATGATTTGGCCCCTTTGTTAAAGATCAAACAGCTGAAGGTGCCTGGGGTTGTTTCTGGATCCTCAAATCTGTCCTATTGATCTTTTTGTCTCTTTTTATGGCAGTACTATGTAGTTTTAATCACTTGCTACAATTTGAAATCTGAGTTTGTGATGCTTCCTGGTGTTCTTATGTTTAGAATTGCTAAATTCTGAGTGAGTATATTTGAAAGACTAAATTTTAGTTTTCGAAAAACAAATCCTTACAACAAATACTAGTTTTCTGTGCTGCATTTTCCTGATCTCAGTGACACCATCCTTCTTCGTGTCCAGCCTTTGAGGATGAGTATCAATGATAGTGGCAGGTCTTTTGGTGAGCCCTCTGGAGTGACAGAGACTGGAGCCCCTCTTCTGCCACTACAGAGACTGTCTTTGGAACTCTCTGCTGGAGTTCTTCTGGGTGCCTGTGTTTATACTAGCTGTGGGGTAAAATCTGCTATGGCATGCTTCCTCCAGGCTATAGCCTGAGTGAGACGCCCCTCTCCCCTTCCCCTTGCTTCTTCCCACCAGGCCCTCAGCATGCATTTTAATAAGAACTTCTTGAACTTCTATTTGTATGAACATTGTACGTTCCTGGTTATTACTAGTAGTTTTGTTATTTATGTATTTTTCTTAATTGTTGTGACTGCCCCACAGTCTATCTTTTGGCTTTCCTTCACCTTCTTCCCATCTCCTCTCAGAGTTCACATATTATAGCCTTAAATTAAGCATTTTGCTTTATTCAAAATTTATGTTCTTGTGCATTAGCTGACTAGTTTTAATTTTCTGAAGTATACACTGTAATGGTTTTTAGTACATTTACAAAGTTATATAGCCTTTACTGCTTTGAAATTCCATTTTTATCATCTCAAAAAATTTTAATGACCCCATAAAACATTATTGGCTACACTAGCTGTCACTACCTATTCCCCTAGCCCCACATCTTGGCAGCCGTTAAAATACTTTTTATCTATAGATTTGCCTATCTGGACATTTTGTATCAAAGGAAGTACATAACCTATTATGGTCTTTTGTGTCTTCTTTTTTCTTTTTTTCTCTTATGTCATCTTTAATTTAACAGAATCTTTTCAAGGTCTCTTAGATTTGTAGCATGTAACAGTTCTTCATTCGTTTTACTGCCAAATCCCATTGTAGAGATATTCCACATTTTATTTTTGCAGTCTTCAATTGATGGACATTTCGGATGTTTCTCTTTTCTACTTTTGCCTTTTACAAATAATACCACTGTGAACATTTGCGTCTGAGTGTTTGTGCAGACAGACGTGTATTTGAATTCTCGGGTATATGCCTAGAAGTGGAATTGCTAGGTCATACAGTGACTCTATGTTTAACATTTTGAGAAACTGCCAAATAATTTTGTGTAATGGCTGCACCATTTTACACATTCTCCAGTAAAAGGTAAAAGGGCTTAGTTTCTTCACATCCTAGTTAATAGTTATTGTCATTCTTTTTTATTGGGGGCATCAAGCAGGTATGATTTTAATTTGCATTTCATAATGACTAAGAAAATTGAGCATCTCTGCATGTTCTTGCTAGCCATTTGTGTACCTTTTTTTGGACAAATACTTGTTCATATCCATTTTAGGAATTGGGTTATCTTTTTATTGTAGAGTTATACATTTTGGGTTGATTTTTGTACTTAGCAAATGAGTAATAAATGTTTTCCTCTCATTCTGTGGGATGTCTTTTTTTTTGAGACAGGGTCTTGCTTTGTAACCCAAGCTGGTACTGGATTCACTGTGTAGCCCAAGCTGCTCTCAAATACACAGCAATCCTCTTGCCTTAGTCTCCCCAGTGCTGGGATTCCAGCTGTGTGCCAATATGCCCAGTTTATGTGGTGCTGGAAAAACAAACCCAAGGTCTTGTGGGCAAGCACTTTAATTTCTGGGCTATGCCTCCAACCCCAGAAATTTTCTGCTTATCAAATCTGATTTATTTTTATTTTTATAATTTTCATGATTAAAAAATTATTTTATATTGTCATTTGTGCTTTTGGAGCCATTCCCTACATGCCATTGCTTAATCCAAAATCATGAAGATTTATTTGAGTTATGTTTGAACTTCCTTAGTTGGTTTTCTCATCTGTATTTAAAACATCTTCCAGTATAACTGTCAAAGGTTTAAGGGTTTATTAAGTTGTCATCATCTTCTTTTTCTTTGAAGATAAGAATAATTGTTTTCAAACTTTACAGTCTTTTTGATGCTTACTTAAAAAAAAGTTTTCAAGGCTGGAAGGCTGGGAGCATAGCTTAGTGGTTGAGCACTTGTCTAGTAAGTGCAAAGCCTTGAGTTTGATTCCCTAACACAGCATAAGCTGGGTATGGAGGTGCATGCCTATAATCCCAGCACTTGGGAGTTTAAGGCAGGAGGATTGTCCTCAGTTTGAGGCCAGCTTGGGTTACATACAAGATTAGAACTAGACTGAACTGCAGAGTAAGACCCCTGTGTCAAGGGAAAAAAAATCACAGAATTTACTCAGGTGATTTTTGTATATTTGTTTCAAACTTAGAGGAGACTTGGCATCATTTGGTTGAAAGAGTAGTGTGGAATTAAAACTCTAGCATAGTTAAGAGAGTAGATACTGAAACCCCATGACTGGGTGTGAGTACTGACTGTGTCACTTTGTAGCTTCATGATGTTGGGTCAAGTCATTATGTCCTCTGGGTTGTCATTTCCCCCCTCATAGGATTGTTTAAAGGACTATGCAGGCTCTTCCTGTGAAACATTTGGGTCATCTGTGCTGTGATGTGCTTAGGTTATTGTGACTATATAAATGACATCAAATATAACCATTTGTTTAGTGCTTAGAACAGTTTGGCCATAGTAGTCATCATACAAGTGTTCTTATGTCTTTTTTTGGGGGGGACAGGGTCTCGCTCTGTAGTCCAGGCTGGTCCTGAACTCACTATGGAGCCCAGGCTGACCTTGGACTCACGGCAATCCTCCTGCCTCAGCTTCCCTAGTGCTGGGATTACAGGTGTGCACCACCACGCCCAGCTTATGTGGTACTGGGGAATCGAAGTCACTTACTTAGTATTTGACTTAGCGCTTGCTAAGCAAGCGCTTTAACTGCTGAGCTGTTCCTCCAGCCCTCTCTGTTTTGTTTGAGACAGGGTCTTGCTCTGAAAGTCCAGACTGATTCTGAACTCACTATGTAGCTCAGGCTGGCCTTTAAACCCATTGCAATCCTCCTGCCTCAGCCTTCCGAGTGCTGGGACTTACAGGCGTGTGCCACCGTGCCCAGTTTAGTGGTTCTGGGGGATCCAGAATAGGGACTTGTGCTTACTAGACAAGCACTTTAACAGCTGAGCTGCACCACTTAAACCCAGTTCTTACATCGTTTCACTCAGTAATGTTATTACTAGGAACTTAGTCTGAGAACATTATGAGAGATGTTACATAAAGGTATATATGTATATCTCAACACTCTGGTAAGAGGATCAGAAGCTTGATGTATCTGTCAACTTGGCAAGAGCCTGCCTCTAAATCAAAAAACCAGAAAAAGTTTAGCAATGTAGCTCAGTCAAAGGCCCTGAGCTTGTTCCTCAGTAACACCAAAAAAAGGTAAATATGTTTATATATGTAAATATACCATTTTCAACCTGGAGATTGATTAGGAAAAAATACCATTATAGTCAATAGACCAGTAATTAAATAGAGTAATGAAATCTATGAACTGTTATATGACCAATAAATCATACTGCTAAAGTACTGTTACCATGAGAAAATACATATGATGCAAGAGAAAAAGTATATCACTTTATCAGATATCTCTAAATTCTTTTTCTCCCCCTTATTTTGAATGGTGACACTGGAAGTGAAAGGTGACACTGAAAATTGAAATGAGGGTCTTTACACTGAGTCCTATCTCCAGTTCATTTTTAATTTGTGTGTGTGTGTGTGTGTGTGTGTGTATGTGTGTGTTTATGTGTGCTTTTAATTTTGGGTAGGGCCCGAGTTGCTATGTTGCCCAGCCAAGGTCAAATTGTGATTGTCCCACCTTTTCCTCTCAGGGAGCTGGAATTATAGGTCTGTGCCTCCCATCCCAGCTGTGTTTCTAAATTCTTTAAAAACACACAGTGAGAGAGTATAATATTAATTGTTAATATTGTATGTTAAACTGTTGAACTAGTTATCTTTGAGAATTGGAAAGGGTTATTTTAAATTTTTTCATTTTATTATAAAGGATCAAGTGAGGTGAAAAGCCTTATAATGTGAATAAGAAACCTGAGTCCTAGACAGATTCTATCTCAAAAATAAAGAAAAAGCAAGCCAGCAAGCTGAAGGGTAGAGGCCCGTCTGCCTGGGTTTGACCTCAGTACAGCAACAACAAAAGGACTGATTCTACTATCAAACAGCTGTGAACCACGAATTAATTTTCTCTTTCTTGGGAAGCACAGTTTGCTCATTTGTAAAGCAAGATGTGGGGCTGAAATAAAGTAGAGCAGTAAAAAGTTGGGAAAGGGCTGGAAATGTGACTCAGTGGTATTATGCTTGGCTAGCATAGACAATGCCCTGTGGTTGATTCCCAGCACCACAAAACAAAACCCATAAAACCTGTGTAGTCAGGAGTAAAGAGTTACCACGGCAGAGGTCCATATCCTAGTTCTGCCTCTTGCGAACTGGGCGGCATTTGGTGAGAAATATGACCTTTCTGTGACTCCATTTATTTGTTCATGAAGTGGAGAGAATGATGATATCTCACAGAAATTGTGAGAATTAAATGAGTTAATAGGACTTAACTTAGGGCCTGGCACATAATAAGAGCTCGGTGAATGCTTTTTTTACTGGTTTGTCAGATCCTTCCTGATGTAGTTATTTATTGCCAAGAATATTTTTAGTCAAGTGAGTAGTTTTTAAATTTGTCTATCATTTGAAAAAGTTTACTAATTTTCTATTTAGTTAGTTTTGATATTGTAAAGGATATTATTTTATAAAGTACAGTATTTTGGACTGTAGACAGTCTTTTTTCCCAGCTTTGTTTTCCATTTGTGTTCTCACACAAGTAGCTTCTTTGTTATCTCTTTAATGAAGATATTTTGAAGACCTTATTGAGCACTGAAAATTTCACATTGGATTTTCTAGAGTTTTATCTCTATGTTCTGAAGCTAATGTATGCAACTTTATCTTCCTGTGATTATGGTGTATTAAGTATTAAGTTGCATCTGTTTTTTCAACTGGTATTTCAGTTTTAAATTTGGGAAATGACATAAATTCCAAAAAATTTATGGCTCAGTTGATTAACCTGTTGTAGGAAAAGTTAACATTATAACCTAAACAAAGTTAGGAATTGCTAGAGTATGACTTCCAGTTTAACTTTGTTGATGTATAGATGTTACTTAATTTAATCTTCTTAGGAAAAGAATGTATCTAAAATACTAGTACGAAATAAAATACATAGAAAACACTTTGTGATTCGACAGCCATATTGAAATTAATTTTCGGAATTCTGAACAAAGATTACAAAACTAAATTACTTCCATATTATGATATCATTCTCTTTCACTGACTGTATGACATGATTAATTTCTTCAATTAATAGTGACTCAGCTATTACATTGCTTTGGAATGTTTGTAAGTCACTCTGTGATACCTCAATTTATAGTATCATTCCTAATGAAGATGATTGTATTTTTTTTTCCCTGTAGGGGTAAGGATGGAAATTTTATTTTAATACATTTACTCTTAGGTCTTTAGAAGCTCTTTTATACATGGTATAGCTGTGTGGCAGCCTGCTGCTAAGGCCATTGTTTCATTTAGAGGATAATTTTAGTGGAGAAACACTGCCAAGATACAAGAGTTTGCCACAGTTAAGGAGACAATTTATTACTTAGATATTCTGTAGTAATTGTAATAACTTTTGTTTGTAAAACATATCAAGCTAGCCCCTGTCTCAGAGGATACATAGGGTGTTCTGGCTTGACAGGTGATCACTGACAGAAGGGAGCTCTCATTTGCCTTACATGCTAAGTTTGATTTTAGAATGAGTTGTTTAAGTATAAAGTAGATGTGAGAGCGTTCCTACCCTAACTGTCAAATATCTTACTCTGTTTCCTCAGAGATTTAAATCATTGCCCGAAAATTGCCCAAGCATGTACATTTTGTATATACTGCTGGTTGGGTCCTATTAGTTACGTGGTGTTTATAATTCTGTGTACATATTTTTCTTTCTTAATGTTAGAATTTGTGAGCTTTTTCTTTAAACATTTTGAGCTCTGTATTGATAGTTTTCCACTAAAATTTTTGTATCTAAATATATAATAGGCTGATAACATTTTTACTTCTTTGGTTGCAAATTGGTAAAGTGTGAGGCATTGGGAAAATGTTTTTTTTTTTTCTCCTGTACCGCTTGAGTTTTGGAACCTACTACATTCCCCCCCTCCCCCCCCATCTTTTCGACTTAGTTTTACGGCCTAACTTAAACATATTCACAAATTTTTTGTTTGGTTGTTAATTTGATTCCTCATAAGAAAAGTTAGGAACATAGAGTCTCATTTATTTGATTTATTTATTTGCGGTGCTGAAATGGAACCCAGGACCTCTAAACATGGAAGGCAAGCTTTCTGCCACTGAGCTGTATCCCAGGTCCTGGAGTGAAAATTTTGTGAAGTTTCATTCAAGGCATAAAATAAATTAACAGTGTCCTTTTACATAAGAAACTTAAGTTTGATGCACTGATTTACCGATAGACTTTAAAATGCAGATATGATGGCCTAATTGTTCTAAAGGCAGTTCTGAGTCAGTTTGAGCAAAGTGGGTCACATTTTCAACTTGTTTCCTCAATATTGTTTTCCTTTGATTCTTAAATAATGGTACAATTGCTGTTTACATTTCTGTCTTTGAGCAGCATATTAGGGTCACTTCTTCTTGATTTGTTTCTTATATATTATGCCTGACTTCAAGCTCCCTTATAGTTGTACCCGTAATAACAGTAAATCTGCAGCTCCATCAGAGTGGTCCCCTTTCCAAATCTGTTATAGGCAGTCTTGTTACTCCTGAATACAAAAAAGACCCATTCTCTTTACCTTTAGCCCAAGAATAGAATTGCTTCTCTTATAGCTTGCCAGTGTTCTTTCCATAGGTACTTTTATTCTGTAGTGATTTTATTCTCACAGATGAAAATATGAGGTTAAACAAAGTGTCCATATTGTAGGCTTCAGATATGGTCAGGAGTTGGGCACTCCTGTAATCTCAGCTATTCAGGAGGATTGCAAGCTATGGGCCAGCCCGGGTAGTTTAACAGTGTTTCCAGACCCCTGGGATATGGCCTGGAACCTGGCCAGTGGTCTTTTAAGAACTAAGCTCCACACCAGGAGGTAAGTGGGAGAGGGCTGTGAAGCTTCATCTGTATTTACAACCACTCCCTAACCTTCTATTAATTAGCACCTGAGCTCCTCCTCCTGTCAAATCAGCAGAGCATTTGCCCTGTGAAATGCAAATATGAGGGTCTGGGTGGTGCACTCCTTAGGAAAATCTATTGTCTGATTATCTGAGGCAGAGCAGAGGCAGTGATAGCAGTGCCATTTCTACCCTTATTTCTACACTTGTCTGGAAAATTTGTCTTTCATGAAGCCAGTCTTGGTGCCAAAAAGGTTGGGGACTGCTGATTTATTAAGACCCTATTTTGAAATGAATTTGTAAAAATTGAGTGAAATGGGCCGGAGTTGTCGCTCAGTGGGTAGAGTGCTTGCCTAGTGTGTACAAGGCCCTTGGTTCATTCCTTAGCACCACAATAAAGGAAAAAAAAAAAAAAAAAGAAAAGAAAGAAAGTCAGATCTCCATTTTTACGTATACTTACCTGACCAATAATAGCTTCTAGGGGACCTGAGCTCTAACAATGTCATTGCCGTTTTGTGAGTTCTGGACAGAATATGCACTAATCCACTTTTCCTTTAACAAATTTCTCTTCATCCTTTAAGATATGCAAGAATTTCTGGGACGGAAAATCCATAAGTAGAGCTAAACCCACAAGCCTGCTAGGCTGTGATGAAGTATATTGTGGGATTTAGCCCAGCCTGAAGCCTCCTATAGCAGTTTTTTTGATATCACATGAGTGACAGAAACCAAATAAATTTTTTGCTTATGCAACTAATCTGCTTTTAATTCCACCTGTGAACAGTATATTATTCTGTAGCATCTTCCCTGGTGAGCATTGTTGTGACAACAGTGCCTTCTTCCAACAATAAAGGGCACGTTTCTTAATTTCAAATGTGCATCATTTGCAAAGTTAGAGTGTGGTGTCAGCACGCTGGTAGCTGGCTTCTGTGTGAGCCCACCACGCAAGTGAAATGGGGTATGCAAGTGAAATGGGGTATGCGTCTTGCTCCTTAGAAAAAAGAGCCGTGGCAGCAGTGAGGTCACTGTCTGCACTGGACGTGGGCCCACGAACACCTAATAATCACAGTTGAGCTATATTTTTTGTACCCATTATTTTATTAAAACGACTCTCTTAATACACAAGACTTTATACATATTTTACGATATGATGTCTTTATTTTTTTCTTTTTTCTCTTTAGACAGGGTCTCACTCTGTAGCCATGGCTGGTCCTGACCTCACTATGGAGCCCAGGCTGGTCTTGGACTCAGGCAATTCTGCCTCAGCCTCTTGAGTGCTGGGATTACAAGGGTGCGCCACTATGCCTGGTTTATACGGTGCTGGGAATTGAACTCAGATACTTAGTGCTTAACACAGTGCTTGCTAGGCAAGTGCTTTAACCACTGAGCCATTCCTCCAGCCCCTACATCATGTCTTTAGTGTGAATCTCTAAAAGTGGACCAAAGGGCACGGTTCTAAAAGCTCCTTGATATATCTTGCTGAACTATTTTTCAAGCAGGTTGTCCCAATTTACATCTTCAGTACAACCAGTTTGTGAAAAGTTTCTCTTGAAGCACTGAATAAATACATAATACTTAAAGTGCTTTTATTATTCTTATCAATGACAGGTTGAATCCTTTAAATTTGTATATTTCTAGGTTATTTAAACTATATGAGCATATATTTATGTTTTTAATCTGTTTTCTTGTTTATTAAGTTTTAAAAGACACCTTCATTGAAGTATAATTTATGCTTCATAAAATCTACCCAAAATAGACTATTTGAAGTCAGTAATTTTTAGTTTAGTGGAGCTCTTTTTGCTTTTTTGTTTTGGTAGTAGAGATTAAACCCAGGGCTTTGTCTGTGCTAAACTAACCTTTCTAACTAACCTGTTACCCTAGTCCTGATTTTTATAACATATTGGAAAAGCTTGTTAATTTTTCCTATATATGGCAATTTTTGGAATGCTGTACATTAAATTTAGTGCTTGCATGATTTTTCTCATACTGTTAGTTTTACTTCAGATATTATTACAAATTAATTCTGAGCAAATATTTATTTTTTTTGTGGTGTTAAGGATGGAACCTAGAGGACTTTTGCAGTATCCTGTGTACCCTGCCCTTATTTTTGTTTGGTTATTATTTTAAGACAGGTTCTCACTGAGTTGCTAACTTGTGTAGGCTGGGCTCAAATTTACTATCCTCTTGCCATAGCCTAGCAAAGAGGTGGGATTACAAGGCTGTGCCACAAGTTCTGACTTACTTATTTTTATTTATATGGTAACTTTCGATAATTCTATGCAGGTTTTTACCCATCACTATAATCCAGTTTTGTAATATATTTCTATTACCTTAAAAAATACCTTTATGCTCATTTGTACTCAATCCTACGTCGCAAAACAAGTCTCAGGCAGCCACTAATCTGCTTTCCATCTCTGTGAACCAAGCACTAAGAAAAAAGGATACAGATTTTTCCATCTGTTGAAATCAAGTCTGGTCGTGCCTTGCTTTCTGCTCTTTGTCTTTGCCTCACCCACACTGGAGGTAGTAAGCCCACATGACAGTATTCTTTCTGGCTAGCCTGAGAGCTGCGTATTTGTTCTGCTGTGGTCAGAATCTTGCTTTTCGAGCTATGGCTAAACTTTGTATTCAGTGACTCACACCTTGCGAATTTTCCCCACCCTACTCCAAGAAAATACTATTAATTTTCTTATTTCAAGCAAGTATTCTGTCATACTATTAATTTTCTTATTTCAAGCAAGTATTCTGTCATGTCTTTTTTAGTGATTTTGCTTTAGGCACTCATCTGAAAGAATACTCCCTGTTATTTTTTTTTTTTTAAGTTCTTTCTGGAGTTCTCTATGAGTGAGGCAAACATTTGTGAGTCACTCTGGATTTGTTTAGTGCAGTATAGTCATCAAGAATAAGTGATATTAGTTTGACAAATTGTCTACCAAAAAAGTGGTAAAGGAGATAAAAACAAAAAATGGAAATTAATCTTGCTTTATATATTTCCCCATGTATCTTTTTTCTTCTAAAATCAAAGATTCTTTTCAATTCTGATAAGTTTTTATTTGTATTGGTAATATTTTTACCAAATTGCTAACATTATAGACATCTGTATTACCAATATTTAAGTGTTTCCTTCTTATATGGGGCTGTGCTGTTTTTATACTCTTAAATTCTTGAGTTAAATGAAATCATAGCTGAGCAGGTAATGTATTCAAGAAGGTAAGAATAATAGAAGTAAAAATTTTCCCACTTATTATGTGTGATAGGTTTTGATTTATAAAAATATATTACTAATTTGGTATTATGATAATTTTCTTTACTATAGAGTCTCCCACTTTTGCTGTAAATGATCCTATATTACAGGTAGTGGACTATCGGTTTGGTCCTTTTGTAATCTTTTCTACCCAGATTGACTACCTTTGCACCAAGCTACATCCCAACCTTATTTTTTAAAAATTCGTTTTGAGACAGAATTCCTGTAAATCATTAAGTTGCCTTCTGCCTCATGCTCCCAGAGTACTAAGTTTATAGGAGTACACTACCATGCATAGCTGATTCTATTAATTTTTAAAATTAGTACAAGACAATAGAATTAGAGAGTACAGGCAGTTATGTTCTGTGACTTTGTGGTCTTCTGATCTCTGTTAGCTTCGGGGGGGGGGGGCACTCTGACTTCGAACACTGGTAATTTGTCTTTGCCTCTGGCCTCTTTGTTATTTTTTCCTGATTTTCTTTTTCTTTTTCTTCTTCTTTTTTTTTTTTTTTTTTTTTTTTTTTTTTTTTTTTTTTTTTTTTTTTTTTTTTTTTTTTTTTTTTTTTTTTTGGCTGTACTGGGATTGAACCTAGAGTCTTCACATTGAACTATATCCTTAATCTTTTATTTTTCATTTTGAAACAGGGAGGGTCTTATGAAATCCTTAAGTTGCCTAGGCTTTACTAGAACTTGTGATCCTCCTATTCAGCCTCCCAGAATGCTGGGATGAAATTCTTCCAAGTGTTTTCTCCACTCGCTTCTCCTTAAATTTAATGTACCTAGAAGTTCAGTCATTGGTTTCTCTGTGTTATTTTTAGGTCATCTCATATATTACAATAATTTTATGACCACTCAAATACTGATGCTTTTCAGAAATACTGAGGCCTTATGTATGAGCTTTCTTCTTGTTTACAGTTACACATTGAATGTTCTATATGGAATCCAAAAATTAAAAAAAAAAATACCTAAAACCAAAATGTTTAATTTGCCAGTCATCTCCCCTTCCAGTATTTCCAAACGCAGATAATATCATTATCAGCTGCTCAGTAGCCTAAGCTGGACTCATTTACTTTTAACACTGAGTACATGGATCTGTTACTTCCTTTTAGAACAAAACTTTTTAAGTGAGTTCTCTTTGTCTTTTCTCAATATTTATTTTCTCTTAAATCATTCTGGTTTGGCTTTCATCCTCCATTACTGTTTTCTTTGTCACTGCTGTTATCAAGGTCATCAGTGTTTTCCAGGTTGCTATTTTCAGTGGTCAGTTCTTGTTCTTTACCTTTCTTAATTGATAATCTGCATTTGACAGTTCATCTTTCCCACATTCTTGGAAAACATCACTCACACAGTTTCCAGGACAGATCACTTTCTCTAGGTTCTCCTCATATTTTACTGGCCAATCTTGTTAGTTTTCTTTGCTTGATCTTTATCTAGCTGACTTCTAAACTTTGAACTGCTTCAAGGCTCTTGTCTCCTCTTTCTGTCGCTACTTGCTTTCTTGGTGATCTCATCCTGCTTTTGATTTTAAATTCTATTTATAGGGGGTGGAGGTGTAGTTCAGTCATTAGAATGCTTGCCTAGGAGGCAAAAGGCCCCAGGTTCATTACCTCAGTACTTTCCCTCAGTAGCTGGGTATGGTGGTACTTGCCTGGGAACCCAGCACTTTGGACATTGAAGCGGGAGGATTTCCACAAGTTTGAGGCCAGCTCGGACTATAGATTGAGACCCTGTCTCAAAAATTAAGTTAAATTAAATTTAAAAACTAAATTTATTTGAATTCTAGTGACAAACAAATTTATATCTCAAGCCTAAACTTTCCCTAACCTCTAGGCAGTATATCAACTTCCTTTGAACTTTTTTTTTATGATAAAAGTATACATAGTGTAAAATTCACCTTCCTGTCAGGGGACACTCTTCCACTGAGCTATGACCTTAGCCTCTTTTATTTATTATTTTGAGACGAAGTATTACTAAATTGCCCAGGCTGCCATTTAATATAAAGTCTTCTTGCTTCAGCCTCCCAAGTGGTGAGGATTTCACATAAACGCTGTTAGATGTCTGACAACCATTTTTAAGTTGTCAGCTAATTGGTATTAAATACATTTGTAGTATTGTACAACCATCACTATTATCTGTCTTCATTAACCCCTTTCATTTTTTAAAGCGGAAGCTTTATAGCTGTTATAAATAATAGCTCTCCTTTCCTCCCTTTTCCCAATCCCTTGCAGCCCCTATGCCTCATATAAGTGGAATGGTAGTATCTTTTTGTGGCCTGCTTATTCATTCAATGTATCTTCAAACAGAGTTCACCTGTATTGTAGCATGTGTCAAAATGTCCTGTTTTTAAGGTTGATATACTTTATTTTGCTCATCATTCATCTATTAATGGACATGAGTTTCTTCCACATTTTAGCTATTGTGAATAGTGCTGCTATGAGTATGGATACACAAACATAACTTGACCCCTGTGTCAGTTCTTTTGGATTTATATCCAAAAGTAAAATTGGTGGATCTTATTGTAATTATATGTATTTTTTTGAAGAAACACTTAAATTTCCCACCATGACTATTGCCATTTTTTATGCTCACCAACAGTGAATAAAGGTTCTTATTTCTTTACATCCTTCTAGCACTTATTTTTGTTCATTCTGATAGTAACTATTGGAGTAAGACAGTGTGATTATAGTTTTGATTTGCATTTCTCTAATGATAGTGATATCAAGCGTCTTTTTTATGACCTTATTGGCCCAGTAGATTTTCTTTTTTTCCTTTGGAATATAGTGTCTCACTGTGTGATCTAGGCTGGTCCTGAACTCACTATGTAGCCCAGGATGGGCTTAAACACGTGATGATCCTTCTGCCTTAGCTTCCTGAGTACCAGGATTGCAGGAATGCACCACCACACCCAGCATTTGTGGAGCTGGGGAATTGAACCCAGGCCATTGTGCTTTCTAGGCAAGTGCTGTAACTGTTGAGCTGTGTATATTTTTTATAGAAATGTGTATTCAAGTTCTCTGCCTGTTTTTGAATTGGATTGTTTGGTTTATTTTTTGTTGTTGTTGAGTTCTAGGATATATAGGTAGGTGTATCCCCCCATTTTATTGATATGTATGTATGTACTACATAATGTTTAACTTTAGTATTTTGTGGACAAATATTTGTATTGGAGTTACAGCCCTTGTTTCCCTTTATGACCCTTCCAGACCCTTACCGTCACCCCAGACTCCCCAAACTCCCTCTGTGGATATTTTGGATATCAGATTCTTATTTGACACATTCTTTGCAAAAGTTTTTCCTATCCTGTGAGTTGTCTTCTTATTGTTTTTTAGTGTCTTTTGATAATACAAACTTTTTTCATTAAGTCTACTTTGCCTGTTTTTCCTTTTTGCCAAATCCAATGTTGTGAAGCTTTTGTTCTGTGTTTTCTTCCAAGGATTTTACACTTTTTATTGCTTCAGTCTTTTGGCTAAGATCAAGGAGAGTCTTAAACACTTTTATGGTCTTGTGGGCTGGGAGTTCAGCAGTTAGAGCACTTGCCTAGCATGCCCAAAGCCCTGGTTTTATTTCCCAGAATCATATAAAGTTATCCTAGCGTGGTGGCACACACCTGTAATCCCAGCATTTAGGAGACTGGCAGGAGGATTGCTGTGAGTTTGAGGTTAGCCTGGGCTACATAGTGAGTCAGGACCAGCTGAACTACAGAGCAAAAACTTTTAGTCTTGCATTTTAGGTCTTGGATCCAGTTTGGTTTAACTTTTGTATGTGATGTCAGGTAAGTGCTGGGAAGTGCCCACCTCCATTATATTGCATTTGGATACCCTTTTTTTTTTTAATTCAGTTGAAAAGAATGTTCTTTTTCCCTTTGAATGATCTTGGCGTCTGTGTCAGAAATCAGTTGACCACACATGTGAGCTTATTTCTGAGCTTTCTTTTCTGTTCCACTGGTCTACTTTCCTGTCTTTGTGTCTGCCATGCTCTTGCTGTTTTTATTATTTTAGTATATGTGTGTGTATGTGTGTGTGTACGTGCGTGCACATGTGCTCATGACTGCACCCATGTGCACTAAGGGTTGGACTCTAGATCATAATGAAGGCTAACCGTGTCTTCTATTGAGCTACATCCCATCCCTCAGCCCCGTTACTATAGCTTAGTGCTTAAGTTTTCAAATCAGAGTCTCCAGCTTTGTTTCTTATGGCCATTTAGGGCATTCAGGCTTCTTTATGAATTTTAGGATGGCCTTTTCTGTCTGAAGAAGAATCATTGAGATATTGCTAGATATTAGACTGAATCTGTAGATTGCTGTGGGTAGTATTGACATCTTAACAATATTAAGACATTTGGTCCGTTAATAAAGGATTTTTTATTCATTAATGTCTTTACCATCTTCTTTAATTTCAGCATTGTTTTGGTTTTCATTTTACAAGTTTTTTATATCCCTGGTTAACTTCTAAGTATTTTGTACTTTTTTATGCTGTTGTCTTTGTCATTTCCTTTTCAGATTTTTTGTTAACAGTGCAGCTGGCTTTTGTGTGTTGGTTTTTTTAATCTTGCTACCTTTGAAAGATCATTCATTAGTTCTAACAGTTTGGTTTTGCTCTTGTTTTTTGTGGATTCCCCATGTAGGGTTTTCTCACATACTGGATTGTATTGTCTGTGAACTACTTCTTCCTTTCCAGTTTGGATGTCTTTAGTTTCTTTCTCTTCCCTTGTTTCTGTGGTGAGAACTTTTGGTATTGTGTTGGATGGAAGTAGTGAATGCAGATATCTTTGTGTTGTTTCTGATCTTAGAGGAAAAAAATTTGATTTTTCATCATTGATTATATTATTTGCTGTGGGATTTTTTTAACATATGGCTTTTATTATATTTAGGTAGTTTACTTCTATTCCCAATTTGTTGAGTGTTTTTGTCATGGAAAGGTATTGAATTTTGTCGCAGGATTTTAGGCATCAGGTGATCATTTGATCTTTTCCCTTGCATTCTGTTAATTGGTGTTTTTTATTGATCAAACTGTGTATTTTGCCAGGCATGGTGATGTATACCTGTAATTCTGCTTGTGAGAAACTGAGGCAAGAGAATTGCAAGTTTAAGCCAAATCCTGTATAATTTAGCTATTTATTAGCAAGACCTGGAAAAAAAGAGAGTACATTGAACTATCTTTGTATTTCAGGAAAAAAAAACCCACTTGGTTTAGCTATATAATTCTGTTTATAATCTAGTGGCTCACTTTGCTAATTTTTTTCAGCAATATTACACACATGTTCATAATGTTATTTAGGTTTCTTTCATCATTTTTGGTATTGGAGTAAGAGAGACCTCAAATGAGTTAGGAGGGTTTCCCTGTTCAGTTTTTTAGAAAAGTTTGAGAAGGACTGGTGTGTACTTTATGACATCACCATCTGATATTTTAACAGACTCTCAATTTATATTCCCAAAGCTGACTACTGTCATCTCTCCCTGCCCCCATTAAAAATAGTTCCTCTCCAGTTACAGGAGCAACTATATCCTTCTAAGTTGCATAGGCTAAAAACTTTGAAACTCACCCCCAGTTTTCCTTGGCATTGAAAATGGAACCAAAGGCTTTCATATTGACCTACATCCCCAACTTTTAAAATTATATTTAAAATTTATTCTTGGAGACAGTCTTGCTAAGTTGCTTCAGACAAACCCAAACTGGTCATTTTTCTGCCTAAAGCCCCAGAGTGCTGGGATTTCACTTGGCTTTTCTCATACCTTTATATTATGTATGTAATCTGTCAGAAGAATTTTGTTCTATATAAATATTAACATTTTCTGGGCTGTGTTGTGTAACATTAATATTTTTTAAATTTTATTGTAAGAACAGGAATCTTGAAGATCATAGTTACACTAAGTCCCTTGGCTTAAATTAACCCCAGGTTAAAAAAAAATCTTTTAAATTCAAAATGGGATCCTGTGATATGAGAGAGTAAAAAACAATTAAACTATAAAAACTCTTTTCAAAAGTTAGTCATTGTACTCCTAAAATCAGTGATTTAATTATCAACTTTGTTCTTTTCATGTACAAAGTGATGACAGGTTTACTTACTAATTCTTTTTAATTTATGGAACCTTCTGCCTTCATCTCCCTTGATGTTTACCTCTTTTCTCTTTGACAAACTGCTTTTTTTGTGTGTGCTTTTCTCTGTTCGAATAACAAAATTTGTCTTCCTGGTTTTCTTTTATCGTGTCTTTCCTTACAAATGATCCTAATATGCAACTTAAGGTTTGTTAGGCTTATTGAGTGAAATTTCTCATTTAAAAATTTTATTTATTTATTTATCTGTTTATTTGCTTATTTTTGAGGCAGAGTCTTGCTCTGTCACCCAGACTGGTCCTAAACTCACTGTGTAGCCCAGGCTAACCTTGGTCTAACAGTAATCCTGCTGCCTCATCCTCTCAAGTACTGGGATTACAGTCATACACCACCATGCCAGGCTTTATGTGGTGCTGGGGAATTGAACTCAGAGCTTTTTGCTTGCAAGGCAAGTGCTTTAACTGCTGTGCCATTCCTCCAGCCCCTAATTTAAATTTGAACAACTTTTTTTTTTTCCTGGTTTTGAGGATAGAACTTAGGGCCTTCACATTACATTCCCCAGTCCATTTTTATTTTTGAATTTTGAGACAGAGTTACACTAAATTGCACAGGCTGGGCTCAGACCTGCCGTCCTTCTGCCTTAGTCTTCCAGAGTGCTAAGATTACAGATCTGCGTTACTGGTTCCATTCTCGGCCTTTTTATTTTGAGATAGGGTCAAAAGGTGTGAGCCACCCCATCCAGCTGAAATTTAACTCTTTCTTTCGTTTAATGGAAATAAGTATTGTGAACAGTTTGTACACATTTTTTAGAGTTTAGTTTTCTAGACATGTAGCATATATCATTCTTTTTACAAAAAGAAATCACTGTGTGTCTTAGTTACTTTGTCGTTGCTGTGACTCAATACCTGACACCCACAAATTTAGGAAAGGAAAGGTTTATTTTAGCTGACAGGTTCAGATGGTCACAGTCCATTCAAGGGCGGCTGGCAGCATTCGAAGTACATGGCAGAGACAGAAGTGGAGGTAGCTTCTCAAGACATCACAAACAGGAAGGCAAGTTGAGACTAGTCCAAGTCCTAGTCCTAGTCCTAATCTTAGTCTTTGGCCCTTCAAGGAAGGCAGGATGCAGCTTATGTATCCTTTCAGGTCTCCGCCCAGTAATTGGTCCCTCCTGCCTCCAAGTGTGGAAGGTGTGGCCGCTACACACCTGTTAATCCTAACTCACACGCCTTTAGTCTTAACTCACACACCTTTAATCTTAACTGTAATCCACCCATCCAGACTAGACCCCAATCCACCAACATCACATGGTTCCATAGACAATCCATAATATTAAAATACTTGAGACTTTTGGGAGACACTGCAGATCCTAACCACAACACTGTGTATCTTGATTATCTTTTATTTTTAGTAGTTATAGCTTTATCTCAGTATTTCTAAAAATAATGACATTGTTACTAGTTCAGTTTCTTTAGAAACAAAGAGTCAATAGAAAACATATGTAAAATTATGTAAGGGGATTTATTAGGTAGGCCATATGCAAAACCAGAGAAAGAAGAGTCCAAAGTGGTACATGTGGTACAGCCAGAATCAAATAGCTGCTTAAATAAGAAGATAGAAGCCACAAAACCAGAGGAATTAAGGTTGAAACCCCACTGCCAAGGTCAAAGTCCTACAAGCTCACTGTAGAAGTGACGGTGAAAATCTTTGTAGGAAGACTGAAGAAATTGGAGATGGGTTTCCAAAGGCTATGGCAAAGACTGCAGCTCTTCAGTTTGGTGGATTACAAATCAGTCATCATCAACATACCAAATACTCCTTTACTGATCTGCAAGGCCTTTCTTAATTTATTAAAGTTGACAAAGCATGATTAATAGTCAAAGATTTGACTGGATGATTATATTGTTGTTTGAATGGATATTAGAGATGTTTCCATTTTTTAAACTGCAATTAACCTTCATTCAATGAAGATGCTTGTAAGTGTGTTTTAGTGTTTCTGTAGGTTAGTCCTGCATGTGGAATAATTAAGCCAAAGAGGAGACATAGAAGCAGTTGTACCTTGAAGGTTTAACAAAGATAAATATCCTGATTGTTAATAATCCAAGCAAAATATATGTTAACAATTTTAAAGTCTTTACCTTTGTCAACCAATTTAAACTGACCTATTTGTTTGTTTGTTTCGTTGTTTATTTTGAGACAGGATCTTGCTCTACAGTCCAGGCTAAGAGTGGACTCACGGCAATCCTCCTCCTTCATTATAGGATTGAAAAGCATTTGGACTACTTACATTTATATCTACTGATTATAAGTCAACTTAAACAGAATTTGAGGATAAAGTGTACCCAAAAGTTCATATATAGAAACACACATATTAACTTAACTTTACTACCTTCATACCAAATTTTAGAGATTTTTCTAAGTTTTATGGAAACCTTGAACATAGCATTTTTAATCCTCTAAAATCTCAAATGATTTGGTAACTGCAGAATATTTGTTTTTGTGAAAAGCATAAGTCTTTGTCAGCAGAAGAAATAAAAATAATTGATGAGCTCAAAATTCTTGTTTTCTTTTTCAAATTATTTTTAAAATTTGTGTGTACATGAATTCCAAATTCTATAACACATTAGAAACATGGAGTTTAGAGAATCAACGAGCATCTATGCCCACCCCTTTTTCAGAGGTTTACCCATTTTCTAGCTGACCCTTACTCCTCTTTCTACCCTGTCACTCATGTTGGGGCCTTTTTATGCCATTATTTTTGTGGATTTCATAATAGAGACATCTGTCTATAGTCATTCTTTTGTTTTTGGCCTATTTCACTGAGTATTGTTGACTCCAGGTGGCCCCATTTTCATTTAAAAGCTTTATACCTGTCTTTCTTTATGGCTGCATAGTGTTCCATTGTGTAAAGGGACCACATCTTCTTTAACCTTTCCTTTATTAATGGGCAAGCAGCTTGTTTCCAGGATTTGGCTGTTATGAATTGGCCTGCTATAAACATGGATATGCATGTGTTTTTTTGGTATGCTGACTTTATTTCTTTTGAGCAGTAGCTGGATCAAATGGAATTTCTATTCTCAGCTTTCTCAGGAACCTCCAGACTGTTTTCCATAATGGTTTTACCAGCTTACATTCCCACCAGCAGTGAAGTTCATTTTTTCTGTACCCTCCCCAGGAATTGTTGTTTTTTTGAGTTCTTGAAGTAAACTTACCCCTATTTGTAGATGACATGGTACTCTACATAGAAGACCCAAAAAATTACACCCAAAGACTTTTAGAACTAATAAATTCAGCAAAGTAGCAGGTTACAAAATCAATACTCACAAATCAAGAGCTCAGAATTTTTAAAATGTAACAGCTGTAGGTTCTAATTATTAAAGTAGCAATTACTAAGGTAGCCATTTGTTAAACTTAAGACTGAATAATATGTATTACATATAGCATCAAAGCAGAGGTACTTTTTAGATATATTGGCTAAGTTCAATTGTAATAATCCTATTTAGCCTTTGTATTTATAACTAACTGCACTGTAGTCAGAATTTTTCCTATGGGTACCAATTAATGCCTTTTTACTTTAGGTGAATCATGACTGAGATCTTTTGTAGTAAATTTGTTATTTTATCATCATAGAGTTGTACCAGTAACAGTCAAAAGGGTGGAAAGACCATCAAAGCTTGGAGGGGCACATTTGGAGGGGGTGGAGAGTAGACAGAGGAGTTATTACTGGGGAGGTACCGGGAGCAGGTGAAAGCAGAGCTGTCAGGGGAAGCTTGCTGTAGAAGAGGCTGTGGCAAAGAGGAATGGACCAGGTGTATAATAGGGCCCAGCTTAGAGATGGACTTACAATGTTTGTCATGAATACTGTTGGCCTTAATTTACTCATAGTCTAATTTACACTGTTAATTGAATTATAGATGAGTGATAACGACCTTCTGATACGACTTGGCTTTGGAATTCTCTAATCTATATCACTGTGCATGTGTGTGTGCATGCATTCTTGTGTGTGTGCACGTGCGTGTGTGTGTGTGTGTGTGTGTGTGTGTGGTTTTTGCTTTCTTGCTTTCTATTTTTTGTGATACTGGGGATCAGTCTTAGGGCCTTCACAGTAAGCTACATTCCCTACCCCGTTTTTGTTTTTAGTTTGAGACAGGCTCTTGCTTAGTTGCTAAATTTCCCAGGCTGTACTCCAACTTATGATCCTCCTACCTCAGCCTCCCATAGAACTGTGATTACTGACTGGCATGTGCACCAGGCCTGGCTATCATATATGTCATGATTGGTTTTCAGTGCATGTTGTGAGACAAAGGCTTAGCTGCTTTCTCTCTTTGCATGGCTATAGTTATTTATGATAGTATTCACATATAATGGGGCCGAGGTGTATTATCTTAATACCTATATGTACTATAATTCAGCTATTACTGATCTGTTCATATCCTTATTAAAACTAAGAATTTTAAACAATAAAGGAATATCTTGATTCAATTCTCTAGCTGAAGAAAGTCAAAGCGATTACATAGTTACAAATATTCTGTGAGGTTAATGGTACCTACTATTTGTTTAACAGTTTCTATGTATAAGAAATGTGGTAAGTCTTTTACATTTTTAACCTTCATATTTACCACAAACACTCTGAGGTAGGTATTGGTATTATCTTCAGTTTAAAAAGTAACTAGAGGAGGCTCAGCCTCTGGAGCTTAAAGTACTTTGCTTGTGGTCACACAATATATTAGAATATTATAGACCCGGAATTCAAACCATTTAAGTATGCTGTACTCCGTAAGTTTGTTATTTGGCCTCACGTGTTAATTTACAACTTTATAGCTTCCGTCCTACAGTATGAATTATTTCTTTTTTGATTCTGCATTTAAAAAATCACTTGTGGCTTGTTTCTACTGGAACTTTCTGGCAGAAAAAGAATGTTATAGATAAGATAGGAGGTCCAGACTGAGGTCCAGAGTGTGGTTTGGAAAGAGGTTTGGAAGTTAGATGCTTGATTAACTTAGAATAAAACTTCAGTCCCTGACTTACTTGAGGGAAGGAGTTTATTAAGTACGAAATGTTACCTGAAAGTAAAATCTTATTTGTTAAGTGTTTTAAACTAGACTTCAGAAAGAAAAGGAGGTTTTAAACAAGTTGAGTGTGTAGCTCAAGTGTTAAGGAAGGACTTTTCAGGTCCAAGTACAGCATTAGCAAACATCTAGAAGCCTGGAATTGCTAGTAGGTAAGCAAGTTTTTAGTGTACTTTTCTAAAGAACTGAAGATTAGGGTGTTTGGAGTGATTTTACAAGTCATCCCATTCTTGGACTTGATTTGGAAGTCAGCAGAGGATCAGTTACTGTCTTACAAAGTGAAAAATGTGATTAGATTTGTATTGTAGGAAATAAGCCTCGCATTAGCGGAGACAGTGCTGTCATCTTGGCCGTAGTTAGGGGCCTAGATTGAAAGAAAGGTGGTGGGAAGGGAGAGGCAGTACTGAAGTGACAGACGATACTGAATGAGAATTCATAGGAATTGGAGACATGGTAGGTGCTGTGTAGGGGGTTATTGAACTTCTTTATTATTACCGATAGAGAAGTCCCTCCCCTCATCTACCGTTTTGCTTTCAGCAACCTTAATTACCAGAGATCCATTATCCAATAATATTACATGAAAAATTCTAGAAATAATTTATAAATTTTAAATTGTAAGCTGTTCTGAGAGCAGGTGACAGCACAGTCCTACTCTTTCACCAGGGATGTCAGTCATCGCTTTGTCCCCCACGCCTGCACTGTACATAACATTTCCCCTTAGTCACTTGGCAACCATTATCCCAGCTTTTGTTGTGGTATTACAGTACTTGTGTTCCGGTGCCTAATTTTTGATGATTGTCCCAAAGGATGATAGTAGTGTTGCTGGCAACTAACATATCCAAAGAGCAACTTGAAGTGCTTCCTTTAAGTGCAGAGGTGAAAGTGTCTACTCAAGGAAAGAGAAAAGAAGTCCTGTGCTGTTGTTGTGAAGATCTGTGGTCGGAGCGAGTTTTCTGTGAAACGGTGGGAGGGAAAAGAAATGAAATTCATGCTGGTTTTGCCACTGCACATCATACTGAAAAGTTAATGCCGCAGTGTGTCATAAGACTTAGTTAAGATGGGAAAAGTATCAGGTTTGTGGGTGGAAGACATGAATAGAAAGTATCTTCCACCTGACAGCGACATTTATTATCCAGGGTTTCAGCGGAACTGCTGTATTTGCTATTGTTGCTGTTTTGCATTTGCTCTGAGTGTTTTGTTTCTGTTTTGTTTTATTTGAGACAGGGCCTTTCTCTGTAGTACAGGCTGGTTCTGAGCACACTGTAGCTCAGGCTGGCCTCGAACTCTTGGCAATTCTCCTGCCTCTGCTTTCTGAGAGCTGGAATTACAGGCATGTAAAACTACACCTAGCTTACGTAGTGCTGGGGAATCGAACTCAGGGCCCTGTGCTTGCTAGGCAAGTGTTCTGTCATGCTATACCGCCAGCCCTGCTCTGAGCGTTTTGTTATAGTCACATACTCATTCTATTTCTAGTGTTCCTGGCTGAAATTTCTGGCCAGTATTGCTTAGGAAGTAGCAAGTAAATGATAAGATGAGGCTAGGTTATAAAAAATATTACACTCGCAAAAGTACTTTTTAAAAATATTTATTTGGTACTATTCACCAGGCATTTGTGATAATCACAAGGAGTCTAATAGACATTGTTTGCTGTTCTTACTTGTTATATAGTCTTTGGTTATGTTGTTTGATTCCTGACCTGTCTGTTCCTGTAGGATATTGTTTGTCCCACAGTGCCCTGATGTATAGGTGAGATACTGTATGGAAAGAGCCTGGCCTAAGCTAGTTCTCTTCTAATCACCTGTGGACACAGAAACAGGAAGCCCCAAATTTATTAGGCTTGGGTATCAAATAGGTATATGAATTCCTGAAAGAAATTGTACAAGTTTACCATTTCTGATGGTTTGGTATTTGGAGATTTGATTGCTGTTTTGAGTATTGTGGCAGTAGATAGGTGGTTTGTTTGTCAGCCTCAATATTAAATGAATACTGTGGCTCTGGGCTGCGCTACAGGAGGTAAGCCGTAGGCCAGCATGGATAGCTTCATCTGTATTTACTGCTGCTTCCCACTGGCTCTCGCTGCTGCCGGAGCTCTGCCTCCTGTCAGATCAGCGGAGGCTTTAGGTTCTCGAAGGAGACCGCTACTGTGAGCTGCTCGTATGAGCGATCTAGACTGTGTACTCGCTATGAGAATCGAATCTCCTAAGGTGATCTGAGGTGGAGTTGATAGAGCTGTGCTAGTGCCATTCTTCCTTCCACTATCTGTAGAAAAATTGTCTTTAATGAAGTTGGTCTCGGTGCTGAAAAGGTTGGGGATCACTGGTATAGCAAAACAGTTTAGATTTTTAAAAAATGTCTCTTCACTACTAGTTTGGGAAGACTTTTTGCGAATTACTTAACCTCTTTTACTCTTATCTGGTAGTTTGGAAATAATACAACTGCCTCAAGATTGTTATGAAGACTAAGGTGAAAAATGAATTTAAAATAGTTTGTTCAGGCACACAGTAAGCACTCAAATCTAGGGATTACTATAAAGGTGGAATCCTCTTGTCACTATTGAGCAGCTAACCGTTTTTGTTTAGCTTTTCTCTGTATGGTTATAAGACATATATAGCCAGATTTTGGATATGTTCTATCTTTCATGTTTTTGAAAGAAAACAGTCCTTGAAGAAAGCTTAATGACTTTTCCAACTTTGGCCCTGAAAATTTCTGAGGGTCTATATTTTAAGCTATGAGTAGAGATGGAATTTAAGTATCATACCATTTATTACTAAATTTTAGCTCAAAAATTTAAAGGAATTGGTGATTCTTAAAGGGTATTACTTATCCTGAGAAACAGTACATATCATAAGGGAGGTTGGAAGTAGACTATTTCTGAGCATCCAAATCACATGACAGCAGAAAATTGCAAACTTTTGCACTATACACAACCCTGTCAGGGGTCTATTTTCCCTAGTTCAAATAGCATTTCCCTCTTGGTCAGAATGATTGTTTCATAAATAATGTTGTTATTATTTCCACTTACACACTTACTATCCTACTTTTTCAAAGTAGAATTATGATTTTTAAAGAACTGCTCTATTGATATGTAAATTAGCTTTGAAGAAATTAATCTCTGAAGAATTAACTGTTGCAGTGGAGACACATGTGGAAAATGTGTAGAAAGGGGTTGGATTAGGGCTGAAGATCCGTATTAGAGCATTGACTGGTGTGCACGAGGCCCTAGATTCCTCCTTAGTACCGTGTAAGAAAAAGGAAATTGTGAAACAGAGACATTTGAGTCCAAGGTGTTCTGAACAGTCAATTTATATGCCAGCTTGAGTGGCTGTGCATAAGTAATGTGAAAGGCCGTTGTGCTTATTTTCGTTCTCTTACAAAGCATTTTCAAAAGCTATGAATGTTCCTTTTAGGGGACAGATAACACTGTTGGCATCATTTCACATTTTCACTCAATTTGTTTGCCAAATAAATTGTTTTACACGTGGGCAGTGGTTTATTTTTCCAGATAAGGTTCATACTCCTATGTTTTGCCAATTTTGTCAGTCTTTAAAAATACAGGTAACCATATCGATATATATTTTTGTCAATCTTTAATTGAACAAGTATAGATAACTATGTTGATATATATTCGATAGATAGATAGATAGATAGATAGATAGATAGGTAGATAGGTAGGTAGATAGAGGTTTTTTTTTTTTTTTTTTTTTTTTTGAGCCAGGGTCTCGTTGTATAGTCAGAGCTGGCCCTGAACTCACTATTTAGCCCAGGCTAGCCTCAAACTCAACAGCAATCCTCTTGCCTCTAGAGTGCTGGGATTATACTTGTATGCTGCCATGCCCAGTTTATGTGGTACTGGGAATCATTAGGGCCTAGTACTTGCTAGGCAGATGCTCTAACCAATGTGCAATACCTCTTGTCCATGAAAAGGTATAATTTTAATTTCATTTTTCCTGTCTCTTAGTGACTTATACAGATAAATATCAACCATTCTTACATTGAAACCATTGTATGAATTATTACATAATACATAAGGTATTAAACATGATGACCATCATTTCTCACAAATGTAAAGCAGTGATTTCTTTATGTGTGTGGCTTTTTAGGGGGTGTTGGAAATACTGGAGATCAAATGCAGGATCTTCATATTGAGCTACACCCTCACCCCTTTTTTATTTCTGATTTTGAGACAGGGTCTCACCAATCTGTTAAATTGCTCACGCTGGGCTTGAACTTGTGATCCTTCTGCCTCAGCCTTCTAATTGTTGGATTCACAGGGCTTTGCCAACCTGCCTGGTTGCTAGTGAGTTCTTTTTCTGACAAACAAGGATATTATTTCTATGGGTGAGGATTTTTTAGCTGTCAGGGTAGAATTGTGGTATGATTACTTTTTTGTTTTAACGTATCTCAGAATGGCTTAATCTAATATTTTGTGAGGAAAATCATAAAGTATAGTCAGAGTATTGTATTTTTAAAATACACAATATCTTCTTATTTTGTTCTTAGAGTTTGACAGGTTGAGTCTAAAGTAATAGCCACCTAAGTAAGAAACTAAAGAGAGTTGAGTGCTTCTTGCTGTGGTTACCCTACCTGAGAGGAAAAAAAAAATTAAATTTTGCTTATTGAACCATCAGTTTTGGGGTGTGGAATGTAGGTTAATTTGCTTCTAATTAGAATTTTATGTAGACTTTCAATAGCCTTATTTCTGAGAACTGTTATAGTGTTTGATAATATATGTATTTAGTATCTTGCTGAGATTCAGAAATAATTCACTTTGTCCTGAGTCCTCAGTGGAGAATGATTACAATTTGAAAGCTTATCTAAGAAAGATAATTCTAGCTCTGTTTTATATGTTTTAATGCTCTGGTTACATTTTCTAAAACATTCTTCTTTCTACCATCTCTGTTTCTGTTCTTCATAATCTTATCTCTGACCCTACAAATATTTTTTTCCTTATCCTTTCCCCTTGTGAACTGGCCCTACAAGAAAAACTTACTGTGCAATCAGTGTGTCTGGAATGTCACTTAGAAGATGGAAAAAAAATAATTCTGGCAAAATATTTGGGTAAGCTGTTGGCAAATTCTCTTTCTTTTTTCTTTCTTTCTTTTTGGGGCAGGGTCTTGGTGTGTAGTCCAGGCTGGTCCTGAAATCACTGTGTATCCCAGGCTGGCTTAGAACTCACAACAATTCTCCTGCCTCAGTCTCCCAAGTGCTGCGATTACATACACGCACCCCCACACTCAGCTTGTGTGGTGCTGGGGAATTGTTTTAACCTCTGAGGTACATCTCAGCCCACCAGTTTTCTGCTTACTTTCCTGTAGCCTATAAATGAAACTTTATATTTCTCCCTTTCATTGGCATAATTTCAAAAATTTCAGCCTTAGAAATCAGTGGTGTTTTGCTAGGCAAAAAGCCAGAAAGATGATGTGAATTTTTCATTTTCAGATGAAATTAGTTTTCCTATACTTGAATTTGTTTGTTTGTTCGTTTTCTCGGTCTCTGGTACACTGGACCAGGTAGCTGTACCAATCATACCACTGACCAGCTCTGTTTGTTGATTTTGATACAGGATTTTGCTCCAAGTTCAGTCTGGTCCTGAACTCACTGTGTTGCCCAGGCTAGCCTTGAACTTATTAGTAATTCTACTGTCTTAGCCTCTCCAGTGAATGCTGGGATTATAGGTGTGCACCACCACGTCAAGCTTAGTTTTCCTTTACTGTAAAAGGGATTATATTTCAGGAGAACTTTCCTAATGCACAGAGCTCCCTCTTCTGTTGTATCTGTGAAATGTTTAAAAATATAATGGCCACTTTTTTCCTCTTCTCCACTTTTCCCCCCTTTTCCTCTTGTGCTGGCCATTGAGCTCATGGCCTTGCACATCTTAGGCAAGTGCCTTATTTTGCAACTTCACCCCCAATTCTTTTTCTGTTTTATTTTGAGATAGGATTTTGCTAAGTTGCCCTGGCTGGCCTCAAACTGGCAATCTTCCTGTCTCAGCTTCCTGGGGAGATATAATAATAGATGTGCACCATCATATCCGTCTTCTTTTCCCACTTTTATCTACTCTAGACTTTTCTTTCTTTATTCTCTAGTCCCTGTTCTGCTTAAATTAGTTTTTGCTGTCAACAGTTGTCCCTCCTTGGGAAACAGGATTTATAGGTTGGTTTTAAGAATTTACATAGGTACTGGGGTTATGTCTGACTGATAGAGCTTGACCCAGCACACACAAGGCCCTGAGTTAAATTCTATGTACTAGAGCAAAAGAAGTTAAATGATTCATGCCATTCCAGCCTTTTTGGGACAATACTTTGAACCAGCTTGTTGTATAGGACTCCAAAGACTGAGGTTGTAAGGATTTTGGATTTTATTTTGTTGTGTAGCTGGGGATAGAACTCAGTCTTGCACGTGATAGGCAAGCATTCTCCCACAGTGCCACACAGTCCCGGCCCCTGGGCTTTAGGTTTTGTTCTTAAGGTGTCTGGACACCTTTAGATTGAGAGCAGAAGAAGAAGCCCCTAATGGAAATGGTATGTTCAGGCTAAATGGAGACCAAAGGTATCGTGATGTTCTCTGGGCATTAATGCAGTTATGTCAGAATGAAAGAACGTGGGTTAGTTACAGAATGTCTGGGAGGTTGTTACTGGGAACTGAACATGGGACTTTGCACAAGATATATCCAGCCTTTTATTTGTTGTTTTGCTTTGTCTTGAGGCAGGGCTTCATTCACACTGTGGTACATGCTGGTTCTGAGCTCAGTATGTAGCCCAGGCTGGCCTCGAACTCATGGCAATTCTCCCTCACCCTCTCGAGTGCTGGGATTACAGGCACGTGCTAGCTACCACATCCAGCCTATGTGCTACTGGGGAACCAAACCCAGGGCCTTGTGCTTGCTGGGCAAGCACTTTAATTGCTGAGCTATTCCTCCAGCCCCTTATTTTTTTTTTTTTTTAAATTTTCGGACTGGATATCAGTAAGTTAGGAAGTTTCCCACGCTGGGCTCAAATTAGTGATCCTCCAGCATCAGCTTTCTAGAGTTCTAGGATTACTAGCATGTGTCCCACACCCAGTCTCAATCTATACTTTTTTATACCTTTTAAATTTGAAATTTTGTTGTGGTTTTAGAGTTACAAAGGGGCTGTAAATATGAGGTGTTAGTACATACATAAGAACATACGTGTTTTTGTTATTTTTCAACAAATTTTGTTAAATAACACTGAGTCTTGTTGTGTGTACTACATCTAATAGCTACTTGCTGTCTATTAAACTGGCTTGATCCACTAATGCAGGGGTCCCAAAACTTCAGGCACAGACTGCTGGTGGTCTACATCTCGAAAGCTCACTTTGGAAGGACTGGGGTGCTGGGACAGATGAGCAGTGAGCTGAAGGTGAGCAGCGAGCGAAGCTGTGGGTCCTGTCAGCATGCTCTCGTCCTGCCACATTCCAGTGCCACTGCTGGTCTGAAAGGCATTGGAGCTTTACTCCCTGCTTGCCATCTCAAAGCTAGCCTCCAACAACCCACACCTACCGTGTAACGAGTAACCCCAGACACACACACACACCCTGCCTGGTTGCTGGGAAATGGTCTTCAATTAAACCAATCCCTGGTGTTAAAAAGGTTGAGGATGGCTGCACTACTGGATCACTACTAGAACTTTGAAAACAACCTACATCTAGTATCATTCCTTTCTATGACTTGACTACCTGCACACTACTGAAAATAAGTAAACCAGAATCTAGTTGCCGTATTTCCCAAGAATATATTTATTAAAACAAAAAAGTCACTCTCCTAGGTAGTGTCTTCCAGTGCAGACATTTTGAGAATAAATGTCTCTACTTCAAAAATTTGCCTGTGTTTATCTCCCTGGTAGGAAATGTCAGAAGTCTTAATTTCAGATGGACTTATAAAATATTAATACAATTTTCATTAGTAGCCTATAATTAAATGTACAGACTGCTAGCCAAAATGACATTTAGTCTACTTTGAATTATGCACAAAGTAAGTCATTTATATATAGACAACCTGGTGACCTTTAGAATTTTACCTAGGAATTAATAAAATTAGGTGTCTTCTTTCCATTCCTCTGTGGGAAGGAAATTCAATGAACACATATTACTAAAACAAGTAGATCTAGAGAGTGCAGAAAAACATGAAATGTAATAGATTTTTAAAAATTGGTTATTTTCTTCCCAGCAAGTGAGTTGTGTGAGATACCCATTATTTGTAATTTACTTTGGGACTGATCGGTGAGTGTGAGTCCTATACTTACTCTTATTCATTGTCTTTTTAAAGAGAGGATGATGCCAGTGGTTAAAGGCAAGTTTAGGAAATCAGGAAGTAGTACTTACATAGTGATTCCAGTGTTTTAGTCAGTGTTCTAGTTCCTAAGGTCTCAAATGTACTTTATCACAAAGAATTTACAGAGGGTTCACCAGTTCTGATACCAAGTCATGTTAGCTAACATAGATATTAATATAAAATTCACCCATGCATGTGTGTGTGAGAAAGAAAGAGAGAGAGAGAGAGACTACTGGATATTGAATCCAAGGCCTTCTCATTGAGTTACATCCCTACCCCTGTATTTTATTTTGAGACAGGGTCTAAGTTGCCCAGGTGGGGCTTAAATTTATTATCATCCTGCTCAGCTTCTCAGGTCCTGGGATTATAAATACATGCCACCATGCCAGCTCAAATTTACTTTTAAGTGTACAGTTCTTTGGTTTTTAGTATATTCACAGAGTTGGGCAGCTATAACCCCTAATTTTAGTTTTAATCACTACAATATGTAACTTTTTACCTGATTCCCCCTTACCACCATAGTTCTTTGCAACAACTAATGTGCTCTTTGTCTTTATGGATTTATGTATTATGGATGTTTCATATAAATAGAATAATATAATGTGTGGTGTTTTGTGACTGGTTTCTGTTACTTTCTGTAATGTTTTAAAGGTTCATCTATATTATCGTATGTATCTACTTTGTATTGCTAAGTAAGGGTCCATTGTGTGGATATACCACATTTATCAGTTCGTTCATTAGTGGACATTTGGATTGTCTCTATTTTGTGGCAGTGTGAGTAATGTTGCTGTAAACATTTATCTTCAGTTTTTGTGATAACATGTTTTTAATTGTCTTGGATAAATACCTAGCAGTAAAATTGTTTTGTTTTGTTTTTTGAGGCAGGGTCATATTCTGTAGTCCAGGCTGGTCCTGAACTCACTTTGTAAACCAGGCTGGCCTTGGACTCATGGCACTCCTCCTGTCTCAGCCTTTCCAGTGCTGGGATGCAAGTGTATTCCACCACACCCAAGTAGTATCCGGTGCTGGGAGATTGAATCCAGGGCCTTGTACTTCGTAGGCAAGCGCTGTATTCTCTGAGCAACATCCCAAGCCCCTAGTAGTGAAATTGTTGAGTTGTATGCTGACTTTAATATTTTGAGGACCTGACATTCTGTTTTCTGGAATGTTTGCACTATCTTATATAGTTAGATTTTCTAAATTTTTCAGTTTCAGGGTTTTAATTTTTTTAATACCTTATTAATATTCCTTTGTCTTCCCTCAGTCACATCCTGAGCCAACCACTTTCCCCAGATTGCCTGGGAAAGTATATGGAAAGGAACATACAGGGCAGATGAAACATGGGAGAAAGAACTATGGGAGGTGAAGTCAGCTCCTTCACATGGCAAAGAGGATGGGAAAGGCTACCATGAGTCCAAACAGCCCCATGGCCCTGAGAGGGCAAATCCTAGAATGCCATAGGACAACGGTTGCTTTATAGAAGGGTTCCTGGCATAACCAATTATAGGAGGCTCCCAAACACCAACTGTAGCAGCCCCAGCCCCTATGAACTTGCCTGCTGTGTCAATGTCCCTTGAAATGGCACTGGACTGGAAGCTGGCGTTAGAGACAAGGGAAGCCAGGAACAGGAACTGGCAAGCTGCTGAGGTGCTCATCTGTCAGTGTCTCTCTAGTGGGTTCAGCAGCACTGCAGACATTGTTCGTTTCAGCAACCAAGAGGTACTCCTGACCAAGGAGGTGTCAGAGACAAATTTGGAGCAGGCGTACATTTTCAGGGGGTTAAGAACCACAGCAAGAGAGTCCCCAGTGTGGACAGAGAGGGGAGGAGGCCCACCTAAAGGGTTTTAATTTCATAAGTTGAACATCAGCTGAAATGAGTGGTTTGCAACGACAAAGGAAAAGTCCACCTGAAGTTGTTTGCAAAGATGACAGAATTTTTAAAGTCAATTTAAAATTATTAGTGTTAATCTTTGACTGTTTTCTTTCTTTTGCAGTTTTATCTCCAAGACACTAAAAGTAGTAATGGTACCTTTATAAACAGCCAGAGATTGAGTCGAGGCTCTGAGGAAAGTCCACCATGTGAAATACTTTCTGGTGACATCATCCAGTTTGGGGTAGATGTGACAGAAAACACACGGAAAGGTACGGGTATGGATCAAATTTTCCTACTATATGTCTTTTTGAGATTGTTTCAGTAACTCTACTAGGTTGACTGAGGGAACTTTCTAATGACATGACAGAGTTTTTGTGTTTGTTTTGTTTTTCATTTTGTTTCTGTTAGGACCTTCATACTAACCTTTTCTTCTTTGATTTTGAAACAGTCTTTCTTAAGTTAGTTAGGTGTAGCTTGAATTTGTGCTTTTCCTGCCTCAGCCTCCCAGAATGCTAGAGTTATAAGCCTCTGCCACCAGACTGTTATGACAGTTTTATTTTGTTGCTTTAAACAGTCTTATCCTAGGGTGTGCATCAGAATTATTGTAGAATTTTATAAAACTATAGATATGTGGATCCTATCCTTTTTTCCTAAGAAGAAACACCTATAATCGCAGCTACTCAAGAGATGCAGGCTGGAGGATCTCGAATTTTAGTCAAGCCTGGCCTTGTGGCTGAACTTGCTTCAAAAGTAAGACACTGTTTCAAAATTGGGAGGAAAAAAAATGAACTGAGTGTGTATCTATCTCAGTGGTAGAGTGCTTGCCTAGAATACTCAAGCCTCTGGGTTCTAGCCCCAACATAAAAGTAACTAAGTAAATAAGAAAGTAAATAAATGAATTAATAAATAAATAGAATCCCTAGTATCATCTGTTTCATGATCGTTTCGTCTGAAGTACCCAGTTTTCCTTCATCTTTGGGTTGCTGTGAATTTCCTCTCACTAGCTCTACACCTGTCTTTGTTCAGGCTTGCTTGTTTTGTCTTGAGTGTTTTGCTGTCATCTTAAAGTCATATTTTACAAAGTTTAATTTCCTCTTCAACCATAGCATTGTGCTGACTTTCCATTGTATTTTATTTCTCCCAAGCATGCTAGTTCAGACACTGGTGTGTTTTCTGAATTCTTTGTCTTTTTGCCTCTAACATTTGTGCTGTCTTGACCATTTGCCTTCTTTCCCAGTATCTTCTTGTTTTTTCTGTTGCTGTTCAGATTGTTTTACTGGCTTCCCACTTCTGGCCACCAGACACTGTCAACCTGCTGCCTTCAGATATTCTTCTATTACTGCTTTATTTATGTCTTTTCCTGCTTTGAGAAGCCTAAGTAGCTATGTTATATTGCAGAATAGTCTAAAATGCTTAATTGGACATTTGAGGCCCATAAAAATGTATTCCTTTAAAGTGTGTAAAAATGTTATACTGGATTATTTACAGCTAAGATGATATACAGAAAAGATTCTTTTGAACCTGTACTGCCATTTATCAAAGATATATGAACTCAAGGAAATGACTTTGACCTCTTTGTCCTTAGTCACTTCATCTGTGAACTGGGTAATGAAAAATACCTACTACGGTTTGTTATCAGTAATTAAGATATATATTGTTCTTATTGAGACTTGCACTTGGAGGGCCTTAAAATGCACATCTTGTCTCCAGTTTGTTCTAGCTGCCTTCCTCACCTGTGTACTCTATTGCTTTCATTTCTTCCCTGTTTTCTTGTATGTGTCATTGTTATTTTTTCTTGCTTTTTCTTTCATTACTAGCGTGTAAATCCTATTGCTTTTATTTTTCCTTTTTTACACTTCTCATAAACTCATAAAGCCTTTCTTTGCCCTTTCCATTCCAAACTCCTGTAGTGATTTTCACTCACTGTACCATTTGTAGTCCATTTTAACTCTTTTGTTATGTTGGGCCTTTCCATTTTTGTCTTCTCTGTTGAAATCTCCAGGAGACCTAGTTACAGTCATCCTGGATTTTCACCATCATTTCCACTTTATAGTCATCACATTCTCAGTGAATATTTATTGAGCAAATAGGTAACCTGAGAGAATTACTTCTCCTCATGGATCAGTTGAAAAATAAGCCAATGCACAGTATCATTCCATATTATGCTAAGAGAAGTAAAGCAGAAAATGTCTGTCCTTAGAGGTAGAATGCCTTCTATCTACTGTTTGGAAAATAGAACTATATTTTTCTTGGAGAAATAGATAATTCTGAGTCTGGAGCCATAATTACACAAATTGAACCTATAAACTCTCATACCAGAAGACAATGGAAACTTCTCTCAAAAGGACTTAACATGAGTGACCAGTTTTCCACTGGTTAGAGATGGACAGTCTCAGCACCAAATGATAAAGTCAAATATGTTCAAATTCAAATTAGTGTGCCTACAATGATACTAGAAGAACAGCAAAAGGTTTTATCACCTTTGAAAGAGTTTAAGAAAACTGTATATCCTAAAACGTTTATTTTGCCTTTCCTGTAAGAATTATACTCCAAGTTGCTGGGTTGTATCTCAGTGGTAAAATGTTTATGTAGCATGTAAACAAGTAGTTGAAGAAGAAGAACATCTTTCTAGCAAAACTAAACTACAACTTGTAAGTGAAGAAAGAATTATAAAATACTAATTTTAAAAGAAAATTAGAGCTGGAGATGTAACTCAGCTGTGGAAGTGCTTGCCTAGATTACACAAGGCCCTGGGTGCAATCCCTAGCATTAGCACCGTGTACCCACCTTACCCAAAGGAAAAGAATGAAAGGATTATCTGTTTGGCTGCCTTATCCTCCCTTTTTTCAGGTTTTGTTTTGTTTTGTGTTGGTTTCCTTATTTTGATAGTATCCAATGCCTTCCAACTGAGCTATATCCTCAGTTAAGTTGCCCAGAATAGGCTTAAACTTGGAATCCTCCTTTTTCCTAAGCGAAATAACTAAACAGCAACAACAACAAACCCCAAGAATTTGAAGCTGTATAAGGCAAAATATTAACACCTTTGGTTTAGTTCTTGATGCTTTAAAAATGTTTCTTGTTGTGTGTTTTGTTCTTCAGTACTGGGGTGTGAAACCAGGGCCTTCGTAGTGAGCTACATCTCTGCTCTTTTCTTATCTTCATTTTTATTTATTTGTTTTTGAAACAGGATCTCACTGAATTGCTTAAGCCAGGCTCCAACTTGTGACCTTTTTGCCTCAGCCTCTCAGAGTGCTGAGAACACAGGCCTGTGCCTGTCTTAGTTACTTTTTCATTGCTCTAACTCAGTACCCAACAGCCATCCACAACTTAGGAAGGAAAGATTTATTATAGCTTACAGTTTCAGAAGATCATAGTCCATTCACAGATGGGATGCTGAAAAATGATGGAAGCACATGCCCAGGCCGGAGTCGGGGCAGGGCCAGAACCAGAGCTCCAGTGGCAGAGGTCCTCACAACATGGTGGTACAGAGAGAGGGCCTGAACCAGCACCCACTTCCCAACCTTACATATTACACGTAGGAACATGAGGCTTTTGGGGGACAGTCCAGATCCAAATCACCACGTTTTGCTGCTGCCCCCTAAAAGGCTCATGGCCACCTCCTTAAGCAAAATGTAATTAGTCCTTAGAGTTACCAAAGTCTTAACAGTTCCAACACTGTTAAAGAAACTTCAAGTCCACAGTCCCCCATGAGATGCAAGACAAACTTTTAGCTGTGATCACCTGTTGATCAAGCACTTCCAACATAAAATGGCACAGGGTAAACATTCCCATTCCAAAAGGGAGGAATCAGAGGGTAAAAGGCAGTAGGATCAAAACAATTCCTAAACCCAGCAGGGCAAAGATTAATTCCTACAGTCCCATGTCCAGCACGTGGGGTAAACTGTGTCAAGATATGAACTCCAAAGGACCCGGGTGGCCCTGCCCCTTCAGTGTCGCAGCAGGCTACAACCTCCATCTTCTCATGGCCAGCAGCTTTCCTTAGCAGATGAAGAGTGCTGTTGGCTTCTCCAAATTCTGGGTTATCCACTGCACCTTAGACTTCTCCTTTTGGCCTCCAAGACCTTCCTCTTAAATCTGGGGGGTCGGGGGGAGGCTTCCATGAACCCACAACTTCAACATTTTGTAAGCCTCTAAAGCCAGGACCCACATGTGCATCACCAGTGTCTGCCACTGACTTGATCAGTAGCCTGGCCTCCTTGGACAAATGCTGTAGAAGTCTTACAAAAGGAGTTCTTGATGGTTGAACTCCAGGCAGCTGAACTCTAAAAGACACTTTTTCTTTTGGCCCTATGGTACACTTCACAGAGGGAAGTCTTTTGCCTCTCCACCCTTGAGCTGGTGAAAGGAGGGGTCTTGCTGACTTTGGAATGCCCTCTAGGCATCTTTTTAATAACGCCGATGGTGCTTCTTTTTACTGTTAATTTCTTTAACTTCTCTGTGCTCTTTGGACCCACCACTGCAGGCCATTTTGGTCTGGCACTGCAATCTTTTGATATGATTTTTTTCTGCCGTTTTTTCCTATATTTTGCCGTAGAACTGGCTAAAAGGCACAAGCATCAGCCAAGTGTCAGTTTGAACATCAGTGTGCCTTGAGATTTCTTCCACCGGGGTAAATAATTCACTGCCCTTAATCTCAGTTTCAGGCAAAGTCTCTGGACAAGGGTAAAAAGTGTAGTGCACGTGGTTTTTAGGCCACTTGCTGATACTGTCCTCTCTCTTATATGAAACTTCTTGAGCCTGGCCTTTCCAATCTATACTTCTATCAGCATTCTGGTCTTCTGAACTCTGACCATAATCTTCCATCAAGCTTGGCTCAGCACTCCAAGGCTTCTCCAGCTAGTATCCTCAGACCTTTCCAAATTTCTCCCACAAACTGGTTCAGAAGGCTGCCAGTCCACATGGTTGGGTAAAGCACAACATTGACCCGTTTTTGGTACCAATTTCTGTCTTAGTTACTTTTTCATCACTGTGACTCAATACCCTACATATACGTCTTAGGGAGGAAAGATTTATTATTATAGCTTACAGTTTCGGAAGGTCACATTGCATTCACAGATGGGCAACTGTGAAATGAAGGAAGCACATGGCAGGGCTGGAGCAGGGCAGCTACAGAGATCCTCACAGCATGGTGGTACAGAGAGAGAGAGAGAGAGAGAGAGACTGGGGGAAGGGCAGAACAGCACCCACTCCTTTCACTAGGCCCCACCTCCCAATCTTACATAGTATCCATAGGAACATGAGGCTTTTGGAGCCAGTCCAGATCCACCACAGTGCCCTTATGCTGACTATTGCTTGTATTTTTTTTTTTTGTAGTCACACTTGTCCTTTCCATTGTTGCCAATTATTATAAGAGATCCTTCAAATTACTCTTATGTGTGTAGTAATATTGACCTTCTAACCCATATACAATCAGAGCCAGAACCAGACTGCAACATGCCTCCAAAGTTTCTGTCTCCCAGTCCCAGGTCTGCAGTGGTTCCCCCCCCACCCCCCCCTCCACACACACACGCACCGAGACCAGGTCTCACTCTGCAGCCTAAGTGGACCCAAACTCACTTTGGAGCCCAGTCTAACCCTGGCCTCAGCAATCCTCCTGCCTCAGCCTCCAGAGTGCTGGGATTACAGGCATGAGCCTCCATGCCCAGCTTATGTGGTGGCTGGCGAGTTCGGGCATTGCAGCAAGCCATTCTTCCAGCCGCTGCAGTACATTTTAGTGAACATGGGTACTTTTAAGTGCTGTTTGTGTGAAGAGGCAAGAAAATAGGAAAGCAAAGGCTGGCTATATGCCACAAAGTAAGTTAACTCAAAAGCTAAATAAGTGGTCTGTATAAGATGATAGAGGAGGAAAACAGAAGAGTAGCAGTCAACTCATTTAGTGTTAATCTTACCAGCCTCATTCATAACTGTACCGGCTAATTGCAGACCTTACTTCCTCAGTTCAGACGCACTTTTTTTTTATATTTCTGAAATTGCATATGGCTTGTAATATATCAGTACATTTAATGTTTGGTGTCCCCTGTACTTGAATCTTGGGTTATAGAATGTTTTTAGGGGACTTCTAAGAAAATATATTATACTATTTATAATATGTTTTATATTATAGACTTCTTTGGAGCAGTTTTTGTCTTTTTTTAAAAAAACAGGTTTTCACTCTAATCTAGACTGGTCCTAAACTCACTGTGGAGCCCAGGTTGACCTCGAACTAATAGCAATCCTCCTACCTCAGCCTCCCCTAGCTTATATGGTGCTGGGGAATTGCTTGCCAGTCGGGCACTTTAATTGCTGAGCTATTCCTCCAGCCCCTTACGTATTTTCTTTATATCAGGTCTTATGTAAGTGTTCTAAATGAGGGCATAAAGAAGTTCAGTGTCCAAATTTGAAAAATACCGCTTACTTTTAGAAACATAAGGACAGAAGCCCTTTAAACTATCTTCAATAGTGCAGCAGTTGTGTTCTTCCCAGTCAGCCTAAGGCCTTGGTTTACCACATAGCCCTCTGTATTTGCCCATTTTGTTGAACTTCAGGGTAATATTTCTGAGCAGTGAATTACTCATGATGACAAGTTGTTGGCTCTGGTGTTACAGTTTTTATTCTTTAGCTTGCAAAGTATAATTATTGCTGAATCTCCATGTTACATTGTACTGTTGTGTTATAGACTGTTTATAATAAGTCTCTAGTGGAGCTGGGATAAATTCATCCCTTCCCTGTTTTCTGCCAGGGAGAGGAAGAATGGTTGGGTGTTTCTTGAAAATGGCAAAAAACCATTTTGCTTCCCCCAAATAAGAATAGTATCTCTACTCAGTCACGGGATCTGTAAAACATTAAGTAGAGATGTTTGTCAACATAGTAGGCATTTATAAAATGTTTACTTTGTACCAAGTGATTCTACTAAGGACACAGGCATGAAAAGTGAGAAAAAAATCAGTACTTGATGCTTCAAAGACTTGAATTTAATTAATGAGATGACAGTTGTATTGTACTTAGTATGGCAGTACAATGTGCTTAGTGTATAAGAAGTGATGTAAGAGGTTGTGGAGACATCTAACTCAGGTATACTGACCTTTGGTAGAGGATAAGTAGCACTTAGTCATATGGGCAAGGAGGTAAAGGACATTACTGACAGAGGGATACTTGATGTGAAAGGCATGGGGTTGTGAAATACAAGGTATTTAGAGATCTCAGGTAGTCTGGCTTGGTATATGAAACCTATTATTGCTAGAATAGAGAATGAGGCCAGAAAGGAAGGAAGGAGTTAGATTGTTTATGACAAGTGTCTTACTTTTTATTGCTGTTACTCAATAGCCAACATCCACAAATGTAGGGAGGAAAAGTTTATTTTAGCTCACAGTTTCAGAAGGTTACAGTTCTCTCAGGGGTGGCCAGCAACCCTGGAAGTACATGGCAGAGGCAGAGGCAACATCACAAACAGAAAGCCAAGTCCTGTCAAGTCCAGTCTTTCCCCTGAGGAAAAAGCTGTAAGTCTTTCTTCTTCCTTCCTTTTATACAGTTCAAGTTCCCAGTTGGGCTTCACACATCTGAGTTGGTATTTTTCCCTCATTTGCTGACCCACAAATCATTCACACACTAATCCAGGCTGGTTCCTAATTGCCTAATCTAGTTGTGGTTCCTAATTGCCTCAAGTTGACATGATTTCTGGTCATAAGGATCATTGTGATAGTTTAGAAGACTGTCCTATAGATGATTCTTGATCTGTTTTAGCACTTTTCATATAATCAGTTCATGATAACCAATATTGACTAGATCGTGCTAAATTCCTTAAGTTTAATGGACATTTCCAGATGGCAATCATATTATTTCATGTTTGAAATATCATCTTGATATTATAAGCCTCCTTACTGAATATCACCCCTGAATTCATTAGATCTATTCTTTGTTTTATTGAAGTATAATTAACTTACCAATTTTATGTGTACAATTCCTTAAATTTTGACAAATGTGTAATCAACATAATTACCACTCTTTTGAATCATTTTCACCAGTTTGCAGTAGTTTTTTTTTTTTTTTTTTGAGACAGGGCCTTACTCTCTAGTCCAGGCTGGTCCTGACCTCCAGAGTGCTGGGATTACAGGCATGTGCCACGATGTTCAGTTTTCGTGGACTGAGAAATTGAACTCAGGGCCTTGCACTTGCTAGACAAGCACTCTAACCTCTATACTATTCCTCCAGCCCTGCCTCAGCTTTTAATCAGAATTTGGTGAACTAAATAAATTAATTCATTAGACCATTGATGCAAAATCTGAAGAATATAGAAATAAAATTGTGAATCTTTAAACCAGAAAACAATTTTTTTTTCTCCTATAAAACACACACGGTCTGTACTGCTAAGCAGCACCACATTGGGGAGCTTTGTCTATTGAAATCTTCTGTAGGAAAAGGAGGAGATGAGAAAGAAACAAGGATACAGGTTGCCTACAGACTTACTGTTAACCTACCATTGTGCAGTTATAAAAAGATGTTGCCAGTGGTGGGAGGAAACAGTCATGGAGAAAGCAAAACAAAAATTTTAAGCTGAACTAAAGAACTTTCAGTATGAATTCTAACATGCAACTCTACGCTATGGAAGCATTTTCACACCTTTGAGCTCTCTGTTTTCTTGACCATAAAGTCGAGGTTAGAGTGGAATATCCTAAGTTATATTATGCAAAACTTTGATGTTTTGTTTGCTATGATTAAGAGATAGGTTGGGAACCAAAGAACTAGGAATAAGCTGTATGTGTAAAACACATTTTGTGTGTGTTTGTGTGTGTGTGTGCATTTGCATATTTTAAGGGAAGTAGAACTGAGTTTGATGTTAGCATATAGAGGCAAAAGTGCATTTTTCTTTGCTCAAGTGTATTTCTATCCATTCACCTGGCCTTTTACCTACCTGTTGTAGAACTGAAGATTAAGACACTTTTAAAAAATAATTCTGTCTGCTATTTTTAAACTAGCAACTGTCGTGCATTGTGGACGTGGATGAGGTTTTCCCGGTAATGAGATATTGTTAAATTACCTGATTTCTTTTCCAGAAGTTATTACCTGAGAATAAAATATATGTTTAGCTATGAGAGGCATAAAATTTTATACTTTTAAACAATAATCTTGTTTGTTTTAACCAGTTACCCACGGGTGTATTGTTTCCACAATAAAACTTTTTCTACCAGATGGTATGGAAGCCCGACTCCGATCAGAGTGAGTATTTATATAAATTAGTGCTGTGTGAATTACTTACCTTGATTAATAATATTCTAGATGGTGATATACTGTTAATTCTTTAGGATTATTGTAATAATATTATAACTTTGCTATAGTATTTTTTGGAATATAACATTCTCCGGTTTAAATTGCTTTCACATTGGTTGCAATACTGGTAAGTAATAATCTATCAGAGGCAGGTTGTTTTGTTTACAGTTCATATTTGGAAAGAAAATTAGTTGTTTTGCAGTATTTAGTGTATGTTACTGGTGAATGATAGCCTCATTTCTTTTGACTTGCACTTTATATAGAATTTATTAGACCATGAATGCCTCTGAAGTTAACACCAGTGTCATAATCTTACAGGATCTTAAAGAATTCAATATATTTAGTATGTTATTTTAGTGGAAGTTTTTAAAGGATTTTTTCCAGTGTTTTATCTGAAACAATCTAAAAATCTCTTATAATACTGATTTTTAAATGTAAATATATGTACATTTTGATCTTGCGCTTTTTACAGGCTCTTACTATGAAGTGTTAAAGGGAATTGCGCTGTCTTTAGACTTCAGATTTTTCATTTTGGGGCAAACATTAAACCTGGGAGCTTATTTTTTATACTTGACATATTTTCTGTCCTTCAAAAGCCATTTCTATTATTATAATCTAATTTTTATTAGCAGTTTACATGGTTTTACATGCCAGGATGTTTAAAGTTTAAGGAAAAATAGAATAATGAAAAGGAAAGAAAGATGAAGCAGAAAGAAGCCGTCCCATTTCTGTGAAAATCGGGTTTTTTATTAGTTATATTTTATGCTTCAGTTAGAAGCTGCCAATTTTTTTCCTTACTTTTAAGAATAACTGAAGCAAAGCTTTCTAAATTTAAAACATTGTTACCTATTTTAGATTAAAATTTGTTAATATTGCAGTACATTTTAGAAACTAAAATAACACCTTTTATGAGTCAAGAGTTAAGGTTTTAGAAAAAGAATATTAATCAACTAATGACATGGTTTTTTAAAGACTTGGATACTGTATTTGATAATGAGGTTTTTCTTTCATGGAGCTCAAATCTTTGAGCCAGTTACATAAGGAGTAATGTGCATTCTCATGTTCCATCTAGTAGAGCATGTGAGTATGTTCAGTTTGCTTCATGCCACAATGCTTTTAATGTTTGCCACAGTTTTCTTACCATTATTTTTTCTTACGTGGTTGAATATTAGTATCATTTAAATTTTGCTTCCAGTTTTATTAATCTGATTTTCTGAAGAAGATGAACTTTGAATGGGCAATTCTTTAGAACTGGAGTTAAAGAGAATCATTTTTAAAAACGGATTATCCAGTTATAAGCCTGACTCCACCTGTTTTGTGATTTGATCAGGCCTCTTGAAACATAAAAATGATGACAATGTTTATTTAGTTGGAATTTTCTGGGATTGCTACTAAAAAGCTTAGCATATAGTAAGTATAGGATAAATAGTGGCTATTTCTGTGATTGATTTTTTTATTAGCAATTTTTATGGGCTTGGGTATGCCAGAATGCCTCGAGTTTAAGTCTAGTATGTATATAGCATTTAGTACTTGTAAGATCTTCAATAGATGTTTCTCAAAAAGCTTTTTTCTCTTTTGATTTTTGTTATATTACACAAATAATATTCTAACAAATGAAGGGAAATTTCCTATAGTTCTACCATCCTAACCCTAAATAAGTTTTAATTTTCTACATTTCCCTACAGTTTTCTACATTTACTTTTTATGTATCCATGGCTCTTTTTTCCATAATCCAAATAAAACACCTCTATGTCCAAGAGAGCTTTGTAAAATATGAGTATGTGTCATTTATGGACTATATTATTGGATTTTTGACCTTTTGTTTATCAGATTTTTAGAAGAACAGAAGATTTTCTAGCTGGGTACAATTGTGCATGCTTGTAATCCCAGCACTAGGGAGACTTGAGTTCAGGTCCAGCCTGGACTATAGAGTGAGACTCTGTCTCAAAAACAAAACAAAAACAAACAAACAAAACCCCTTGAAAATTTTGTACTTGTGTCACTAGGAAAAGTGAATTTTTTCGAACGACTATTTGCTTTGATTTAGACTTTGGCTCATTTCTCTATATGTGTCTATCTGCAGAGTAAAGAGTATATTCCCAAAGTGGTTCTCTCTGGGTACTGGCATTGAATAATTTTCATGTTTTACTTCATATACTTTCCATAATCAATTGTATTACTTATATTGTCAAGAAAAATAATCTTACACTTCAAATACCTAACCTAGTTTTATGGAGAAAAATATAGAACTGAAGTTGTATGTAAAATTTTAGGCCTTCACTAGGCACGAGCTTTGTTAGGCCTTGTGTTAGGCTCTGGGGATACACAAATCACCTGCTCGAGATACAGATGTAATCAGAGAAGTTCTGCAAAGGATAATGTATAAGCTCATTGAAGTCATAGTGCTCAGAGAGGAAAATGGGTGCTGGTACAGAATATTTTATTTTTAAAGTCATACCAATCAGTTCCTCAGCAAGATTAATGTATAATTAAACAGTTGAATCTAAGAAATTTACCCAGTCAACCTTCAAAATGGCTATTATGAGAGTGATTTCTAAGATGTGGAGTGATTAGCAACCAGTAAGGGACATGGGTGGAAGCCTTGCTCTGTGTCCCCTTTACCCACTTTCAACACATAAGGTTGTAGAGCCTCTGGCTTCCTTAGCAGCTCACATATCATAGATAGTAGTGATCAGTTACTTACTACATTCTAGGCCAGGGGTGGGGAATGTCTAGCCTGGGTTGTATTTGATCCGACCTGGCCAAGAACTCACTGAAGAAAGCAGTTTCAGTCTTAACATTAAGGTTGAGTTAATTAAATGATTTACCATACACATCAGGCTAATGTTTACATGTACTGTGGATGATGTCATAAATGTCCATGTGGCCCTTGACAAAAAAAAAAAAAAGGACTTTTTATCCCTGGTGTAAGCACTGGGGTGGGTGGGTGTGTGTGTGTGTGTGTGTGTGTGTGTGTGTGTGTGTGTGTGTGTGTTAGCATGTTTACTACTAAAAACCTTGTGGGTTTGGTTTTATAATTACACCATTTTATGGATGAGGAAGCTCATCTATCTTGATTAGGCAAATTTCTTTTCATCTGATAAGTACAGCTACAATCTGGGCCTATTCAAAATAGCCTCAGCCTGTATGCTTAACTGCTGCTGAGGTCCCTTTCTGTCAGTAGCATTTTATCAGGCCCAAAGGCAATTAGTACCAGTTCATGTTGTCTCTTTTGTCTTTTGATTTTGCAGCAGTGTGCTGAGCTCAGTTTCATACATACGATCTAAGCTTTCAGGTGAAGTGGCTGAGTGGAGGGTAGTTGCTACGGGTCTCATCAGCTGAAGTTTTCCCCTAGAATAGGCTTCCACTTTGTAACCTTTCTTCCAAATTGAACTTTGCTTTTTAAGACTTTCTGCATAGAAATGTTTAATTTTAAAAGGACTTAGGTTTTATTACAAAATTGAGTGTGGATAATTTAATAAGTGCTAATTTTCTGTATAGAAAGACATATAATCAAGGAGTTTGCTACAGCTCTTCGTAGGTAGGGTCCTCAAAGGGCATTTTATACATTTAGCTATCAAGTTTGTTATTAGAGGTATATGGATGTATAAAAAGTAGCTTGTTATGCATACTTATTTTTTAAAATTTTACACGTTTATGAAAATAAAATATAATTTACATTCTTTTTATTTTTTGAAGGTAAATGTGTCAATTTTGTGGTTATGATACTCTCCTGCTGTCATACTCTATTTCCCCTGTTGTCAGGAAATTAGATAAAAATTCTAAATTTTACTTTTTCAGTGTCATCCATGCTCCATTACCAAGTCCTGTTGACAAAGTAAGTTGCTAATTATTTTTTCTAAGTTGACTATTAGTTTAAAAATATTTGTTTTTAATATGTTTAGCAGAAACTTATTTCTCTTTTATAACAAAGGAAAGTGCATATAGCCATTTAGGTAATGCAGTCTTCTGTTTTTTTTTTTTTTTTTAATATAGAGAATTTAGGATGGATGTTTCTTTAAAAGCCTTTATTATCTGACATAAACTATTGTACTGCATAGAATAGAAGTATCTCTTTCATGCCTAACCAGAAAAGTAGTGTTAGGTATTACTTTTTATTCTGAGGCATAGTTCTGTCAGAAAATTTTTAAATCTTTCTCCCCAGATAGCTCACTTAGCATTGACTCATTTTGGGAGACAGCACAGAAATAAAGACTTATGAAAATGGAATCCTGGGGTAAAGAGTACTTGGAATTGACCCCAGGTCTTCACACTGAGTTACATCCTCAGCTAGCCATTTTCTACTTTGAGACAGGATCTCACTAAGTTGCTGAATTGCCCAGACTAGGCTCCTCAGCCTCCCTTAGTACTGGGATGAAAGGTGTGTACCATCATAACCTTCTAGAAAGTATTGTCTTTGAAGAAGACCTTATAGTAATTGCTTGTGAGAAAAAATTTTTGTTAAGAAATAATGGTGCATTAAAATGTGTAGGTATCATTATGAAATATCAAAAGGAAAAAAAAACCTCAAAATATCTTTTGCACCATTTAAGGGGTATATTGTATTCTTCGTAAATAAATTATTGGAAAAAATATTTTACATTTCTTCCATTTGAATGAAGAGATAGTGCTTGAGACTGAACTCTCTGAGATTCCTTTTTTAAAAGTAAAAACTGGTGACCATTTACTTCTGGATGATTGTTTCAGAAGTAAATAATGGCCTGGTAGGTTTAAAGCTAGCTTTAAAAAATAATACCAACTTTATATTTTGGTGAGTATATTAATAAAGATATTCTTTCTGAGCTTAATAAAGAACGATACTGTAACACGATTGATAAATTAACATGGGGCTGGAGGAATGGCTCAGTGGTGAAAGCACTTGTTGCTAAGTACCCAAGTTTGATTACCCAGCACCATATAAGCCAGGCGTGATAGCGCTTGCCTGTAATCCAGCACTTGGTAGGCTGAGGCAAGAGGATTGCCATGAGTCCAAGGCCAGCCTGATCTCCATGGTGAGTTCAGCACCTGCCTGGGCTACAGAGCGAGACTCTGTCTCAAGAAAAACAAACAAATAACGTAGAAATTTATTAGTGTAGAAGATTGGGTAAATATTAGAGCAACTTGTTAAGTTGGTCCCTGTTTCTATGTGCATCTATCTATTTCCCTCCCTCTTTTTCCCTTTTTATTATTAATGCATGGTTCTATATTATATAGCCTTGAAACCCCCTTGTAGAAATTACCCTCATGGGGAAAGACAAAAGTAATTTCATTGCCTCTGACTGTTGGAATGTTAGATATCTTCTTACCTCCCCACTCAGACTTGAAAATTCCATTGTAAAGATGATTACTTATTTTTTTCTTCCTTCCTTCCTTCCTTCCTTCCTTCCTTCCTTCCTTCCTTCCTTCCTTCCTTTCTTTTTGGAGACAGGGTCTTGCTCTGTAGCCCAAGCTGGTCCTAAACCCAGTGCGTAGCCCAGGCTGGCCTTGGACACATGGCAATCCTCCTGCCTCAGCCTCCCAAGATTACAGGCATGTGCCACCAGGCCCAGCTCTATATGGTGCTGGGGAACTGAGCTCAGGGTCTTGCATTTGGAGAGCAAGCACTTCAACTGCTGTACCATTCCTCCAGCTCCAAAGATGATTGCTTCTAAATGAACTGTAGCTTGTTGGCACATTGAAGACTAGTCAATATTTTTGTTTACTTGTTTTGTGATACTAAATTTTGAGCCCACTGAGCGCTATCCCCAGCTCATTTTAATTTTTGATCTTGAGTCAGGGTCTTGGTAAGTTACTGAATTGCCCAGGCCAGGCTCACTCTTAAGGTACCCCTTCATTAGTCTCCCAGAGTGCTTGGATCTCAGGCCTGTGCCACTGAGGCTTGCTAAAGATGAATTTTAAAGGGAACATATATGGCTTTTGATTTAGGTGTTAAGAAAATGCTGTAATGCTTTTGTGCTATGAACTTGTGATTTGCTTTATAAAAGAATATTTTCATGAATAGCACTTGTTTTACTACCTTGTTTATAAGTTTCAAACTAGTCAGCTTAATCTAAAAATATATGTAATTTCCAAACATAGAGCAAAAATATTTTGAAAATTAGAGAAATAGATAGGTTAAATAGATATTTCAAGGAACTGGTTTGTCTTTAATGTCTTGTAAAGATACTTTTGGTTTCTGTTGACACTCTCATTTTGTTTCCAGGTTGCTGCTAACACTCCAAGTATGTACTCTCAGGAACTCTTCCAGCTTTCTCAGTATCTACAGGTAAGAGTAAACCCTCAGAATGTTTCAGTCTTTAGGAATAAAATTTAACAACTTATGTTTTATTTTGCTAGTTCACAAATACAGGATAAAAACAATTGGCTTCATGCAAGTATGAAAAAAATATCTTTTCAGAGGAGAATGAAAGACTGAAATAGATGTTATGAAGAAAAAAGAATAAAGATTATAAGTTTAGAGAAGATAAGTTTGTGTATAAGGAAAGTTTTTCTTCTAATATGAGAAAGTTCGAAATAGTTGTTTATCCGTGGATGGCTTTCAAATAAGTTCAACCTGGATTTTCAGTTGCTTAACAATAATATTAATAGCATTTAATAATATAGCACTTGTTATATGTTGAGTTTCATACTAACAGTTTATATGAATTTATTTAATTCTTGTAATAGTTCTATAATTACACGTTAGTCCCACTTTTACAAGTGAAATAACTGAGGGACAGAAGACTTAGTAATTATCACATATATAATATGTGATAGAGCTGGAATTTGTACCTAGCCTGAATTCACAATGATTTGATAGTTAGACCTGAGTCTTTCTGTCCTGTGCTGCTGGATCCAAAGAAAAATTTCTTGAGAGAACAGGTACTTGAAACAGGCTTCTGAAGCAGTTAGAACTGTACAGAAGCAAACAAATGTTATTTTACTTTTTCCCTAGTTTATGTAGATTTGGGCTAGATTACAGTGAAAGAGCATAGGAGAGCAATCACTGGAAGTAGTTCTACCTGAGAATGTATGACACTTCTATGAAAATGAACAGAAAACAATAAGTATATTAATTATATTTTATATTCCACCAGGCACAATGTAGCAACTCATCCATAGAAAGCTATGTTGTACATTTGCTCTTTGTAAAGTACTTAAGCGCTTGAGCCCTAGCTACAATTTTCTAGATTTGATTTTTGGTTTTTAACTTCTGATTTACTGAAAAAGTTGTTTAAAACCTTTGGATGTCATTTTTTCATCTTTGATATGGGCTGAGCAGTAGCACTTGCCTCACTCAGATGTGAAGAATGTATAAAGTAATACATCTCAAGTGTTTAAAACAGTGTGTGGCACAGAGTATATACTATAATTGTCATTAATCATTTGCTGTTCAGCATGAAGGCACACTAATTAACCCGCATCTCTTTTTGTCAAAGATAAGTGAGATGAATTAGGCCTGCATTTCGTATTTCATATAAGAAATAGGGGGAGGACTTGTGTAGGGTAAATGATTTCTCCAGGACTATGCATTATTGTTCTAGTCATCCCAGATTGCAAATTTCATCCCCCGACTCCCACTATCCAACTTGCTTGTCATTTTTTTTAATATCCATTTACTGTTCCTTTTCCCAGTGTTTGAAAGAAATTATATCAGACTTTTCTGTATTGGTTCTTACTGAATTGTTAAAATTCTAATGTAAACAATGAACCTTTTGAATAAAAGGTGAAATAGCTGCATTTCATACCTACAATTAGAAGACATTTGTATTAAAATGTGGTTCATAGAAGTTTATGGAATTGAAATCAAAAGATGAAATTAGGGATGGGGCATAGATCAGTAATTATAGGCTAGGAAGCGGCAACCCAGGGTTAGATTCCCCAGCACCACAGAAACTGAGTGTGGTGGCTCACGCCTGTAATCCCAGCAGTTGGAGGCTGAGACTGGAGGATTGTTGTGTGTGCAATGCCAGCCTGAACTACAGGGAGAGACCCTGTCTCAAAAAAAAAAAAAAAAAAAAAAAAAAAAAAAAAAAAAAAAAAAAAAAAAAAAAAAAAAAAAAAAAAAAAAGACATTACACCCTCTAGTGGAGGCAAATTTTATAGATTAGGTAGGTTGGTGGTTTTGTTCTTGTGGACCACATTTTGCATGTGTATTCCTGAATGTTAGGAATCTCTCAGGAGGATATAATAAACATGGTAGATGGTCTCTTTCAAACGTAAGCTTTTTTTAATGTGGATTCTAGATGATAATGGGGTTTTAGGTTCTTTCTGTTATTATTTATGTATTATTATTTTTTACAGTGCTGGGGATTGAATCCAGGGCTTTGGTTCTGAGCTACATCCTCAGTCCTTAGTTTTTTATTTATTTATTTTATTTATTTATTTATTTTTTACATTCTTCAGTCTATATTTTTAGAGTTATATTAAAACACAGAACTTCTAACTCTAATTAGGCCAGATTTTTCTCTAATCTGTTATTTATCAAGAGTGTGGAGAGCAGTAAATTTATGCATTAAGCTTCTAGTGTTGTGTATGAAGTATATACTTTTCCTGTTGAGGTGTGTTAAAGGTAGTAGGATAGGAAATATTCCGTCAGTAATAGCAGGAGGAGACTTGAAGATGTGCCTGCCACAAACATGCTGTGAGCTTCTCTGGATTCCCAATGGAGGAGACCCTGTAACAGCTCTCAAATGTTAACAGGTTATCTAAAGATCAGTTTTAACTTGCTGAAGTCTTTTTGTGCAAAATACTCCTTTGGAGCTGCTATACATTCTTCCTTGACCCTTTAATTACATTGAACCAGTATTTGATGCACTTTTACCTATTTTAGGCATATTAATTCATGCTGGTGATATATAGTCAGGGGGAGGATCAGAACACATGAAAATGGAACAGTGTGAGAGCAAAATTGTTTTCTGTCATGGAAGAAATTGCAGCCAGAGTAGCACTAGGAGCATTTTGTAAAGTCCAACAGATGTGGCTAAAATGATACAAGATATATATATTGAAATATTATCAAGTTTTGAATACTTTGAAATACATCAGAAGGGATATAATGTGAATACATTCACAATGTGCCAAAAATTCATTGCTCTTCAGAGGAATCATGCTGAGTTTATTAGAATCTCTTTTGTGATTTATAATAATAGGAGGCCTTACATCGGGAACAGATGTTGGAACAAAAGTTAGCCACGCTTCAGCGGCTACTAGCCATCACCCAAGAGGCTTCAGATACCAGTTGGCAGGTAATTCAGTTGCTTTATATTCAAGAAGCATTTAAAAGTTTAATATTTTTTATATGTTGTATGAACTAAAACTAAACTTTGTTGCTAGTGAAGGCAGTATTTCCTAACTTAATCCAGGTGCTGAAGCTGAGCATAGTGGTGTGCGTCTATAATTCTAGCACTTGGGAGGCTGGGGCAGGGAGGATTGCCATTAAAGTTGAGGCTGGCCTTGGTTATGTAATGAGTTCAGGACCAGCCTGGGCTACAGCGTGAGACCCTGTCTCAAATAATGGATGAATGGGATAGATGGGTGGATAGACAGACAGAAAAACAGGTGTTCAAAAGTTATGATGTTATCACTTTTTAGTGGCTGTTGATAATGTTTTATGATTTTATATCTTGTTGGCAGCAGAATCTTTTTTGATATACATATTAAAATATTCTGAAGTTTTATTTCTATTTCTTTTTTTAAAAACAGGCTTTAATAGATGAAGATAGACTCTTATCACGGTTAGAAGTTATGGGAAACCAATTACAGGCATGTTCCAAAGTATGTGCATGGTTTTTTTATGTAGTTTCATTTCTTTGACTGTCATTTTGAATATATGCTAAAATTGTATGTATTTCCACTGTTATTATTTAAATACGCTGTAATGAAAAGTTATAAGCATACCTGAAAGTTTAAAGATTTGTGTAGTGAATGTGCACGTACAAGTCTCTTTCTGTTGCGGTTGATACTTGTTAAAGAAAATCATTTGTAATCTAGAATTTGCCTCAGTCCACATTATTGCTTATTGTTGCTTAAACATTGTTCTAACTCCTCCTTGTACCCTACAAATCAGTAATTTGATGTGAACATTTGATCTGATTTAGGTTTATGATTTTTATTTTTTAGTTCTTTAATTATGGTGACAAGAACGCTTTATGAATGGTATTCTGTTCTTTCACTCAGTGGCAGCATCATGTCTAGGTGTCTTTTTGGGATTTCACCTGTCATTGATGATTCTTAACTAGATTGTTATTTCTTTGAAGGTTATAAAAATGGTGATGTAATTCTATTTTTAAAAAAGTTTAGATAGATTTATTGCTTTATTTTTTAAATTTTGTGATAAAAATTAACATGAAATATGATTTAACTTTTTTATAGATACATGAATTCCAAATTCTGTACCACATTAGAACCATGGGGTCTGGGGAATCAGTGAGCATCTATGTCCACCCTTTTTCAGAGATTCACCCCTTTCTTATCTGGCCATTGCCTCTCTACCCTGTCATTTGTGTTGGGGCCTTTTTATGTCATTATTTTTGTGCATTTCCTAAGAGGGATACCCATCTGTAGGTAGTCTTTTGTGCTTGGTTCATTTCACTGAACATTATTGACTCTAAATGGTCCCATTTTCGTTCAAACACTTCATATCTGTCATTCTTTATGGCTGCATAGTATTTCATTGTGTATAGGTACTGTGTCTTCTTCAACCGTTCTTCTATGGATGGACAGGTAGGTTGTTACCAGGATTTGACTATTATGAATTGTGCTGCTATGAACATGGTTATGCATGTGTCTTTTTGGTATGTTGACTTTATTTCTTTTGGGAACATGCCCAGTGTAGGGGTCTCCGTCCCGCAGGGACCCCTAGAACAGCCGAGGAGGGATGGGACGACAGAGTAACACACCCTGGGAGCCAGTTTCAGTGAAAGCAGTCTCACTTTTTTTAGGAAGTGCGGGAGCTTAAATAGACTAGGATAATGAGGAAGTTATCTTCGGCCAATTAGCAAGGCCTTAACCAGCGGGGTGTTGCCCAGGGGGAGGGAAGGACTACAGGAAGGAGGATGGGGTACCCCAGTTGTTTTTTAGCCTCTTAATTATCTGAACTACAAAGAGCAGCTCCGAGTTTAAGCAGAACTACACCTGGCTTAAATTACAAGCAGTAAACACTTCTTCGTGGGAAGGAACTCAGCCAAGTTCAGTGATGCTGATACTCCCGGGCCCTCCAACAGATGCTGATCTCTCTGGCCCTCCAACAGTCCAGTAGAGCAGTAACTGGATCAAATGGAATTTCCATTCTCAGCCTTGTAAGGAACCTCCAGACTGCCTTCTATAATGGTTGTACCAGCTTGCATTCCCACCATCAGTGGAGTAGAGTTGTCCAGACCGTGTCCGTCACCCTCCCCCCGCCCCCGGCCCCCCCCCCCCCACACACACACACAGTTGTTGTTTTTGGAGTTCTTGATATAAGGCCACTGTCACTGTTGTGAGGTGAAACTTAAGCATTGTTTTTATTTACATTTCTCTGATGGCCAGTGATGAAAAACACTTTTTTATATGCTTTTTGGCCATTTGTACTTGTTATCACAAGTTTCCTTTCATTTCAGCTGCCCACTTCCTTATGGATCATTTACTTTAGGAGGTTTTATGTTTTTCAGTTTATTGTGTATTCTAGACATTAATCCTTTGTCTGAAGAGTTACTGGTGAATGTCTTTTCCCTCTCTGTGGGTTGTCTCTTCACCTTGCTGTGCAAAAGCTTTTTAGTTTAATGTAGTTCCATTTGTTGATTCTTGCTGAGATTTCTTGAGCAGTTTGGTGATGTATTCAGAACATCTTTTCCTGTCCCTATGTCTACTAGGGTTTTACCTATTTTGTCTCTTGCAGTAATTTCAGTGTTTCTGTTTTGATGCCCAGTTCTTTGACCCATTTTGATCTGACAGATATGGGTCTTGTTTCATTCTCCTGCGTGCAGAGATCCACTTTTCCCAGCACCATTTGTTGAAGATGCTGTCTTTTCGCTAGTGGATTGAAGTCTGGGATTGTGATTCCTCCAGCTTTGCCCTTGTTACTCAGAATTGCTTTAGAGATTCTGGATATTTTCTGGTTCCATATAAAGTTTAAGGTTGTTTTTTTCTAGTTCTGTGAAGAATATAATTGGTATTTTGATTGGTATTGCATTCAATCTGTATAGTAGCTTTGGGAGTATGGCCATATAGACAATATTAGTTCTTCCTATCCAGGAACATGGGATGTCTTTCCATTTTCTAAAGTCCTCTTAAGTCTCTTACTTTAGAGGTTTCTAGTTTTCTTTGTATAGGTCTTTCACCTCTTTAGTAAGATTTATTCCTGAGTATTTTGTTGTTGTTGCTATTGTGAAAGGGGTTGTTTTCTCCATTTCTTTCTCTTTGATTTGTTATTAATGTATAGCAAAGCTATTGATTTGTAGGTATTGATTTTATAACCTGCTGAATTTTTCGTTAGTTTTGTGAGTCTTAGGGTAGAATTTTTTGGATCTTCTATCTGTAGAGTATCATGTCATCTGTAAGTAGGTGTGGGATGTCTTTTCTTCTTCCCTTCTGATACATACTCCTTTCATTCCTTGCTTTGGCATGATGGCTCTTGCCAAAATTTCAGGCACTATGTTGAATAGTAAGGGTAACAGTGGGCATCCTTGGCTTGTTGCTGAATTTAGTGTGAATGCTTTCAGTCCATAAAATAGTTTGACTTGTCACCCTACTGGTTTTTCTCTTCCCCTCTCCCCTCGGGCCATCATTCCTACCTTTTTGTTTATATATATAACCAAATGGGTTTTATATATATAACCCCCGATGGGTCTCATTTGCTACTTCCTGCTGAGAAGGGGCATAGTCATTAGGGGAGGTCAGAAGGTGATGGCGTGGTGGAGAGAGGAGTGTATGGGTGTAGAAGCATCTGATTTACTGTGATCCGGGAGGCCTCTTGGTTGTGAAGAAGGCAAGCAGCTAAAAACAGAAGTCAAAAAATTAGTGTGAGGGGCCCTGTAACTGGGAGTATCCATCAGACGAGTGTAGAGGGTTAGGGTGACTCTCAGCAGGCTGTCATGGAGGCAGGGAACGGGTAGAGGTTAAGTCTCTGTCCTTATCGCAAGATTCCAGAGCCATCCTGCTAAGTGCACAAGCAAGGCTCCAAGGCGAGGCAGGTGGGGCCTCACAAGATGAACTCACAGCAGACTGACTTACTCTAACGCATACAGCGAATACATAACCTGAATAGCATAATCACCACAAGATGGAGTTACTTTAAAATATTGACATTCTGAGTTATATCATTTTACAGCTTGGTTACAGAAAGTTACAAAATTCCAAAAGTATACCTTGGAGGGTTTTTTTTGTTGTTGTTTTTATATAGCCTTAGATATGATTAACATATTAAATGACAGTGACAAAACTTTTAGTTTAAAAGAGGCCAGATCTGTTAGGCGCCTGGCCAGAGAGTTGTGGGCTATATTGAAACTCTGATTGTTGAATTCAGACTCCAGAGTGTTATCTGTTACACATAATTTGTTTTAAATCCTGGGGAGATGACATGGTCCAGTATCATTGATTATTTTAGCCTTCTTTACCTAGAACAGTTTTATTTTAACTTTTAAACCTATATTTGTTAAACAGATTCTTTTACATTAATTTTACGAATCTGACTATAAGATTTTTTACTCAGACAATAGCCCTTGTAGGCCAATAAAACTGATGCACAGGTATCTAACTTAGGTATAGTTGAAATAACAGTCTGAAAGTGGCCATTTGTAACTCAAAGGCACAGTAAAATGTTAAGTCACAGGAATACTTTTTGACTGGGTTGATCATGGCCCTGGACAAGAAATTAGGAGAGAGAACCAAGGTCTGGTGTCCGTCATAAAGTTTATCAATTGGCTTCCTATAGGGAAGCTTACACCCAGGGGCTTATAGAAGTTCAAATGAGGTGCTAAGGGAAGCCAGTAACCCCAGGCTCCATCAGTTGTCCATTTGAGAGCAGGGTGTCCTCCTAGATCTCTGTCCCAGTGGGCAGTCCTACCTGCAGTGGGGACCTTGGCATTCAGGGCAGGATATGGCAGAGGCTTGCTTGCCTCAGGACAATCATTGTTCAGATGTCCCTTTCCTTTTTGCACCAAAAGTATTTCAGGTCACACTGACAAGCTTGACTTTTTTCTCAGGTTTTTGCTTCAAGAGCCAGTTTAAGCCTCTCATTCTTGTAGGGTCATGATCAAGACACTTCTGTCTTTTTTTTTTAAGACCAAGATAGCAGTACTTATGAAAGTATTTATAGAGACTGTTTTGGGTTAAAGAAACAGCTTTTAGTAAAATGAGCCACTTATATTGTGTAACTGGGTAAGGGGCTGTCCTATGTTAAGCAGCTCAGTAGTTAGGGCAGGTTGTTAGCTTTTATACCTATTTTTAAAACAGGTCTAACTACAAAATAGTATTGTAATTGAATGAGCCTGTAGACAGCCAGGTTTTACTGTCAGAGTAACTCACATTGGGGCCACACTCAAGTGTAGCAAAAGATCGATTTTTTAAGAAATAGTAACAGTTTATTTGAACAACTATCTGATGAATTTAGGTTTAATACCATTTAAGCTCTGAAGTGAATTTAGGTAGCTACTGTAAAGCAAGACACCACACAGTCAGAGTATCTCTAATTTTAACCTTATATTTTAAAATGTTACATCTGTGTCTTTAAGAACAAGTACTTTTTACCAGAAATAGTGTTATCAACAGACTAAGCTGGCAAACACCAACTGTAAAAGACTACCTATTAAAAAAATGTATTTGTTATTTTGGCCAGTCTAGATCAAAATGGGCATTTGTATTATCTGTAATTCTGCTGTGAATGAAAGTTTATTTGACCACTTAAAATGAAAATTTATTTTATCTATCAGACAGAACAAACTGGAAAATTAGCAAACAGTTTACTCTGTCAAAAATATTTTCAGTTCATATATCACAATTATCTAATAAATGATATCTGTATATTATATATCATGTTAGCTGGGTTGTAATATGCCCCTATAATGTAAAGGTTGACTCTAAAGGTATCTTATAAAGCCCTGAAATTTATAATTTAGTTATTATTATTTTATAAGAAATCATATGGTAGCTATCACTGTTGACACCACGTTAAAGCATTTTAAGCTCTGACTGTTTCACCAACAAAGGGGCAGGAAACAACAGTATGTAGACTTCAGGTCAGAATAGAAAGAAATCTTTATCACATAAGTAATGAAGCCTGAGTAAATGTTAATTTGTGACTACAATAAAATGTCTTACATTAATATATTACTTAAATCTTACATAGTATTTAATTGTAGGTGAAAGTCAATAAATAATCCTTATAAGCATAGTGACTGTGTTTGGCAACCTTTATCATGAAGATTTATATAAAGCCAATTAGTTCCAAACATCCAGCCTAAGACAGTTTTAAACAGAAAATGCATTTTATCCAAACATTATTTAAATAGCTTTATAAAATGTTACTTATGATTAGTGGTCCTGGGGCCTCTTTATTTGAGAGCGGTGAATCCAGTGGTTGTGTTCAGCAACCTTCACAGCAGACAGGGTAGGCAGGATGATAGGGCAAGGTCCAGTCCAGTGAGCTTTTAGGTTATGAAATGAATGTCAGCATACAGTGGTTGGTGCTATTTTATGAAGGGGAAGAAAGGCAGACAGAAGAGGGACCAGAACTGGAACTGGAACAGAAGGAGCAACAGGAGTTTGAGGGTTATAATATTTGGGGTTGAGAAGGCTGGTTGTCTACCAGGGCAAAAAGGGACAATTTTGATTAAATGTGGTGACACTCATGATGTCATTTCAAGATGGTGGTCAGACATGTGGTCTCCAGCCAGAATGGACGCCAGACACTGACTTTAACAAAGATGGTGCCAGACATGTGGTCATTAACAAAAATGGAGACCAGACACGTGGTTTTAGGTCTAGTGTCTTTAGAAAAGAAAAAAGAATCAAGAAAAAAAACTGCTATAGGAACAGCACACATGAGGCTGGCAGAGATGAGCACGAAAGGGCTGTCAGGAATTTTCTTGTCTTTTACTAATTTTATTAGACCTACCAGAACAAAAACAAAACATTATAAAACCAATCTGAAAACTTTCTAGTCCTGCTGAAGCAAAAATATTTATAAAGGAATTTAAAAACTTACCAGACATAAAGCAGAAACATTAAAAGACATATTTTAGTTGAAAACCCAGAAACATTTATCCTTAACTTTGTCTTGGTGCACTCTGGAACCTGCAGGAGAGAGATGAGATTTATTTTTTCCCTGCTTTTTTTTTTTTTTTTTTTTTTTGGAGAAAACAAAATCTTTTATTGATCTGGGCTGATTGAGAAGAGAAAAACTGAGTAAAGGAACATTTTGAAATCATGTGCCCTCCCCAACCGGGTCTTTTAGCCTTGATGGCCAGAGCGGGCAGGGGACAGGAAGAGAGTGGAAGGGGAAGGGGCCGAGGGCCTAGGACTGAGTGGTTGGGCATGGTCTGGGAAAAGGAAGTGTCGGCGCTGAGGATGTTCTTAGGAGCTTAGGGTCTTCGGAAAAGGTGGAGGAGGCAGGAGGGTCAGAAGTTTAGGCACAGTTTTTACCATGAGAATCTGGCAGGGGAGCAGGAGGAACATAGGGGAGGGCCGGGAATGGAATGCCCGAATGCCTGCATCTGTGGATATTTGGGCCATTTCTTCATCCGGGTGCAGAAATTGGTCAGATCCATGAGAACACTAAAATCAAAAGTTCCCTCTGGAGGCCGTTTGGAGCCATGGTCCAGAGGATTCTGTGGGCTGGCCACTGAACAGTTACCTCTTGCGGCGTAAATCTTGTTCCAGAGCCGAAGTACTAAGACTGGCGAGGAGGCCGGCTAGGGAGTTTGGGCCTAGCTGGCAGGGCTGAGTTTCCCGTGGATCCGAAGGCGCCCGCAGCGGGCTCGGAACCCAAAAAGAGGCGTCCCCAATGTTGGGTGCAAGCACCAAGGAGGCCTGGCCTCCGGGTATGAAGGCAGCTGGCCAACGGAGCGTCCCCCGACTCCGGACCCGGATCGGAACAGAACGGAAGGACCCACGTGTACACTGCTCAGATTCGGTCCGGACGGAATGGGCGCCCAGGGTCCACGGGAAAGCACAGAGGGGCCCACCTCACGTTTGCTGCTCCGGGGAAGGATCGGTCCGAGTTTGAGAGGGAAGGTCAAAGCCCACCAGGCAGGGACCTCAAAACCCTCCGGGTGAGGAGCTACACCCTCCCGGGTTTCGACACCAAATGAAAGGCTTCACCGTCGGTGAAGAGAAAGGCTAGGCAGAAACACAAAGTCTGGGCCATCTTTATTAAAGGAGCTCCCGGGCGAAGTTCTCAGACCTCAAGGAAGGGGCCCAGAAGTAGCCACGCATGCTTTTTTGATATGTCCTTTAAATACAGCTTCAGTTTATGCAGGGTAAATGTCATGTGTGTTTGGAAGTTAAATTTAAAAAGCATTGTAATGTGTGTTTTTTTTTTTCGCAAATAGTAGGAGCTTTTTGAGGAAAAAATAGAAACATTGGCTATAATTATAAACCATCTTTTGTTCTAGAATCAAACAGAAGATAGTTTACGGAAGGAACTTATAGCATTACAAGAAGATAAACACAACTATGAGACAACAGCCAAAGAGTCCCTGAGGCGGGTTCTTCAGGAGAAAATTGAAGTGGTTAGAAAACTTTCAGAAGTTGAGGTATTTCACTTTTAAAAAAACTGAATAATAGTTAATCTTTTTAAACTTTCAAACATTCAAGGAACCTTTAAACTTAGGTGTCATCATATAGCTAGGAAATATTTTCTGTGACTGCTTTCATTGGTAGGAATTTCCCAACACAACCATGTTTTCTGGTGCTTGTGGTCCCAAGACGAGGTCTGAGGAAATAAAAGCTTAACAGGAAATCTTACTCTTTGTACTGTGGTAGGGATTCTGCCTCCACATAATAAATGATAAAATACATGCTAGGAAATTGTTCTCCTGTCACAGAAAACCTACCTCCTTCTCACACCAGGACTTTACACATGCTAGCCTAGGAGTCAACTGCTGAACTGTACCCCAAACCCTAATTTGAAGCAGGATATCACTGATATATGGTACTGCGACTGGCTTCTGGCTTTTTTTTTTTCCAATCCTTCAGTCATGGATGTCACTGTAGGATGGAACTTAGCTACATGTTGCTACTTTACCTATCCTCAGAGAGAAAAACTTAACTATGTCTTATACTTGAGTGATTCAAAGGGGAAGTGTCTATGATTCTTCTAGAGCAATCAAAGGCCTGATCTCAATTCCTAGTACAAAAAGAAAAAAATGTCATTGCTTTAAAAAAAAAAAAAAAAACCCTGATGCATAATATGGGTCAGTTCTTTGTACTACTGCAAAATGAACACAGCAGTTACCTGTCCCTGGATTTGGTTAATTTGGTTATTCATCATAAACTAAATAGTAAACATAATTTCTGTAATGGCCTCATCCTGAAATGCCATATATTTTTGTCGTTTGATTAATTTGACATAAAGGAGAGTTGCTGTCTCCTCATTTTTATATTAACTGCTGTGTATTGCTAAACTTAATTATTCGTAACTGTGCCGGAATACCCACCATACACAACTTAAGGGAGGAAGATTTGTTTAGCTCACAGTTTTAGAAACTCTCACACAATCTGTTCATGGGCAGTGGTGGAAGCACCTGGCTGAAGCTGGAGAGCTGCTCTGAGGTTGCACACAGAAGGCAACTCAAGCAGGACCAAGTTGATGGCTAGAAACTAGCAAGGTCTGAGCCTTCCCCCGGAAGAAGCTATAACAATGTTTCTTCCTTCTCTTTCCTAGTTTAAGCTGCCAGTTGAGCCCCCACATCCTACTTCCAGGGTGGGTGCCCCTCCCTTACTTCCTGGCCTACAAGTCAACAACACATACCTGAAAGCTCTGCCCATGGCAGCCCCAGTTTCAACAAGTTGACACAGTCCCTATGGTTCAAGCCATAAGCATCTCCCCCTTCCAGCCAGGCCCTACTACCCCACATAGGCTTTCATAGATACCCTACTGTGTTCAAATACACAAGGTTTTTAGGTAATACTTCAGATCCAAAGAATAGCACTTTAAGAAATGATAAGCTTAAACTGGTCATGGTGGCACAAGTTTGTAATCCCAGTTCCTTGGGAGATTGAGGCAGAAGGATTGCAAATTTGCAGCCAGGCTTGTCTCAAAGAATTTTTTTTTCTTTGAAAGGCTTACAGTATTTTCAAGGTTAAAGAGCGTCCCTGTTGATTGACTGATTGATTGATTGATTGATTGATTTTTGTGAGACAGGGTCTTGCTCTGTAGTCAAGGCTGACATACATAGCACACAGCAGTCCTTCTGTCTCAGCCTCCCAAGTGCTGGGATTGCAGGCATGCGCCACCATGCCTAGTTATGTGATGCTGGGGAATTGAATTTAGGGCCTTGGGCTTGCTACTCAAGCACTTTAACCACTGAACTATGCCTTCAGTCTCCTGTTGACCTTTTATAAGTATAATTATATGAAGCTAGTATCCTTTCCCAGCTCTTATTTCCCTCAAATTGTTTATTTTTTTCTTTTTAGTTGTACCTTTTGTTTTACTGTATATCTGAAATAAATTGGATGTCTTATTTAGCTCTATTTTCAAAAGTTGAGGGCATGTACTGAATTAGAATAGCCCATGGAGTTATATTTCTATAAATTGAATTTAGAAAGAATTCTAAATAATAATAAATATGCATTTATTATAAATAAATTGCCTGTGAACTTGAATTGCAGAGAAGTCTGAGTAATACTGAAGATGAATGTACCCACCTAAAAGAAATGAATGAACGGACTCAGGAAGAATTAAGAGAATTGGCCAATAAATACAATGGAGCGGTTAATGAGATTAAAGATTTATCTGATAAACTGAAGGTATGTGTTTATTCAACCTGAAAGTATGTTAAATAGCTTCTAACATACCAGATAGGTTAAAAGTTTGGATATTTATTATTTGCTGGAGTTATCACAATACCTGATCAAAAATTTTTGCAGAGCCATACTAACAAAACATGGTACTTACATAGACAGAGAGACGTAGACCAACAGAATAGAATAAAGGACAAGGAACCCCAGTCAACTATGGGTACATGATTCTTGACAAAGGAAACATACGTAGCAGAAAAAAAAATAGGAGCCTTACAGCCTTCTTAATAAGTAATGCTGGGGAAATTAGGTACCCATATGTGCAAGATTCAAACTAGATGCTATATATTGCCATGTATAAAAGTTAATTCAAAATGAATGAATGACCTAAATTAAGTCTTCTAGAAGAAATCAGATGAGAAACACATAAAGTCATTTGCACAGGTAAAATAGGACTCCATTAGCACAAAAAAGAATAGCAAGAATCAACAAATGGGGCTACATCAAATTTAAAAAGCCTTCTGTACAGCAGAGGAAACAGTGTGAAGAGACAGCCTACAGAATGGGAGAAAGTCTTTGCTGGCCATTCTTCTAAGCACTAATAGCCCAATAGAGAAAAAATTTAACAAAACAAGTAACCCAATCAGAAATTTGGCAAATGAACTGAACAGACACTCCTTTAAGGAGGTTCAAATTTAAAAATGAAGAAAAAAAAATACTCAGTATCTGTACCCATCAAAGAAATGCAAATCAAAAGTACACTGAGAGTTAAGTGTGGTAGCACATGCATGTAGTCCCAGCCAAGCCTGGGCAGCTTAGCAACTTGTGAGACCCTGTCGCAGAATTTAAAAAATGAAAAAAAACTGGTGGTTTAGTTCAGTACATAGGCCCTGGAGTTCACCCACCAGTAGTGTGCATGGACACACGCACAGTCAGTTCAGCACAGAGGCCCTGGAGTTCAGTCTTCAGTAGTGTCCGTGCACATGCACACACACGTAATTCAGTGCAAAGGCACACTATTTGTTCAGTGCAAAGGTCCTGGAGTTCAGTTTCCAGTAGTGTATGCGCACATGCACAAACACACAGACATGACATTCACACAGTTAGTTCAGTGCATTTCTGTCTCCAGTAGAGATGCACGTATGCACACACATACAACACACATACACAATTAGTTCAGTGCAAAGGCTCTGGAGTTCAGTCACTATCAGTACACACATACAAAATTAGAATCACTGGTAAGTGTTTAAGCAAGCCTAGAGGAATCTTGGTATAATCTCTTTGGTAGGTAGCCTAGTTTTTGAAGGTAATCTTCAAGGATACTGTTGGTTCTGCTTCAGCTGCTGTTCCATGTAGCTATGGAGCTTTTAGCTTAACAGATCGGACCATGGGATAATGTCTTCTAGTTGGTTCTTGCAAATCTTGTAACTGAGTTAGTGAAGATCCATCATAATATAATATATAATTCAGGGGCTGGAGGGATAGCACATCAGTTAGAGCCCTTATCTAGCAAACACAAGGCCCTAGGTTTGATTCTCCAGCACCATATAAGCCAGGCCTGGTCACACATGCCTGTAATTCCAGCAATCAAGTGGCTGAATCAGAAGGATTATTGTGAGATTGAGGCCTGCCTGAACTACATAGTGAGTTCAGGACCAGCCTAGACTACAGAGTGAAATCCTGACTCAAAAATAAGTAAACTAGTAAATACATAATTCAGACCATGAGTTAAGTGCCATGGAGATAAGACTTTGTTAGAAAAGACCAGACCTTATCTGTTTACTGAGTTGTTGGGTAACCCATTACAGTTTTAAAGATTTGGTCTTATTCAAAGAAAGTGTTTTCGAAAAGAGCTGTTAACATTATTCCTTTAGCTAAACATAATTTTATTTAAACTTTCAGACTATATTATGTCTTAGAACTTAAAATGAAAAAGAAGTAACTTTTAAGGGGAAATATTATTTCTCACTTAAAAACTGTTGCATATGCCGTTTTAACCCTTTGTCTGTCTGGATTGAGTCTGCCTGTTTGCTTGATTTTTCTCTCCTAAGTGTTATGAAGGAGTAATTTCAATACAAGTAACTTTTAATGTCAAGCTTTTGTCTTTGTCTTTGCTGGTTTAGAAAAACCACTTTATAAATACATTATATAAGATACTCCTTAGAATTTTAAGTTAATAAAGAAATTCTTGTTAAAGCCTTTTAAAATAAGGTAGGTTTTACTAAATAATTAAATACTTTTTCAATAGGTAGCAGAGGGAAAACAAGAGGAAATCCAACAAAAGGGACAAGCTGAGAAGAAAGAATTACAACACAAAATAGATGAAATGGAAGAAAAAGAACAAGAACTCCAGGCAAAAATAGAAGCTTTGCAAGCTGATAATGATTTCACCAATGAAAGGCTGACAGCTTTACAAGGTAAATTATCTAATCCAGAAATTGATTAGATTTTTTTTTTCCTTTTTGTCTGTGAAATATCTTTTTCTTGGACTTTTATTTACAGTACGGTTAGAACATCTTCAGGAGAAAACTCTTAAAGAATGCAACAGCTTAGGTAGGTGTCATCCATGTTTTTTATTTGAAGCTGAATTTTATCATTAACTTTTCTTGCTATCTCACATTAGGTGCTTATTTCCTGTAGCAGTTCTTTACATATTAAATGTAAAATAGCTACACTCAGAAATTTTTGCTATAAAATACACTTGATTGCCACCAGTGGGCACCATTGTTTAGTCCTTGAGGTGAATGAAATTTCTGTTTAAAATGCTCTGCTTCCACACATCAGCCCAGAATCCTTTTTCTTATTTGGGTCATTGGAAGACCACTAAGCTTAGTGTAGTATAAAGTAGCAAGTCAAATGCTTCTTTTAAAGTAGTATTTTATGCAGTCTTGATGTGAATAGAAATAGAAAATGACCTGGTTGTACTTGAGACCAGTTTTAAAATAACACTTTCTTCAATCATGAAATGATACACTGTCTTAATCCTAGGGATACAAGTTGATGACTTCTTACCTAAAATAAATGGGAGCACAGAAAAAGGTAGTGTATTTTTCTTTCATGATATTTTTCTTTCATGATGTCCATTTTCTATTTAAGCAGGATAGGAAGTTCAACATTGTAAAGTTTTAAATGTTTGGAATGAAAAGCATACTGTTCACAGACTGTTGGATTTAGGGGCAAGTATTACTTCCCATTTGAAAAGTTACTTCCCACTTGTCTTTTAAAATCATGCTGAAGACAACTGAGTGGTAGAGTGCTTGCATCGTGTGTACGAGGACCAGGGCCCCAATCTGCAGCACTAAAAAACAAATAAAATCAGGCTTCTCTCTGTTTCCTAAGACTTAATGCTGTTATCTCTTCCTAAATATCTCATGTTATATGGAAATTTTAATTACTCAAATAATAAAATTATAAAATTCAACAATAACAACAGCTTGTAAAATATAGGGCTTTTTTCTTCCACTCTATTTTTCAAAGAGCTGTACAACTATTTTGTTCCATCAAGCTCTGCTTTGAAATCTCTGTTTTTAATGTGTGCATTTATTTAACAGCCCATTGGACATGATGTAGAAGCTGCTTCCTTCATCTGTTTCATTGACGAGAAACAATAAGATTAGTCATTTCTACCATCAGAAAAATCTTTTATTAGTTCTTGATTCTCTGACCCTTTTTTATGTCTTAAAAACTTACAGTCACTATGTATTGAGTTTTGTTACTATATGAAGGACTTTTATACCCAGTTATTTCTATAATCCTTTCGTCTTGAAAATACTGCTGTTTACCTTTGACCTTTCCTCTTTAATCTAGTGTTGATTTGCCACATCCTGCATTAGATACTTGGAATACCAAAGGAATTAAATTATTTTCTGTGTATACTGATTTATTATGTGGCTGACATTTGAAATTTTATAGAGAAATGAGTAGAAGATGCCAAGGTTAGCCCATATGTTAGGGGGTTGTCTTTATAATTTTGGGGCATCAATAAAACTCTAGTAAAGTTAGGAGATGGTTTGGTTTTGTTTGGCTGCTTTTTAATCAAAAATTGGCAAAATAGCCTCAGGAAATTATACATATGTGAGTTGTAAGGTCAGGACCTATATAGACAATGAATTTTGGAACCCTCAATTTTAAAGTTTCTTTAATTATTACTATTTGACTAGTCTGTTTCGTAAAATATGTTGAGTTTTTTAAAATTTCAATTTGAGTTTTAATTTGGGAACTTTTTAAAGGTATTGTTTATATTTATTGTACCAAAATTACTGGGTGCTTTTTATTAAATATCACTTATGTAAAGTGAATTAATCATTACCTCCTAAAAACTTATCTTTCTTAAATAATTTTATATTATTTGCTATTAATTTGTCTGTTATTCTGTTCCTGTCATGTGTACTTTTAAAGGAAATATGTCACTCTTTTGACTTGAATATATCTATTAATAGTGTTAGCCCACACTGAGAATTTGCTCTTCCTCAGTTAAGAGAATCCTTTTATACACATAACATTTTGGAGAATCCTTTGAGATACTTAGAACTACCTTTTTACTATTTATAGTTACCAAATTTCTGTTAAAACTTTTGCTGGTTGCAACTGATTTAGAAGAATAGTAGTAGACTACTTTTTTATATTGAAGAATAATTTTAATTTCCTTAATTTAAGATTAAATAAGATATTTTAGATATTTAAGATAACTCTTTGCTAAGATATAAGGCATTATTCCTTTGTTGATATATTTGTTTTGGTGGTGACAAATTATCTAATAGGAAATTTTAAAAGAAATCAAGTAAAACTTCCTTACAGTAGATTCTGTTAGAGTGGACTTTGGAGTAAGATGGATCACTTACTCCATTTAGAATCACTTATAATGCAATGACAAACCAATTGCCAAATATTCCAAAGTCTGTAGCTATCAAGTTGTTCTCTAGTGGAAACAAAAACTGTAATTGTAAGAATACTTCAGAGATTTGTAGTGATGTTAAAAAATACACTTCTTCCAATGAATTACAGGTAATTTTTAAAATTACTTAAATATAATATAGTTATTAGAAGAACAGATTTGGTACTGTAAATATTTTATACATTATTTGAACACAAGCATATAGAATAGTACTACTTAGGGGAAAATTAATGAAAGCCACATGTGTAGCTTAAATTTTTCTGATAGCAGTTTTAAAAAATAGAGGCTGGAGGAATGGCACAGCAGTTAAAACACTTGCCTGGGAAGTGCAAGGCGCTGAGTTCAATTCCCAGCACCACATAAAGCTGGTTGTGGTGACACATACCTATAATCCCAGAACTTGAGAGGCTGAGGCAGGCATATTGTCCTCAGTCCAAGGCCAGCCTGGGCTGACCCTGTCTGAAAATAAATAAATAATATATATATGAGAGAAAACAAATTTTAGTAGTGTGTGTTTTTTAACCCAGTGTCAAAAATGTTGTTTCAACATGTAACTAATTAATAGTCAAAGATTATTAATGAAACACTTCATATTCTTGATTCTTGTTGTTGAGGCAGAGAGAGTTTCAATGTTTATTACCCACACTGTCCTTGAATTTGGTGTTCTGCTGCCTCAGCCTCTTAGTAGCTGGGATTACAGACATATGCCCCGTGCCTACCTCACACTAGTTTTTTTATTAAGCATTTGAAATCGTTGTACATATTTTATACTTAAAGAATATCTCAGTTCAAACTAACCAAATTTTAAGGTCTCAGCACATGTGGCTATTGGCTATTGTATCAGGCAATATATATTTTTAAAAAGTCAAAATTGTTAGGAACCACACATGTATAAATAAAATGTCATGCCATCGACATGCTTTTTTAAATAAAATTTCTTTTGGATTATTATTGGTGTGTATCTTTTATATTTCAGGCGAAGTAAATTTCCACAGGTCTGAATTTAGGTAATAAGAATACTAAAATCATTTACATATAGTATTTGAACACATTTGTCTTACCTGTGGAGAGGCTGCCCTAGAAGTGATACATACTGTATTTATATTTTTTATATTAACCTTTTATCTAAACCAGTATAGTTAATATTTTAGGGAAGACTGGAGTTTACATACATTTTAGAGTAGATAGAGGGTAATTTTTAGTTTGGTGAGTGATGTGTCTGAAGTCTTTTGGTATTGGTTTGAAATTTGGTTTCAGATTTCCAGACAGTCCTTTAGTTGGATTAAAATTTGATTCCAAGTCAGGCCTAGTAGTGCAGACCAATAATCCCAACACTTTGGAAGGCCGAGACAAAAGGAACAACAAGTTCATGCACAGCCTGGGCAACTTAGCAAGACTCTGTCTCATAATGGGCTGGGTATGTAGCTTAGTGTGAAGGCCTAGGATTCAATTCCTAGTATAAAAAAAATTTCATATTTAATGTGAAGCTGTATAGTTTTACCATATGTCTTTTTTTTTTTTTTTTTTTTTTTTTTTTTTTTTTTTTTTTTTTTTTTTTTTTTTTTTTTTTTTTTTTTTTTTTTGGTGTTGGTAGTGGTGGTGGTACTGAGAATCAAGCCCAGGATCTTCATACTGAGCTACATCCTCAGACCTTTTTTTTTTTTTTTTAATGGGATCTTCTTAAGTCACTAAGTTGTCCAAGCGAGGCTCAAAATTCTTATCTTAGCCTCCTGAGTATAGTTTGGCTTTTGAAAATGTTATCATAGATAGAATTTATGTAAAACAGCTTTTGATCTTGACCGTACTGTTCTACTTCGGGCTTCTGTATTGCTTCAGTTGGCTCCCATTGGCAAATTCTATTACCTAAATTTTTTAATTTCAAATTTTTGTTGCAGACAGCATTTTAAAGGATGGGCTCTGTTTTCCTAAGAGTGTAATTTATTCATCTTTCCCAAACATGAGATGCGTGAGTCTTTATTCATGTGGTTGTCTTGTATTGATGATGACTCTAGGGTGAAGGCTCTGCACACATAGAAGTCGTGTAGCTAAAGCAGGGATTAGGAATGTCCTGCCTGCAAGCCGTGTGCGGCCTCCTTAGCCATGCCAACCATCGTAGTAAGAGCAAGTTAATTATAGAATAATTAAATGTTTTATTAAATATAGCAGGCTAATTTTTAAGTTGATAACTTTGCATGGACCATGAATAATGTCATAAATACTCAAATGGCTCTTGACAGAAAAAGGATGCCTCACCCCTGAGCTAAAGGAAAATGGTAAATTTGAAAATAGAGTTGTAAAAAAGTTAGCGAACAGAAAGGCTGTAGGAGGAAAGTGAAACGGTAGGTGTCTGTGTCTCATCCAACACTGAGATGGTTTAGGGGTGGGTGGGCTGAGATGGAGGGAAAAGAAAGGGACATTTTCACGTGAAAGTAGTGCTGGCTCTTATGTCCTGTATCACAGGTTTTATTGCTTTCATGCCTTCCAGATAGTCATCATGTTAGAATATATTTCTAATACTTCTGAAACGTGTTTGGTAGTTTTGAAAGATACAAAAATATAATGAAGAATGTTATCCAGATTCCAAAGCAAAGTAAATAAAATCATTATATGAAAAAGCTGAAGCTTAATAAAATAATGTTAGATTTTGATTTTTTTTTTTAAGTAGTATCTCACTCTGTAGTCCAGGCTAGTCTTGAGCTCACTATGTAGTCGTGACTAGCCTCAAACACATGGCAATCCTCCTGCCTCGGCTTCCTGAATGCTGGGATTCTGGGTGTTTGCCACTACTCCTGGCTTATGTGGTACTGGGGAATTGAACCCAAGGCCCTGTGCTTGCTAGGAATTTTGCGGGGGGCGGGGGGGGGGTTATGGGGGGTTTTTGCCTCACATTTGCTATTGTTGTTTTTCTTTGTTCCGGGCTGGTCCTGAACTCACTGTGTAGCCCAAGCTGATCTCAAATTCACAGCAGTTACTGCTTCAGCCTCCCAGATGCTGGAATTTGAAGCATGTGCCACCAGGCCCAGCATATGTGTTGCCAGGGAATTGAACCCAACACCTGTGCTTGCTAGGCAAGTGTTGGATGAGCTACACCTCCAGACTCCCACGTCTTTTATTAGTACTTATTGGTCACACGGATTAATGGGCTTCATTTTGGCAAATTTGTGCATGAACATAACCTATTTTAATCATCCCTTGCATCATCCCTTCATCTGCTCCTCCCCTTCCCCTTGGTTCACATGTTCAGGGAGCAGGTTCAGTGTATATAATGTATTTTAATCTTATTCATGTCTCCTATTACATGCTTTTTCTCCCCCCTTCTCCCTTTCTCCTGTCTAATAATAGTCATCCTTATGTACTTTTTTGTCATCTTTTTTTAGATTTCACATATTAAGGAGAACACTCAGTATTTGTCTTTCTGACTCTGGCTTATCTCTGTCAGTGTGATGATCTCCAGATTCATCTATCTTTCGAAAATGACAGAATTTCATTCTTAAAAGTTGAGTAAGAGTCCATGGTGTGTATATGCCATATTTTATTTATCCGCTCATCTCTTGATGAACACCTAGGCTGGTTCCATATCTTGGGTATTGTATGTTGTACTGCAGAAAAATGCCTATGCAAGTATACTGATGGAGTACTGACTGTAACGCCTTCAGGTATATACCAAGTAGTATTAGAGCTGGCTCAAGTGGTAGTTCTATTTTTTTTTCATATTGATTTCCATAATAGCTATATGAATTTACGTTTTCACCAGCAGTGTAGAAGGATTCCTTCTCCACTGCATCCTCGCTAGCAATTTTTTGCTTTTGTTGTTGGTGGTGGTGGTGGTTTTTTTGTATTTTTGATCATATCCATTCTGATGGGATAAGATGGAATCTCTTGAGAAATGCCTGGGAGGTTGTGTGCTAGTTCCACCTTTCCTCTTGCTCTCTGCTTCCTGTCTTGGCAAGCGGTGAAGCTCTTCTCAGCCTAGGCTTCTGCCATCCCCTTCCATCCTTGCAGGCTGCCCATGAATGGAGTGAGACCATCTGAAACTATGAGCTAAAATAAACCTCTCCTTAAGTCGTGGGTATCAGGTATTGTATCCCGGCGGTAACAAAGTAATGAGTGTGCATGGCCATTTTAGCAATATTAATTCTGCCAATCATGGGAGGTCTTTTAGTGTCTTTAGTTTATTTCTTTAGTGTTCTGAAATTTTCACTGTAGAAGTCTTTCACGTGTTTGGTTTGATTGATCCCTAAGGTTTGGTTTGGTTTGGTTTGGTTTTGGAAGCTATTGTGAATGAAATTGTTTTCCTAATTTGTTTCTCAGATACTACATTATTGGTGTGTAGAAAAACTAGTAATTTTTTTCTTCTATATCCTGCAACTTCACTATATAGATTTATCAACTCAAATCTTAATGGGTTCTTTAGAATCTTCCTCTAAGTGTAGGATCATTCCATCTGTAAACAAGAGTGTGGATCAAGCCCAGGACCTTTACATTGACCGACATCTCTAGCCCATTTTATTTATTTATTCTTTAATTTTGAGACAGGATTTCACTAAATTGCTAAGCTGTCCAGGCTGGGCTCCAACTTGTGATATTCCTCCTTCAGCCTCCCTGAGTGCTGAGGTTACAGGGCATTGGTTTGGTTTGGTTTGGTTTGGTTTTGGTTTTATGACAGGGTCTCATTCTATAGTCCAAGCTGGTCATGAGCTCACTATAGAACTATATTGAAAGAGGAAAGGTGAGAGTAGTCATCCTTTGCCTCATTACTGATTTTAGAATAAATGGTTGTGGTTTTTCCTCATTCGAAATTACATTGGTTTTTCACATATGGCCTTTACTATATTGAAGAATTGTTTTTTAATACCTAGTGTCCTCAAAGCTTTTATTATAAAGGAATGTTGACTTTTTTTCAAAAGCCTTTTCTGTATCAGTTGAAGTGATCGTATGCTTTTTTAACAGCAATTCTGTTTATATGGTGTGTTATGTTTGTTGATTTGTATGTTGAACTATCCTAGTATTCCTGGGATATAGCCAGATTGATCATGGTGTATGATCTTTTTTATGGGCTGTAGAATTCAGTTTGCAAGTATTTTATTAGGGATTTTTACATCTGTATTCTTCAAAGATATATTGCTGTATAGGGTTTTTTTTATGTCCTTATCTGGTTTTGGTATCAAGGTGATTTGGGCCTTGTAGAATGAGTTTGGAGTATATCATTTAATTTGTCAACCTTGCATGCAAAGTCTGATACTCTGGGGCTGGAGGAATGGCTCAGCGGTTAAAGCGCTTGAGCAAGCGCTGAGTCAAGTGCTAAGTACCTGAGTTCGATTCCCCAGCACCACATAAGCTGGGCATGGTGGCACACGCCTGTAATCCCAGCATTCGGGAGGCTGAGGCAGGAGGATTGCCATGAGTTGAAGGCCAGCCTGGGCTCCATGGTGAATTCAGGCCAGCCTGGGCCACAGAGCGAGGCCCTGTCTCAAAAACAAAAACAAAGTCTGATACTCTGACCTCACAGTGTTGGCTTCCCATGCTTTCAAATCAGTTTTTCATAAATTTCAACTTGATGCCTTTTCAGATTTTCTACTTGTAAAATGTTTCTTCACATCTTGCCTTGCCTTGCCTTATTTACCTCTGTCAGCATTTTGTTGTGTCTTCTATAACAGTAATCTCCATTTTTTTTTTTTTTTTGACACCAGAGACTGGTCTAGTTGAAGACCAGCTAATCTGTGGGGGTGTATAGGGAATGGTGAGGTCCTTGTTACACAGTAGATTGATGGATACCTTTGAGATGGCGAGCATCAGCTACAGGGAAGCAGGGAGCAAAGCTCCCCCTCTCCCAGCATTCCAGTCTTTCCAAGGCCACACATGGGTACCAGTCCTTGGCTCAGTATTTGGGACTCCTGTAAACTCAGAAAAGCTTTTATCCACTGAGGCTGTTGTGTGTTTAGTAGGTTGCTCTTTAAGCTCACTGAACATCTCTTGTGTGTGAGTATGTCTTGCTTGCACTAATTAAATGTTTGGTCCACTTACGTTTTTATTCTTTTTTCCATAAGATCCACTATTTTAGGGCCCCTGGTATCAGCTTTTTGAGTGTTAGATGTTTCTGTAGGTGACTTACTACCTTGTTTTCTCATGATTCTGTTGCTAAAGGTTACAGGTCCGTTAGAGTAGAAGGGCTCTGTCTATACTGTAAAGGTTTTTCCAGTTACGTTGTCTTTCTTTGGTGTCTGCTGAGTTTGTTTATATTTTGATATTTGTGCCTGTTTCAACCTGCTCTGCTGTTAATTTGGTGGGGTCTTGTTGGTGACTAATCTACTGCTTTCCTGATCCCCTGCATTTTTCACTGAAGAAAAACAAATCATGGTAGTGTTGGTGACCCAAAGACAAGCCAACTATTGTCATACAGTGAAAAAATAACCATTATACCACCATTAACAGCCTAAACTGAAAATGCAGTAATAGTATAATCTACAATAAACCAATTATTTTCCCATTTATATATATATATATATTACATGTTATTTACAGTGAACTTGAGTATTTTGTACACATATATATCACACCAATATTGCAACCCCTTCTCCTCCCCATTTTTGGCCTTCTCACACCCTACTCATCCCCCTGTAACTCCCACTATCACACTCATTTGGTTCTATAGAATGCCTGTGTTCTGGATTTCCCAAATCATAAAAACCATGCAATATTTAATCTTCTGCATCTGATTCACTTCACCACTCAAATATCCACTTATTATCTCAGTTTCCTACCCGTAGAACAGGCGGCAGTGGCCATATCTTGATGCCTCTTCTCTGAGTCCAGCAGAGCTCTTGATTGGGGTGATTTGCCAAAAGTTCTTTTTTTCTCTGTCTTAGTATATCTTTATTGAGATTCTTTAACATGGCCTCACCCACGAGTCCACATAAAAGAACTATAATGATGAAATTCATAAGACTTGAAAATTTGAGAAAGAAGAGTGAAGTTACATATCATATTCCTTAGCTGAGCGCTGAAAGGTAAATGTTTGTACATTCAGAAGACATGCTACATTGTATGAGCTTAAGTCTATATTGAATTGCTACATCAAATGAACTTAAGTCTATGTCACCTAGGTATACTACACTTAAAGCAATAGATAGACTTGTATGCTTAGCTATTTCAGTTTTTTAAATTTTCATGAATTATTTACTCACATTCACTAATCACTAACATTTTGTCAGATTTGGTGATAAACCAGTTATTGACATAGTTACCAATTATATGCCACAACTGTTTCACCTTGAACATTAGAAATGTGGTCATGGCTCTATTTATGTGGCTACCTGAACCAAATAATGACTTATCAAAAAAATCTACTAATCGCAACACTATATCACCATTAATAATAGGGAAAAAATCATGATAATCACCTAAGGTAAACTAAATAGCTAAATAAAATGGTTTTTCTTCAGCTAGAAATTACATAACAAAAAGTTACTATTAATATTCTTAATATTAACCCTTAATATTCCCCAACCTCTGTGCCATCATCAGTTAAGAAATCGTATTAGTGGCTTATAAATTAGGATTAACAGCGTGTAGTGGGGGTTTACCACACCTTCCACACCTGGATACGGGAGGGGCTAATCACTGGACTGAGATCTGGAAGGATATATAAGCTGCTTCCTGCCTTCTTTAGGGACTAGTCTCAACTAGTCTCAACTTGCCTTCCTGTTGGTGATGTCAGGAGAAGCTGCCTCAGTCTCTGTCTCTGCCGTGTACTTTGATTGCTGCCAGCTGCCCCTGAATGGACTGTGATCTTCTGAAAATGTGAGCTAAAATAAACCTTTCCTCCCCGTAAATTTGTGGATGTCGGGTATTGAGCCACAGCAATGGAAAAGTAACGAGGACACCTGTCAAAAAAAATATCAGTAATAATGACAAGCTAAATATTGACATACTGTAGAAACAAATTAAATTGTACCATTAGCAATAGAAATCAGGAGCTGGAGTGGTTAGAGCTCTTGCCTGTGTGAAAAATGGCTCACATGCGTTCATCTGTCCAAACAAGGGATGGACATGGGAGTCACGGAGGACAGAAATACGAGGCTTCAGTTATATTTTTACAAAAAGAGGTGACCTTTCCACACACAGGTGAAAAAAGCACACAAAGAATGGCAAATAAAGATCTAAAATTCCTAAATCACAAGGTCCCACTCCATGCCTTTTTCCTATTGGCAGGATGTAGAATCTTCCCAATAAGATCTAAGGTCAAGTCTGTCATGGTTGAATGAACTTTATTCCTCCTCCCCCTTTCTTCCTTTTTTGTCGGGTCAAATGGTCAGGTAAAAGCACAAAATCAAAAGATCCGCCATCTTTGTATGAAAAATGTGCCACTGCTACCATTAGGGGACGCTTACAGACAGCAAATTTAAGACCTTTAGTTGGATTCCTCAGCAGCACATAAGCCAGGGGTGGTGTGCACATGTATAGCCTCAGTTCTCAGCCAACTACCAGGAGGATTGCTGTGAGTTCCAGGCCAGCCAGCCTGCACTGTGGAGGAAGATCCTGTCTCAAAAAAGAAAAAAGAAAAAAAAAGAGCAACAAGGGCATAGGATAAACTAAGTTTCTAAAAATTAATAAAGTTTAGTGGTATTGTACTTTAAAATGGAGAAAGTGGGGAAAGGGAAAAATGGAAGAAGTAAGATTTGAAAAAAGAAAAAAGATAAATAATCCAATTAAAAAAGTAAATAGAATTAGGTAAAAGTAACAGAAAAAAAGGAAAAAGAAGAATGAAATGAAGAGCAAAAACCAGAGAAAGGAGTCTTCAAGAACTCCTCCATATTGAGGCATTTGGATGGTTAATTTTATTCCAAAACCTATAGTTTTGGAATCTACCAGATAGGGGGGCTAGGGTAGTGAGTAACAACTGGGGTCTGTTGTGTTTCCACGTGTGCTTTTTGCTTTGGAAGCTGAATCCTGCCCCAGCTTTCTCAATGAGTGGAGTCAGTCAGTGGTGTTTTGACTGCCTCAAGGCTGTCACCTGAGCCACTGCTTTGTGGGCTTGTGACATATCTTACTTTCTCTTGTGTCCTTGACCCCAGGACATAGCAAATGTCCAAGCCGAGTTAGGAGATGAAAAAGAGAGAGACCATGGAGTTCTGTGGTAGAGGTCAACGGTGAGAAGGGCCAGAGCCTCTGCTAGACTCAATTCTGGCTCTTTCAGACCCAGAAAACCACATTAATCAATCTGGCTTCTCACCACAGTGGGCAGGACCTTTGTGTTCTCCAGAGTTTGAGCTCATCATTGCGTAGGCTTTTCAAGACAGCTGTGACTAACTCATTCCTTATCAACTGTCTCTTGTGGCCATCCACCACCTAGTCACTGCAACAGGTTGGCCCCAGAAACCTGAAGTATGGTTGTTCTAAAATTTCTGACTCTCACAACAGCTCATTTAGTAATATCCCCCTTCTCAAAATGGGTCCTGATTACTCCACTCCTGAGGAGAGTGGCATTGCTGTGGGTTTATCCTTCAGCACCACCCTGCCTTGCAGAGGTAGTCATATTCAGAGTTAAACCCCCACAGTATTTGCAGCTTACACAGACCATGGGCTTTTCTTGGGGTCAGTGCTACCCTTTGTTGTTTCTTTTAAGTTATGGTTTTAACATAGAACAGTATTTATTTTAAATTAAGAAGAAGCTATTTGGAGATTTTTGTTGCAGCAGTTGTGGAGGGAAAATTAGACCAAATAAACATAGAAGTAAAGAAGTCACATTAAATTACAGCAAATCCCTCAATGGGAGTATATTAGACAGCTAATAAATGACTTGTGTGACTGCCTAGGAAATACTAAACATGTAGGTACATAGAAGGAAAAGCTCTGAATGTAAAATCCCATTCTTACATACAAAGAGTGAAACGAAAATCAAGAAAAAAATGAAATGCAGCTATTTCTAGACATCTGGATTCGTAAGCTCATTGAGCACAAATGGTGGAAGTTTAGACTAAGTTAGCTTAGTTAGAGAGAATCCTCTTATTGGAATTGGTGTGGTTCTCATCTGTTTCAGGTAGCAAGTAGCCACTGTTGGTTATTGATGATTCTAGTGGTATCTCAAACTTTTCCAGATCTGTTTGGTTTCTTGAGTCTGGCTTGACTAGACACTTCATTGTTTTATGACTGTTGCCATTATAGAACTTGTGTTTAATAAGAACTATCCAAGCAAAGCAAATTCAGCAAACATCTTACATAAATGAACTTGTCCTAAGCACTTTCAAAACAATTTTGAATTATTCACTGACAAGCATATGCAAACTGTTTTAGCTATTATTTTCATTGACAAGCATTATAAACTGATTTATGATGTTGATTACAAAGTATGTTTCGTGTGGAGTAGTACTTCATGTTCTTATTTCTAGTTTTTCTAAAAGGAAATGTTAAATATCTTACCTTCATTATTTAGTAGTGCTTATAAAGAATAAAATCATCTCATGTTTTAAAAACTAGAAACAAATAATCATTTCTGTTGGCTCTTTTATGTGGCTTACTTACTTCATTTATTTATTTATTTATTTATTTATTTATTTATTTTTGAGACAGGGTCTCACTCTGTAGTCCAGGCTGGTTCTGAATTCACTATGTAGCCTAGACTGGCCTTAAATCAGGATAGTCTGCCTGCCTTTGCTTCCCTAGTACAAGGATTACAGGCATGTGCTACCACGCCCAGCTTATGTGGTGCTGGGAAATTGAACTTGGGGTGCTTAGCACTTGTATAACACTTACTAGGCAGGTGCTTTACCGCTGAGCTATTCCTCCAGCCCTTTTATGTGTATTATATTGATAAGATTTTTTTTTAATTTATATGTTTGAGTCCATAGGGAACTTTGATTTTGTGGAAAATAGAGATATAGAACACATTTCAGTATTTTTCCTTTTATGGTAAAACAGGTTGCTATTTTTAAAACTCTGTTTGGAGAAAATGCTTAATCCTAGTTAAAAGAGATTGAAGTTTGAATATATTTAAATATAAAATTTTGCAGGGCTAGGGCCATTACTCAGTGGTTAGAGCGATTGCCTAGCAAGCACAAGGCCCTGAGTTTGATTTCCCAGTACCACCTAAGGTGAGTGAGAGTGAGGCAGGAGGATTGCTGTATTGCTGTCAGCTGAAGGGCAGCCTGGGCTCCGTAGTGAGTTCAGGACCAGTCTGGACTACAAAGCAAGACCTGTCTCGAAAAACAAAAAACAAAACAAAACTGCATAATTCCTAAACTGTAAATATTATGTATAAAGAATTTTACCACATAAAATCTAGAATTTTACTTGCATTAAATTTGCTAAAAAATTTTTGGACTACTTTTCAGGGATTCAGAACATGAATTTGGTTTAGACAGAACTCCACATTCCATATTCCATGCAAATTTTAATTACTTTAAGTTTACCATATAAACTTAATGGATACATTGAGACATTTATGTTCTGTTAAAGATGCTCTATGAGCTAACACATTGTGTGTCTCTTTTAATTTATGTCAGACATGTCCGTAAACTGTTTCTCTGAGTTACCTTGTACACTGAATGAAAAAATAGAATCTGTTGTGGTGGCACACATCTGCAGTCCAGTACTCTAGGAGGCTGAGGCAAGAGGATCACGACTGGAGCTCAGCTTGGGCAACTTAGCCAGCCTCTGTACGACTAAGACTAAATACAAAAAGTACTGAGGCAGCAGTAGCTCAGTGAGAAGATCCTGAATCCATTTCAAATGCTGCAAAATAGAGAATTTCACGCACACTGAATGGCAGCCATCTCTTCTGATCTACTGCCCACCCCTTTAATTCTTCATGCTATTCTCTGTCCTGATGAGGGCAGTGGTCTTACTGTTGGATGCCACAGAAACTACTCTCTGAAGTTCACTTTGTAGAGAAAAACTGTCTTCTTCCCAGGGAAGAAGATGGTGGAGTTATCAAGTGCCCTAGAATGAACCTTATGTCTTGTGTTCTTTGTCCATGTTTATTGTTTTGCTATGATGATGATGATGATGATGATGATGATGATGATGATGATGATGATGATGATAATGATAGGGATTTAAGTCAGGGCCTTTGCACTGTGCTACCCCAGCCCATTTTATGGTTTTAATTCCAAAACAGTCTCACCAAGTTGCAGGGCTGAAATTGCAGTCCTCCTTCCTCACCCTCCCAGAATACTGGGATTACAGAACTGTGTCACCAGGCCTGGCTGTTTTGCTTTTATTATTAAGCAAAAATTTAATTTTAAATTCTTTTGATGTTTTATTTCTTAGTGAGCTTGTTTGCAAAAAGTTCTCTCTAAGCCCCACCTCCGTTTTGAAATTCCATTCACCATCTCTGTGCTTCTTTCTTTCCTTCCTTCCTTCCTGCCAGGGCTTTGTTGTCACATAGAAATTGCCTTTATTTGGAGAAATGCATGTAATCAGTGTTGCTGTGTGACCAAATATTTACTTTTCATTACTGTATAAGGACAGCCTCTCTGAACAATCTCAGGATTATTTTGATCTCTGTTCTACTTCTTTCTTTTTTCATAATACCAGATACCAAGCTCAGGGCCTTCACCCTTCACACTGAACCACATCGCCAGCCCGTTCTTTAGTTTTGACTAAGAGACAGGCTCTAACTAAGTTGCCACATTGCCCAGGCTGGGCTTGAACTTGTGATCCTCCTACCTTGGTGTCCCTAAGTGCTGGGATTACAGGCCCATGCCACCAAGCCTGGCTACATAGTCTACTTGAAAAGATTTTAAAGCTTTTAGTTTTGAACTTTTTATTTTCTATTATTTATGACAAAGAGTAGTAAACACTTGTTGTGGCTTCCTGCTTGTATGAAGTTATGGCCCTATTACAGGAAAACTCTTGAGTATAAGCTAGATGTTGCTCATTTCTTTCTTCTTAGTTTGATTTAGGGTACACTGGAAGGTTGGTTATTTATGTCTGTCAGTTCCTCAGTCAGCCAGTTATATAATGTGTCTACAGGATCTTCTCCAAATAGAACTGCACACAGATGATAGTCTTAAATTCATACTATAATATTTAGATATGTAGACAGTTCCTTTTCTAAAATGATGTCTTTCTGTGTTCTTGAAACAGGTGCATTTCTCTCACTCTCTCTCTTTCACTCATTCATTCGTCCATTGATTTGAGACAGGGTCTAGCTCTGTAGTTTGGACTGGTCCTGAAGTCACTGTGGAGCTGGCCTCTTAACACATAGCAGTCTTCCTGCCTCAGCCTCCTTAGTGCTGGGATTACAAGCCTGTGCCATCATGCCCAGTTTATGTGCTACTGGAGAATCAAATCCAGGACTTTATGGCTGCTAGGCAAGCACTCTAACCACCAACCTACATCTGCAGCCCCATTTCATTTTCAATTTGATGTGCTAGTCATGACATTTCTTGAATGATACTGAGATTCAGAAATATTTTTCATTTTAGCAATTAAAGCAGCATATTGTCTAGTTCTTTTATACTCACTTCTCTATTCTGCTTCCTTAGGATCTGTATGTAATAAACATTATTGTCAGATAGTCTGTGCTTCGTAAGTTTATATTCTGCTCTGGCGTTTCATTTCACTGTAGCTGTTATGAGGGGAAAGGTTCTGTAGCTTTTAGCAGTTCAGTCCAGTGTAGGCACAGCTGTGCTTCTTTTGAGTACATTGTTTGCCTTGCTCTTCATTTTTATTTTTTGCCAAGTAGTAATTTAGTTACATGGTTTATTTCTGTCAACTAAGAAATAAGCTGCTTTTTTACAGTTCTATCATGTGTTTTCTGACTAAACTAAGTACTTAGGATGATGGTTCTCAGATGTAGTCAAACTAAATAATTTTCTTGCTTGTTAGGTTCCCCGCTGAAATAGCTGAGCGTGTAATATGTTCACATTCAAGTATATCCATAGCAACAATACTCACAGTATTTCAAAACCACAAACAACTCAGCCGACCTTCTGTAGTCAAATGAATAAAGTATGCTTTGTGGAGTTAAAGAAATCTGTTGCATCGGAATATTTAAAACAGTATTCTAACGCATTATATGAATTTCAGAACCAGTAGGGTTAGGTTATTTCATGATGCATATTTGGGTAATATTACTGTAAAAATATGAGAAATCAAATATGTCCAAGTCACAATAGTACTTACCATTGTGAGGGGGGAGGGTTTTGAATGTAAAGGAGGACGTAGGGAGCTTTCAAGATTAATGGGAAGGTTCTGTTTCGTATCTTACACTATGGTCACACAGAAATTTGCCTTAAAAATTTTTTTAAGGGCATCCCCCTTCTAATTGGTGGAAACTTCTATTCCTTTACTCTGGTTTTCAAAATAAAACCACCCTCTTTGAAAAAAAATTGCTTTGCAAAAATCTGTGTATTGTGTGGGCTAGAGGCATAACTCAGTGGTTAAAACAGTTGGCCTAGCAAGGGCAAGGCCCTGGGTTTGATTCCCTAGCACCATATAAGCTGGGTGTGGTGATACACACCTGTAATCCCAGACTCAGAAGGCTAAGGCAGGAGGATTTTCATGTGTTTGAGGCCAGCCTGGGCTATATAGTAAACTCAGGACCAGCCTGGACTACAGTGATACCTTGTAGCAAAAAAAAAAAAAAAAAGAAAGAAAGAAAGAAAGAAAAAAAAGAAAGAAAAGAAAAAGAAGTAACAGTCTATATCTTTGTCTTTTATACTACATTAGTGTGTTATTTTTCAGAATAAGTGAAAATAATGTGAATATATCTCTCTAGTCTAGAGTAACTCTCAGAAAAGGAGGGCCTCTTTCCCTCTGCCAAGGCAGACAGCTCTTTGAATGCCTATGGTACTCGTTACATGGAAGTTCTCTCTTTAAGTCTCTGATAGGGAATAGGGTCAGGGCACAAATCTGGATCTCACTTCTGATTGTATATGTTATAGTAGTAACTCTTAGGACTCTGTATCACCAAGGTTTCTGTCCCAGTTAGGGCACAAATCTGGATCTCACTTCTGATTGTATATGTTATAGTAGTAACTCTTAGGACTCTGTACCACCAAGGTTTCTGTCCCAGTTAGAGACTGAATACTTTATTTATTTATTTACTTATTTATTTATGTATTTATTGAGACAGGGTCCTGCTCTGTAGCCAAGGCTGGTCCTGAACTCACAACAATTCTCCTGTATAGTAATTCTAACTGTCTCAGCCTCCCAAGTGCTGGGATTACAGGCATGTGCCACCACGCCTGGCTTATGTGGTAGTGGGGAATCAATCAAACTGATACTTAGCGCTTGACTTAGCACTTGCAAGGCCAAGTGCTTTAACCATTGAGCCATTCCTCAAGCCCCTGGATACTTTTTTGTTGTTGTTGTTGTTTTTAATTATTGACCAGTAATGATTCACTAGGCTTGTTAAGAAAAATTAATTTCAATAATGATCATAATAGCAACCAATTGTTATTTAACACTTACATACCAGAACTGTTAACTTTTTATACCTAATAAGTTACTGAATTTTTAAATTTGTAGGATGAGGAAAACATTCAAAAATTTACAAATTTAATTCCTTTAAGAGTAGATGCTTAGTCTGCATGGTAAGCTAGCATCTACTCTGTTTGTATCGGGCATTATTTTAGCTGCTGGGGTTTTTTAAGTGAATGAGACAAAGAAAGCTTTATGTAATAGAGTTTACATTCTCTTTCAGAGACAGAAACTAGTAAGCTAATGTTAGATAGTGATAGGTTCACTAAAGAATACAGTGATGGGTAGCGGCACAGCTAGTACATGGCTGAACAGAAACAACATGGAGCTGTGTTAGTGGTAACTGGATCTGGAGAAAGTGTGTGAGGTGGACAGAAACTGTAATGATCTAAGATTGAGACTAGAACTTCAGAGCAAATGCCTTTTTCAAAAACCGGGTAGTAAATATTTAGGTTTTTCAGGCTCTACAAAGTTCCCGATGCAACCACTCGACTGTGTTCCTTTGAAACTATTTACTAAGGAGGCAGCAAGTTGGATTTGACACAGCAGAGTATAGTTGGCCGGTTTCTGGGATCATGTGGACCTCATAGGACATAGTAGGGACTTGAAGTTTTGTTCTAAGGGTGAGAGGGATTTTTTTGTTTGTTTTGTTTTGTTTGAGACAGGGTCTTACTCTGTAGCCCAGGCTGGTCTTGAACTCACTATGGGGCCAGCTGGCACGGGATTCATGGCAGTCCTCCTGTCTCAGCCTCCCACAGGCATGCGCTACCACACTTGTCTTATGTGGAGCTGGGGAATTGAACTTGGGTACTTAGCATTTGTCTTAGCACTTGCTAGGCAAGCATTTTAACCACTAAGCCATTCTTCCAGCCCTAGGGTGAAAGTTTTGATGAATAAAATACAGTCTTCTGATATGAACTTAGAAATTTTAAAACAGGTTGATAATTAACAGCTTCAAAATACTAGAGAAAGACTGCAGAGTTTTTCAGAGTCTGTGTTTATATTATTATTTGCTATATTTATGGAAAAGGCATTTTTGGCTACCTATTAGGTGTCAAATTTCTGCTCGAATTAGGTTATTAATGACATAGTTAATTCCTAGATTTATCACATTTATCTTTGTAATCAATGGCGAGTACCTAGTATTTGTCACATGGTAACTATATGAAGGATTTTTTACATTTCTTCAAGGAGTTCATAGGATGTTAGGAAAGGTAGAAATAATGTCATATAGCTATGCTCTGGCCCTGACTGGCGTGAGTCCTACAGACCTTCCTCAGAGCTCAGAAGTTGGGATGTATAGTACTTTCAAGTGCTTAGAAAGGATAGGCAAGAAAAGACCTGTATAAAAAGACGTAAAAGATGGTAGAAAAAAGGAAGACAGACTAATTCAGAAAGGCGAGAGACATCGCGTGGGAGGGGAGCAAGAGGTGGGAAATGGGGAGAGGAAAAGTTGTCAAAAAGTGATTTGTATGGGCACAGACTCTTTAAGTTGTATGTTATTAACATGTAAATGAATTTTAGTGTATGCATATTCAAATAATAAGGCAGATTTGGGTTGGGAAAAAAAAAAGGCCAGACAAGCCTTGCCTTACTGAGCACAAGGAAGTCTCCACCATGCATATTGAGCAAGGAGAGTCAGGTTATCGTTAGCCGTAACAACTGGTGGAAGCTGAAAGACAGTAGAACAGCCCTTTCAAACTTGAAGGATAATGAAGGATCAAGAGTCCGAATTGTGCACAGGGTACAGCCAATACTAATATAATAAGATTAAAATACTGGGGAAAGGAAGAATGGAGGTGTATAATGTTACGGATTAATTTATCTACTATGCTTGACAATGTTGATTATGGTTCTGTAAGAATTTGAGCTCTGTATGAGACAGATACATAAAAACTCATAAAACAAAGAAGTGTTAGAAATCAAAATGTTAAAAAATAAAAATGTTATTTAGAAATTTAAATAATAAAAATGGCTAAAAGTTAATGTTTTTCTAGTATGTAAATTTTAGGAAGGGAATGGAATAAGACAAAGCAGGCAGGACAATTTACATCTTATCTTGTAAAACTAATGCCATTTGAAATCATTTAAATATGTGATTTTGATCTTGCTTTTTATGAGACAGGAACAAACAATTCATTAAAAAATGAAAATTATATAAAGGCACTATAGGCTTTGGCAGATACAAAGATATAATGATCCTGGAGTGATTTCACTGGCAAGAATAAGGGAGTAGAATTTATTTAGAATCTTTTTTTAAAGAATCTAATTATTTTAAAAAGTAAATTGGGGCTGGAGAAATGGCTCAGCAGTTAAAGCACTTGCTACACTAAGTCAGGAGCTGATTTCCTGAGGTCAATTCCCCAGCTCCACATGGTGTGGGATGTGGTGGTGCACACCTGTAATCACAGCACTCTTGCCGTGAGTCCTAGGCCAGCCTGGGATCCATAGTGAGTTCAGGACCAACCTGGACTACAGAGCAAGATCCTGTCTCAAAAAATAAAAAGTAAATTTAAAAAGTAAATTAAAGGAGACCAACTGCTATCATATAGGAATAATAAAGAAGAGGATTTTTCGAATAGATACATTTTCCTTCTTGGTGAAAAAGAATATGAAAATATGACTTCAAATAAATTATAAAGATACATTTTGCACTTACAGAGAATCTTTCACAAAACAAAACCTTTTTTAAACTGTTAACTCTTCTAAAATTACTCATTATCCTGAAGTATATTATGTCGACATCACTGCTAAACTGTGTCAACAGGAAAAGTAAACTATCAGTACAACATAATTTTTACTTCTTAGTAAAGCACTATGTTAGAATCCTTTCATGTTTATATAATATGTTGGGTTTAAAGAGGATTGCGTGGTTTCTTCTGATTCCTTCATGAAGAGGTCTAGACTTAAAAAAAAAAACTGAAATCTAAAATCTAATGGGAAAAAAAGGCAAACTGTCTACCTACACCCAGTTTCTTCCATTGACCTGATTACTTTATCCTAGTTTGAGTTCCCTTAGTTCCATTTCCAAGCTAAAGCTTTGTTCAGGCTTGGTCAGAGGAGTGATGTTATCATCTTTAAATTTGGTCATGGAATGTGTTACACTGTTCCAGTCAGGGAAATGCTCAGGGAAATGCTGCTCAGTTTGGGCTTGGATAGTAACATTTATTTTTCTTTGGCAGAGAAGCTCATCGTGGAGGGGCATCTAACCAAAGTGGTAGAAGAAACAAAGTTATCAAAAGGTTTGTTTTCTGTTTTTTAATGATTTTTGACAGCTCTTTTGGATAATGAAGGGTAGTGTAAATTGTCAAGGTCATATTATTTTAACTATCAGCTTATTTCTTGGAGATGACAGAATGGCAATCCAGCAACATTATGAGATATTATATACAATAGCTGTGTGATAAGTTTCTTGTTAAGTGGGCATGTATGTGTGACTTTTGAAAGTTAATGCTTGTTAGAGGTTCTTTAGGAATCAAAATTTTGATATGATCTTTCTCATTTCTAGCATTATTTTCAGCTTTGATCTCAAAATTTTAATGAAACAGAATGTAAATCTTTTACGGTAGTGAAATCTTTTATGGTAGTAGTTACAGTTTCATTTTTGAAGTTATAGTAGCTTTAAAATTCCTTATGCTTAATAGTTCTTTAATTTTCAACATCTTTGGATGATTTAAACAAGCATGATAACTTTTTTCAATGTAGAATTTTCTGATATGTGATAGTGAAAAGTCCAGTAATTGCCCAAAGTAATCTGTTGTGTTCTCTCAAGTTTTAAAGCATCATATTATAGTCAGATCGCTTTATATGCATAGTGACATTAGGAAATAAATTTAGTGTGATGTGCTGATTGCAGTAGCCAACCTTTAATTAGACTTTGTTGTTGTAAAATTTAAAACTGGATTCACAATCTAATTCATGAAAACAGTGATTGGTTAAAGGTCTGGAAATGCTTTATTTCAGTACACTGTGTTTTATTAAAGTAGCGGGATTAATGTAGCTTTTTAAAAATATTTCAGATATTTAATGCCTTCTGTGCATGGCAAATGCCATATTTGGGGAAAGAATGCATAGAATATGCATCACTAGGATTGTTCTGGCAAACAAACATTGGGTTTCAGAATAGCAAACTATTTTTAGTGCGTATGGCAATTTATTTTATCTTATTAAAGTGAGATGAGAACAGTCTTTAAAATAGCTTTTACTTCACCACCTAAACACCTATTAAGATGAGTCAGTTGAGTAGCTGGCGCTTTATTAAAGAACCAGTGCTTTTTAAATTAAAGTATCCTTAATACTCCTATTTAATGCATTCTGAATTAGAACATATCTCTTGGGGTTAGACTGTCATTATTGAAAAATATTTGTGCAATATTACTGTTTTTTTTAAGCCTGGTTAAAAAATATTCATTGGTAGTTTTAAAGAACATGAGTTTTATTCCAGCAATTCCACTTCAGTTTTTATCTTGAGGAGCAAATTGGATAAGTAAACAGGGATATTTGTGATAGCATTTTTGAAAGCACAGCTGTCCAGTTATAAAGCATTTATGAAATAAATTTTGGCAATGAGTTCATGAAAATGAATAGAATTCATCCTGTAAGAATGATAATACAGATATGAGTTTTATGCATTCATAGGTTTTTCTATCATTATTTAGTATTTGAACTTCTCATGCATAATGTTGTAATCCTTAGAGCAAACGATAGCTGAAATATATTATGTTTTAAATATTTTAGATCTGGCATGTTTTTCCTTTGTTTGAGACAAGATCTCACTGTGTTGTCCAAGCTGGCCTTGAACTTTAGATCCTCCTCAGTGATAGGATTACATGTATATGCCACGGTGCCTGGCTTGTTTTCTTCTGAATTTGGCTTAATTGTCTCCTTTTTAAAGCAAAGTACTTACATTGGTGATATTGTTCAGTTGAATTTTCTTATTGAAAATATCAGTTGCTAGAAATTGACTATTACCAGCTTTTGCCAATCTTAGTGTTTCCAGATTTCACCTGATACAGTATGTAATCATAAGTTGCATATGCTTTCTGTGTAAGTCCTAACTCAACTTAAAGTCGTTGTGTGTCAACAGTAGTTTAGAAGTGGAAATAGAAAGAATACAAATTAATGATTCTACTACTAGCTATATGTTCTCAGGCAACTTACTTTAACTTTCTAAACCTCAGGTTTCTCATTTTTTAAAAAATGAGATGAATCCAGCGGGGTTTTTATAGGTATCTAATAAGATCCTACTTATAAAGCAGGAAGAAAATGAACAATGGTTCCAGTGTATAGGAAAAGGCCTATGGCCAGTATGTTTGTTTTGCCTGTCCATAGTTACATCTACTTAAAGCAGCAGTGAAGTTAGATGTTCCTTCTAGAGGACTAGGTATTTGAAAATAAGTAGGTGCTCTACTATTTGTTATGTCCTATGTTTGATTTGCGAGTAGATTTGGTTTGCCTCCATGTAATAACTGGGATCAGAACACAAGAATGGACAATAACTCATTGAAAACTTGCATTATTATTCAATGTAAGTGTGTGTCTTAATCAACTTATTCTTTTCTTTTTTCACTGTTCTGTTCACTGGAAATGTAGCAGCTAATGAAACAGACAAATATCCTTGCTGTTATAGAGCTCACATATTAGAGCAATCTTAATAGCTTTGGTGGCCCATTTTTATGGCAATTTTATCTTCCCACCAAATACTCTAAATGTGGAATAAAAGTTCTTTGTAAGCTGGAAGAATAATTTGGGAAATATACTTCTCTTGGTTACTTCAGTGTCATGATCTTAAAATTACCAAAAACATTAAAATCAGGGAAAGGTATTTAATTATTACCATTCAGTTGTTACTCCCAAGTGGTTCCTTTTTTTACCAATATATAGAGATTAAATGTTGTAGCCAGTTTTATTTGAGATATAATTTTGTGATCAAAACAAGACCATTCAAAAATGTCTGATTGTTAGAACACACTATGACAGCAGGAGAGGTCACAGATGAGATCGTCACGGTGCTTGTGGTTAATGACTTCACTTCTAATCTAAACTCCCTGTCACTCAGCAGTTAGCTTTTGACTACAAATGGCAATGAGAAAAAGAAGCAAAAAATACTTGCAGTTCATCAACCTTTTCACAAGTTAAGTCACAAATTCTAGAAGTATGAGTAGCCTTAACAAGTTATATTTTAAAATTGTATTAAATATTTTGACAATAATAATGGTTTTTGATGTTTCATTCCTCCCTGCTTTTTCATCTCTCCTTCTCCTTCTCCCCTAATTGCATTACTGGGGTCTGAACCCAGAGCCTTGCACATGCTAAAAGCAAGCACTTGGCTATTGAGCAGTACCCCCAACTGTTTTCATTTTTTGAGTGTGGATTGCCTTTAATTTCCTAGGCCAGCCTCAGTTTTGTGATCCTTCAACCTCAGCCAGCTGGGGTTATAGCCACACTCCGCCATGCCTGGTGGAAAATATCTCTTAATTTACTTGAAACTATATACTCACTACAGAATTTTCAAATTATATTTCAGTTATGAGACATTAATAAATGTCCACTATAAACCTCTTCTAGAAATAACTTGATGCCTTTTAGTTCCTTCCAGATCCTAGAAAAAAATACAGTTAAAAATTTATAGCTAAATGTGTATCTGCAGTCGACAACATAGTTATACATATTGCTCTTACTTAATTTTTACTTAGAAGTAGTATATCCTGAATATTTTCCATTCCATAATACACACATTTCATTTTCCCATAATAAACAGTACTGCAGTGAACATCTTTTCATATACCAGATGTGGTCTATTAGTTCCTTAGAAAAAATACTAGAAGTGTGTTTGCATATTTTAAATTTTAATTTATATTACCACAATTAATATAAGCATATAACATAAAAATATCACCTAGCAAATATATAATCTCACTAGAGAAGTTAAGATACATATATATCAGAGAACGCTATCAAATCAGTTGCAAAAAGAGACAGGTGTTGAGGAAAAAAAAAGCGGAATATTGGACAAATGAAGCCTTCCTTTGATGTAATAGGGCTAAAGCTACATCTTGTAATAGGCCAGGTAGAGAAATACAGACTCAAAGCCAAGAGTGTAGGATGAAATGAGCTACTATGCCCTAGCCTCATAAAGCAGCTGTCATGACTGATGCCGAGCTTTGGGAGCTAATATGCAAGGACTAGATTATGAAATGGGAAAATGCTGTAGTATTTTGATCAGAGAAGTGACCTCCACTGTAATTGCTACCTTGAAAAATGCCATAAGATATACTATTACAAAGGAGTATCTGTGGGACCTAATTAATCACCACTTATCTTTAATAAACTGTTAACTTATCATTAGAATTTTTAAGTGCAGTTTGTTGAAAATTAGGCCTAAAAATGCCTTCATTGAATTTGGCAGAATAACTCTTGCAAATAATTTCAAACTTTTTAAAAAAGAGTTTTCTCACTGCAAGTCAGATGCAGTTAGTTATATTTTTACTAGAAAGAGGCTGTCCATTTTTTTAAGTTTTAAATGATGCCTTTATAACAAGTAATTGTGATTTCTTTAAAAAAGAGTTTTTATTTTTATAAATATTACTAGGGCAACCTTCTAGTGAATGTTTTTATATAATTGAGCCTTTTCCTTTTATCCTCTTCATACAATGTCCACATTGTCCTAGGAATTTTGTTCTGTTTTTTGCGGTTGTCTGAATACTTTAGCAAAGATTACTTTACTTTTGTTTCTAATTGGCAGATGGAGAGCCTTGACCAAAAGCCCCAGCCCTCTGCGTAGCACACATAAGCCGTAGATGATTTAATATGAGCTATGTGTCATAACCAGCATTCTGTTTTGGACTGGGGTGGTGATAAAATAAGAGATTCAGTGATCTCAGTTAATTTTTAAAAGCATTCTACATAGCAGTAGACTTAATATAAGGTATTTATTTGTAATGAGACTTCTATTTTTTTGTTGTTGGTGGTGGTAGAAAACCAGACAAGAACAAAGGAATCTGACTTATCAGATACCCTGAGTCCAAGCAAAGAAAAAAGCAGTGACGACACTACAGGTGAGTTTTAACCACTGCTTACCGTCTGTAGGAATTATTGGTAGTTTAGATATAGAGAGGTTAATAAGAATGGAGATTTCAATGTTTGTGGAAGGTAGAGCTTTTCTTTATCGAATCACTGTTGACTTTTGAATATTTTTTTAAAGCTATCAGCTATCTAAATCCAATAGCTACATAAATCCTGGTTACTATAATAATAGATTGCTGGTAGATATGAGTACTGTCTGTAATTGTTTTTATCTCCCTTCTGTAGACGCCCAAATGGATGAACAAGACCTAAATGAACCTCTTGCTAAAGTGTCCCTATTAAAAGGTACCGTAACATGTTTTTATGACATTTTAAATTGTTATCAGATTCACACTGTGCCTCAAAATCTGTTTCATATATTGTGTGAAGTTTTAAGTTTTAGTTAAGAAATTAAAATAGGTTCTGTAAAATAGTGAGAACTAAAATCAGAAGTGTACGATTAGTGTTGAGTGCTTCAAAAATTTTTTTTCAATTGTAGAACAATTTGGATCAATCAGGATTGTACAAGCAAGGCCAGCCTGATCCCTTCATCACAGTGTGCCCTTCCCTGTGCTCAAACTGAAGTGCTTCCCTACTTTTTTCCTGCTCTGTTTTGTTAAGAGCCAGGCTGTCTTTGTCAGTTCCTCAAGCAAAAGTCTCATACAATTTTTTCTTACTTTCTTATTAAAGCTTTTTCCTCTTAAAAAATAAAAAGATCATGATGACCAAAGAGTAGACAATGAAATGCAACTGTATTTTTGTTTAATCTCACATCTCCAATATAAACTTACTACTTTTAACATAATGAGGATAAGGTGAAACTCTTTACTTTCTAGAAAGAACCGCCTGTTTGCTGTAAATAGATGGTTGTAGTTGTAGATTTTCTAAGTTTTGATCCTCCTTATCCTCCAATAGTTATCTCAGTTTTTCTTCTTTTTTTCTTTTTTTTTTTTTTTTTTTTTTTTTTTTTTTTTTTTTTTTTTTTTTTTTTTTTTTTTTTTTTTTTTTTTTTTTGAGACAGGATCTTGCTCTGTGGTCTAGGCTGGTCCTGAATTCACTTCAGAGCCCAGGCTGGACTCATGGCAATCCTCCTGTCTCAGCCTCCCGAGTGCTGGGATTAAAGGTGTGCGCCACCACACCCAGCTTATGTGGTGTTGGGGAATCGGACTCAGGTACTTAGCGCTTGGCTTAGCGCTTGCTCAAGTGCTTTAACCACTGAGCCATTCTTCCAACCGTTATCTCAGTTTTTAACGACATTCTTCAGTGTTTTGGGGGCTGAAAAATTTTAGTTGTAGCTAAAAGAAGCAATGCATGTAATGAATTCTTTGTTGTCTTACCTCTAAGACAGAAAATCAATCAGTATTTGTGAAAGTGCCTTGGAGTGGCTTGTTGGTAAACCTGTAATTATCAGCATTTAATTTCTTTTATACCACCTTATATACAGAAGAAAAATTGATACGTAAATTCAAACCAATGTGTTGGTAGTGGGACTAATACCAGGAAGTTGTGTGGGGCTACAATAGAAGAAGCTTGTGAAAATTTCTTTTTTGTAGATGTGCTTATTGTTCTGGCTAGACTGTTAAGGGAGATCATTTTCCATACTCTAAGCTTTGAGATGATATAGAGAAGGAGGCTTTGATTTTACCATGTATGCCCCTGCTGCTCACATCGTGCAGTGTTGGTAATAGAAGGAAGGAGAATTATAAATTTGAAGCCAGCCTAAGCCATTTAGTGACATCCTGTCTCAAAGTAAAATTTTAAAAAGGGGTGGGGATATAGCTCAGTGCACAGGCCTACCCTGCACAAAGCCCTAGGTTCAGTCCCCAGTATTGTTAAAGAAAAACTAAGCTATTCTACTATTTCTGTCTTATCCCTGAAGTTAGTCATTTCTCCAAATATTGTCAGTTTGCATTAGTGTAAAGTAGTGTTTTGAAACCAAAATCTAAGTGTTCGGTGTTTTCACTGCTCCTGGAGTGTTATTGTTTGTAAGTTTATACTGTAGACAGACTTTAGAATTAGAAATATGGTTTTCACAACCTTACCTCAGATAGGAGACTAATAACTAGAATGTACAAGGAACTGAAAAAAAAAACAGACCTCTCAAATTTAAAGACCCAATTAAAAAATAGACAGTGGAAATAAGTAATTCTCAGATGAAGAACTTCAAATGTTTAATAAATACATGAAAAGTTGTTCAGCATCCTTAGTCCTTAGAGAAATGCAAATCAAAAAAATCACTAAGATATCATCTAATGTCAGAAAGAATGGCGTATGTTAAGAATTTGAACAGCAGTCAGTGCAGATGAGGCGGTAAGAAAAAAGAACCCTCTTCTGCTGCTGGTGGAATTGTAAACTGGTATAGCCATTATGTAGGGCAGTATGGAAATTCCTCAAAAGGCTGGAAATAAATATCTTCTTTGATCCAGTGATACCTCTTGTGGGAATCTTTCCTTAGAGTTAAAAGTATCATATAAAGGAGATATATGTACACTCATGTTCAAAGCAGTACAACTAACAATAGCAAAAATGTGAAAGACACCAAAATACCTATCAACAGACCAGTGGATACAAAACTTGTAGTATATGTACACAATGGAGTACTTCTCATCTATGAAGACAGATAGGTGTGAGGCTTTTGTAGGTAAATGGATACAACCTGAGACCATCATGCTCAGTGAAGTGAGTCAGACACAGAAGGTTAAATATCAAATGGTGTCTCCGAGAAACCTAGAATACAGTCATGTCATAGAACTAAATGGGGGTTAGTGGGTGTTGGGGGAAAGGGTGTGCTAGGATCAAAAAAGAAGAAGGGAAGAGTTTGTAACTCTGATGTTATAGTATGTGCACAAAATACTCAAGTTCAATGTAAACATGTATCACATATATACACATTAGTAAAATGGGAAAAAAAGAAATAGATATGAGACTGAGGATTACAGGTCAGTGATATAGTTCCTTGCCTCATGTGCACAGATAGGCCTTGGGTTGTATCCCCAGCACTAAAAACAAGCAAAGGGAAGAGGAGAGAGGAAGGGAAGAGAGAGGAACAAATGTGTGCATATGTTTATAGCCTTATGTACATGTTATGTATATATACAAGTTGTCTACCACAAGTCTATAAATTCTATATCTATATATTTATATATTCCGATCTATTAGAATTCATACCCTAGTTAATGTTGGAAAGTCTATTCTCCAACAGTGAGTGAACTGGACCCCTTTATCTATGAATATATTTATTTGATCATTTTTAGAACACATAGGAAGTAGGTTTTGAATTATTAGTCAATAGTTCTGTAAGAATCCTATATGTAGGGATTTTTTTATACTTATGAGGTTATTAACATGGAGCAGTAGTCCTCAGTGTGGGATCTTTTACCCTTCAGATACATTTGGCAGTATCTGAAGGTGTTTTTGTTTGCTAGGAATCAGAGGGAGGATAGAGATTTACTGGCATCTAGTGAATAGAGATTAGAAAAATACTAACCATTCACAAGGCACGGACAGGGCAGCCCTACTATAGAAGATTACTTGATAGTTCCGAATGTCACAATACCAGTAGTACTAAGGTTGAAAAAAAAAAAAAAACTCTAATTTATTGAACTAGGAAAATAGCCACTAAGTGATTTTCATGTAATTTTTTTTGCCAAGCCACATGAAAGTAAGATGTAGCCATTGTGCTGCTTCTCTCCTAAGTACTCCTAAACGTAAGGGCTTAACCCTACATGATGCCAAATCCAGAAACAGGAGCCAGCACCTATGCATAGTCCAACAAATACTATTGAAGGAGCTATCAGTGATATTTTATTTCATTCAGTTCACATGTTTTTATGGTACTGGAGATTAAGTCCAGGGCCTTTACATTGAGCTACACGCCCAGCCCATTTTTAATTTTTTATTTTGAGATGGATCTCACTGAGTTGCCCAGGCTGGGCTCAAACTTGGAATCCTTCTGTCTCAGCCTCTCAGAGTGCTGGGATTACAGACCTGTGTCACCAGACCCTACTCTCGGAAAAAATTTGTAGCTGATGTGACAATCTGCCACTGAAAAAAATCAGTCTTCCTATACTACCTATCCTGACCAAAGAGCTTCTTAAGGAAGGATAAGCTGACTAGAGTAAACCTAGAATCAAAATATTTTAATGAGGAAAGTAAAATATAATCTGCAAATATGAGAATACATGATGTTATATCTAACACCTACTGAACTTGTAAAAAATTATTCTTAGCTCTGTTTTGATAGATTGAGGTTGTTGTGGCTAAATCACAAGTCAAAATAATGTTCAGATAGAATATAATAAAAGAATATGACTTATCTGGTGATATATATATTTATTTGTCAGCATTCAGTAGCAGAAAGTTTTAATACAATGAAAGAGAAGCAAGAGTGACTAAAAAAGACTGGGAGGTGTTATCTTTGGTATGTAATATTGGATTTGATTTCTTTTAGTAAAACCAGTTATATCACTTAACAAATATTTCTCTGTGAAGTATGTGATGTTGGAAATTAGTGATGGCAGAAAAGGCACAGTAGATCTTCAGCCTAGTTTTTATTTTTCATTTCACATGTACAGTAATTGTGCTAAGATACTTTTTATTTTATTTTTCTTAAAGCATTTGTTTTTGCTTTCAATTTCTAATTAAATTTCAAATGAGAGTTTACTGACTTACCACCAAATATTTCAAAATCGATGAACAGCATTATATGTAATCGCTGAATTTCAAATCTTACATAACCCCTACATGAAATATATATTTTATATTACCATTACCATGAATTACTATTGTATATCTGTTTTAACTGTATTTGTATTCTTGCTCCAGGATAAAATGACTAAAAATGCTTACTATAATTTAAGTTGTATTTAACTTATTTGTGCTATATTTTTAACTTTGCATGTTGAAACATGGAATGTTATCAGTTATTGGTTGGAGAGATTATAGTGTGATACTAACTCTTGCTTTTACAATAAACGTTTTTGTCAGATGACTCGCAGGGTGCACAGTCAGAAATTGAGGCAAAACAAGAAATTCAGCATCTTCGCAAGGAATTGATCGAAGCCCAGGAGCTAGCTAGAGCAAGTAAACAAAAATGCTTTGAACTTCAAGGTGAGATCAAGATTACTTTGATTCATTAGGATATGTGTAGAGGCAACATGGTATGTCATAGTTAGATGGCCCCTACTGGAATCCAGAAGCTTGGTACCTTGTTCAGAACCATACTTTATTTAATAACTCATGTTTCAGTTCAGTAAATTGAGGAGAATTAGAATTGACCTCCTTCCTTTACACTGTTGATGTGAAGATAAATAAAATCTCTACCTGTGAAAAATTATTCAAATATAACTGAACAGCCCTCTTAAGAAGTATTTGTAACCAGAATATTTCAAATTTTGGAGTTTTTCAGATTTCGAAGTATTTGTGTAGACTTTGCCAGTTGAATATCCCTAATCCAAAATGCAGAGGCTAAGGGCATAGCTCAATGATTAGTACACTTGCCTAGGAAGTGCAAGGCCCCAGGTCTGTCCCCCAGTACCACATGATAGCTGGGTATGATGGAGTATGCCAGTAATCCCAACACTTAGGAAAGAGGATTACCTTGAGTTCAAGGCCAGCCTGGGCTGCAGAGGAAGATCCTATCTCAGAGGGGAAAAAAAAGGCAAAACACTTCAAAGTCTGAAACTTTTATTATTGTATCAGTGTTCAAAATGTTTCCTATTTCAGTGTTTTAGATTTCAGATTTTCAGATTAAGGATGCTCAATCAGTACAAGAAAAGGAAAAAACAATAATTGCAATTTCTATAAGTTTTAATTACATCAAATATTAGCTGTTTGGTTCAGGATAAGGGAAATTTATGTTCCCTGTGATTTTTTTTTTTAATTCATCAGCAAATGGGAGGAACTAGGTAAAGGTAAGGTTACAAAGGAACTAGGTTACAAAATTAAGGTAACCATCCCCTGGCCACTTTGTTTTTTAATACCTTACTTGCCTAGTGTCATAAACCAATGAGGTATATGCTGTTCCCTAGAGCCTACTATCATTCACAGTAATTACCTTTTTACATTTATTACTGCCTTGTAAATTCTTAAAATGAATGGAATGAATGTGAAGGCCTCATGTTCTCTAAGATGGATTTCCTGACCAGGAGGAAAATTCTCTTCACAGGAAAACACTAGGAACTTTTTTTTTTTTTTTTTTTTGGAACGTCTTAATAATACTTCTTTCCTTTTCCTGCTTCTTGATAGGGAGAGTTGAAGAGTCAAAATGTAATTTGAAGATGGAGCACTTGTATAAGTCTCTGAGTTCAATCCCTAGCACTCCAAAAAAAAGAAAAAGAAGAATTAGTAGTTTCTTAATTTGACCTTTTGAAGGGTCTAGTCTGATGCAGTTACAACAGAAAAATAGTTAGCATTCAGCATTTATTTACTTGAGTACTTACTATGTGCTTGGTAATAAAGAGAATTTTAAGATTTTTTAAAAATTTAAGCTCAAAATGATGATTGGCAGTTATCAGCAGTGCTTCTAATGTGAAGAACAGCATATGTTCTCTTGGTGAAACGGTGTCTAGAAACTGCTTGCTCAGTTGGATGAAATTATAACTTACTGCTATTTTATGCTTTGAAATCTTAATCCAGCAACTAATACTGATAAAACATATTGCCTAACTTTTTTTTCTTTCAGTAAGCTTTAAGAGATAGTTTCTTAGACATTTCTAGGGATTATATTCTGGGTACTTTGATTAACTTATAGAATTAGATATACTTTTTTTTTTACTTTTAGCTCTTTTGGAAGAAGAAAGAAAAGCCTATAGAAATCAAGTTGAGGAATCCGCTAAACAAATACAGGTTCTTCAAGGTATGGAACATTCAAGGCTATTTGAGATTGTAATTATTTGTTCTCAGTGATTCAGAAGGAATGGAAAGTAGGAGTAGAGAGGGCCCCGTTAGTCATGGCTTTGATTCTTCTCTAGACCTGACACAACAGGGCTCTTGGCTCTTTGTCCTTTAAAGAAGATAAAAGGGAATATTCCCCTGTAGCCCATTATTAGACACTTGGGATGGAAAGAGCAGGAGTGAAGGTTTAGATTTAATAGGAATGATAACTTTCTGGGTTATGTCTTGAGTTACAACAGCAACTGAAAAAAAGCTTTTGGGTCTGGGAACATAGCTTGGTGGTTAACGTGCTTGCCTAGCATGATTCCCCGGTACCACATAAACTGGGAGTGATGGTACATTCCTATCATTTCAGCCCCTGGAAGGCTGAGGCAGGAGGATTGCCAAGAATTCAAGGCTAGCCTGGGCTGCATACTGAGTTCAGGACAAGCCTGGATTATAGAACAAGCCTTTTTAAGGAATTGATAAGTGAATGGAAAATCGAATCAAGAAAATGAAATGTGCCAGGCATGGTGGCACAAGCCAATAATGTCAGCACCCTGGGTGGCTGAGTGAGAAGGATCACAAGTTCAAGCCTAACCGGGGCAATTTAGTGACTCAGTGAGACCTTATCTCAAAATCAAAACCAAAAAATGGGCTAGAATTATAGCATAGTGCAAAGGCCTTGAGTTTTAGTGCCACCAAAATTTTTTTAATCGTATGTTTAATACTTAGCACTTTATCAAACAGTCTACATCTATAATTTGCCCTGAGGAAATAATCAAGATTACATTCTGAATAGCATTGTATGCAGTAATTAAACATCGAGCAGCATAAAATGAAGGATTGGTCAAATACGTTCTAATGCATCTATTTCGCTGAGAGATTGTCATCAGCAGGGGATACAGAGTGCATACGTACATACACAACCACTAATGTTTGCTTTTGTATGTGTACTCAATCATAAGGTAAAAACCTAGAAGAATAAATACCAAAATAATAGAATCTTCTTCTCTATGTAGGGGAAATACAGAGCATGTGGGTTTGTTTTGCTTTGTTTTGTTTTTGCCTATCTGTATTTTGTCGTCTTCTGCCTTCAGCATGAGTCACTTTGCAGTATAATCAAATGTAACAACAGACAGCCTATGCAATAGCAATAATTCTGTAATGCAATGTTAATTTATTCTTAATTTTTATGCACTGAGAAAATGAAGGCTAAATATACTTTTGTAGCCCAACTGCAGAGGTTACACGTTGATATTGAGAATCTGCGGGAAGAGAAGGACAGTGAAATCACAAGCACCAGAGATGAATTGCTTAGTGCCCAAGATGAAATTCTGCTCCTTCATCAAGCAGCAGCAAAGGCTGCTTCCGAGCGGGACACTGACATTGCTTCTCTACAAGAAGAGCTTAAGAAGGTGCGAGCCGAGCTGGAGCGATGGAGGAAAGCAGCATCTGAGTATGAAAGAGAAATCACCAGTCTACAAAACAGTTTTCAGCTTCGATGTCAGCAGTGTGAGGATCAGCAGAGAGAGGAGGCAATAAGATTGCAAGGTGAGTAATGTATTCCACTTACTTTACTGACGGCAATCACTTCAACTTGTACAAACTAACCTGCCATTTTTTTTTTCTCTTCAGTAGCATTTACTAGCACTGCTTCTGTACTGGGGCTATAAGTATTTGTAGTCTTCAAGTCTGAAAGTTCACAAAATATTGCAAATTTTGTGTAATTATATATATATGTGTGTGTGTAATTTTTTTATTTTATTTTATATTTTTGGAAACAAGACCTCACTCATTATGTAGTCCAGGCTAGCCTCAAATTCAAAGCAATACTCCTGCCTCAGCCTCCCCAATGCTGGGATTACAGGCATGTGCCACTATGCTTGGCTTATATGGTCCTGGGGAATCAAACTCAGGGCTTTCTGCTTGCTAGTCAGTCATTCTAACAGCTGTGCCATTTCTCAAGCCCCCATTTTATATTATTTCTCATTAAAAAGAAAAAGTACTTCTAAAGTTAAGTAATAGAATCAACTTGATTCAGAGTTAGGAATTGACTGCTATGTAAGAATCTGCATCTCTTTTTTTATGAAGTACAGATGACAGTACAATAAATGTTCATGTTTTATTGAAAACCAGTAAAATTTTAACATTGGTTCTATTTGTCTACTTTTGTATTGTAAGGAAGAAAACATCATTATATTCCCTTCTCTTCCAACCTTTCAAGAGCTGACCACTATCATGAACTTTAAATTTTTTTCCCCACCATTTTTATTAATATATGATACATAATGTGTACATGAACTTGAGTATTTTGTGCATGTATATATCATATCAACATTATAATCTCTTCCCCTCCCCATTTTTGGCCCTCCCACATCCTTCCCATCCCCCCATAACTCCCACTAACACAGCCATTTGGTTCTATAGAAAGCCTGTATTCTGGGTTTCCCAAATCAAAGAAATCATGCGATATTTAACATATTTCATCTTCTGCATCTGACTCACCACTCAAATCACTGCCCTTTCACGCAGCTTCCCACCCCTAGAATGGACTGTAGTGGCCATATTTTCATGCCTCTTCTCTGGGTCAGGCAGGACCCTTTATTGGGATGTTTTGCCAAAAGTTCTTTTTTCTGTATCTTACTATGTCTTTATTGAGATTTTTTAACATGGCCTCAACCACCAGTCCACATAAGAAAAGAACTATAACACAAAATTTGTAAGGCTAGAAAATAAGAGACAGAAAAAGAAGTTAGATTTCAAATTCCTTAACTTTCAGAAATTATTTACTCACATTTCTCTCATTACTATCATTTTGCCAGATTCAGTTTGTCATTTTATTTATTAGTCCGTCCAGATGCATACATATTTTTAAAAGATTTTATGCCAACTTCCCATGTTGAATACAATTGTGTTTTGCAAGCTAATGTACTACTAAAATAATAATTATGGGGGAAGTTTCACAGATTTTATGAGACAGCTCGTACTGTTTTAGAATGATACAGATCAAATGATTCAAATACCAATCTATTTTTTTTTTGTTACACTTTCTCTTTACATGTTTCCTTTCCATGTTTTTTGGTGCTTTTTGTCTCTGTGTCTCTCAAAGATTCCTTCAAGTATTTTCTGCAGTGCTGGGCTAGTGGTTGCAAATTTCTCTGGGGATTCTTGATCATGAAAAATTTTTAGTTTTCCTTAAGATTTCAAGGATAATTTTGCAGGATACAACGTCCTGGGTTGACACTTGTTGTCTTTTAAAGCTTGAAAGATCTTGCCCCCATCTCTTCTGACACTTAAAGTTTGCATTGAGAAATCTCTGCAGACATTTGAATGGGTTTGCTTTGGTAGTGTCTCTTTTTCTCTTGCTGCTTTTAAGACTCTCTTTATGATGTATTTTTGAGGTTTTGATTATGATATGTCATGGTGAGTCTTGTTGCTGATTGAGCTTATTTCATGTTCTATAAGTTTTTTATACCTGGAAGTTAATTTCTTTGCCTAGATTTTGGAAATTTTCTTGCATAATTTCAATGAATAAGTTCTTTATACCTTTGGTGCCGTCTTCTGCTCTTTCTCCCATACTCAATTCTGAGATTGGTTCTTTGAATCATCCATCAGCTGTTGTATCCAGCTACTTTGCTCCTTTCTAATTTTGGAGTCAATGCCTGATTGTAGCATTTGTTTTCTCAGCCTTGTCTTTGAGGTCTGAAATTCTTTTTTTTTTTTTTTTTTTTTTGGAGTCAGGGTCTCGCTCTCTAGCCCAGGCTGGCCTTGGACTCACAGCAATCCTCCTGCCTCAGCCTTCCAAGTGCTGGGATTACAGGCATGCACCACCAGGCCTGTCTTATATGGTGCTGGGGAATCAAACTCGGGTACTTAGTACTTGATGTAGCACTTGCTAACAAGCACTTTAACCACTGAGCCATTCCTTCAGCCCCAAGGTCTGAAATTCTGTCCTCACAGTGTTCTAGTTGAATTCCATTACTTTCAAATGTATTTTTCATATCCTGAATTTCAGCTAGATTTCTTGTCAAAATTTGCGCTTCTGTATTAAAATGTTCTTCATGTCTTACATTTCCTTGCTTACTTCAGCCAACTTTTTATTTGTAGCTTCTATAAGCGCAGTGAGCTTTGTCTCCACCATGACCACTATTTGGTTAGTAAATTCCTGTTTAATCCCATTGATCAATGCCTGCGTTCCTCTGAGAATGTCTTGTTTGAACTAGTTGTTCAAATCATTTATTTGCTTTTTGACTTTCTTCCCTATGAGTTCCCTATGACATTAGTTTCTGGGGTCTCAAGCTTTTCTGTGGGTGTCCTATTTCCTTGACTTCTTCTCATGTCTCTGTTGTTGAGGGACTTCACTCGAAAGGCCTAGCTGAGAGGTTTCTTTGAATGAGTATGAGGGTGTGTGGGAGGAGCCTAAATTCTTCCAAGTTTTATGCTGAATGTAGGCAGTGAGAGAGAACCTAACAGCCTCATGGCCTCTGAGGTGTTATGATTACCCCCAGTCCCCTCAGCAAAGGCCTCCTGCCTTTCCTGGCTCCCCACCCCCACCCAGTGTGGGGCTTTCCACCCTCTGAGAAACTCTCCCTACACCCAGCTGTTCAGGAGGTCCACAGCCTTTCTCTTCTTTCTACAATTGTCACTTGTGCCAGTTTTTTCCTAAGTACTGTTTAAGAGTGACCCCAAAACTCTGTTGCACTCTTACAAGCTTTCTTGTACTCCAATCAGTTTAGTCTTGGGCTCTTTTTTCAAAATGGCTCCTGCTTATGTCATTGCTTGTTATGGCTGTTGATGCTGCTTCTGAGCTAGGCTCCAGGAGGCCTTTTCTCGAGGAAGCTCACAATGTGTTTGTAGTATGGACTATCCACAGGCTTGTTTTTGGAGGCTGGGGCTACCAGCTGCTGTCAGCTCCCACTTCTCATGGATCCATGCTTACCTCCGTCTGAGGTTCCATACTTCCCTTTGCCTATGGATGCCAGCAACTCAGGGCCATGCTCAGTTGGCCTGGAGCTGCTTCCTGGGCTACTTTTTTTCTCCACTACAGGTATGTCTTCGGGATTTCTGATCTTCCTGTGGCCTCCATTCAGTTATTAGTGTGCTCCTTCCTCTCCTAACTCTGTCACAGTTCCCAGCTATTAGCAGTTGGTCTGGGGCAGCTTCCTAGGCTACTGTTTACTTCTGCTTCCAGTGTGTTTTGGGGGTTTCTGACCTTCTTGTGGCTTCCTTTCAATTGTTGGGATGCTCCTTCCTGTCCTAACTGCATTGAACAGGCACTTTTTTTTTTTTTTACTACATTCTCAACTTTTTAAATGGGTCCATGAGGAGACACTGTGCAGCTCTGTTACTCAGCCATCATCTTGACTAAATCTGCATGTCTTTAGTGGGGGGATTAATGGATTCTCTGAAATATTTTCTTTATCCTTTGCATTATGATGGAAGATACGTTTCTGTATTAACAGATATGTTTGGGACTATTTTAGGTGAGCTAGAGAAGTTGAAAAAGGAATGGAATATATTGGAAACTGAGTGTCATTCTCTGAAAAAGGAAAATGTTTTGCTATCATCAGAACTGCAGCGGCAAGAAAAAGAATTGCACAAGTACGCAAGAACCCTCTTTTAGCTTCATAATGTTCATCTTAGGTGTTTATCTAAAGTAAATTTAATTGTGGTATTTAAGTGCCTTTCTGTTAATAAGGGTGACCAATAAAGAATTTATACTTCTGGAAGGTATAAATTCAGCTTCCAGATTTCAAGCATGGTTGTAAAAAGAATGGTGGCATATAAGACCAAGGGCTGGGGGTAGAGCTCAGTGGTAGCACACTTGCCTAGCATCTAGGAAGACTCAGGGTTTGAGTCTCAGAATTGTTAAATAAATAAATTATTAAATAGATTAATAAACAAATATTAAACATTCCCCGAAACCAGTTACCTTTATCTAGACTCCAGTACCTTAAAAACAAACTGATGAATAATTAGATTTATTCTAACAAATTTAGTGGGATGCTGTTTTACCACCATTTGTCATATTTATTTCTTTAGTGTTCAGTACTGGACTTTGCACTTAAAGACTTTGTATGAGTTATAGCCCCAGCCCTTATTTCTTTTTAATTTTGTTTGTTTGCTTTCTCCCTCTCTCTCTCTGTCTCTCTTCTTTTCTTTCCTTCCTTTCTTTCTTTTTTAGACAGGGTTTTGTTCTGTAGCCCAGACTTGTCCTGAACTCACTGGTGTAGCCCAGACTGGCCTTGGACTCAGGACAAAGTGCCTACCTCAGCCTCCTGAGTGGTGGGATTATAGGCGGTTGCCACCACGACCAGCTTTTTGTGCTGCTGGGGAATTGAACCAAGGGCCTTGTGCTTGCCAGGCAAGCACTTTAACTGCTGTGCCATTCGTCCAGCCCCCTTTTTTTGTTTTGTTTTTAAGACAAGATCCCACTAAATTATTAAGTTGCCCAGTCTAGACTAAAACTTGGTGATCCTTCTGCCTTAGCATCCCAGATGCTAAAAGTATCAGTGTGCCATCATGGCTAGCCTAAATCTTTTCATGATAGAATTAGTATAATATTTGAAATATATAATTAACCATCTTCTACTTCTAAATTTTCAACTTTTGCGTAGTTTTGATAGGTTACAGCTTTAAGCTTGCAGGGGTTTTTTTGGGGGGCTTTTAGTATTTTAATACTTTTACTGCAAATGTCTCATTTCTTTTAATATTTGTTTTCTCTTCTAAAATCCACTTTATCTTACCTAGTGAAATATTTGAGAAAGACTTCTTGCTGTGTCCAATTTCTACCTGTGAATAATCGTCAATATTTGTGGTGCAGTTCTCAGAAACAGAGCCTAGAGCTTACCAGTGATCTCAGCATCCTTCAGATGACCAGAAAAGAGCTGGAAAACCAAATGGGATCCCTGAAGGAACAGCATCTTCGGGATTCAGCTGATCTAAAAACTCTGCTCAGTAAGGCTGAAAACCAAGCAAAGGATGTACAGAAAGAGGTAAAGCAAAAAGACATTATGAGCCCAATTATGGTTGGACTTGCAGTCAAAAGCAAATCAGATATCCATGCTAGTTAGAAATAAAAGGGACGTAGAGGTAATTACCTGTCACAAAGTTGATGTCTGGAACATCCCTGCTTGGTGATTTCTGTGTATCATGGTCCACATTTAGAGAACTCCTCAGTAGAGTTTGTTCTCAAAAATATAAATATATATAGTTAAAATAAAAATTATGTTTTAATTTTCCCTACCAATTAATTGACTTACATGAGGAGACCTTTGTACTAGATTACTTGATCCATTGTTAATCTTTCAAAGAAAGTATCATATTTAACTTAGCATACTTCTGGAAAGCAAACAGACCATCTCCTCTGTTGAAACTGGTCTATAAAGTTACTTGAAATTTACCTCAAACTTGTCAAGCACGTGTTCTCTTGACTTTTTCTTCTCTCCACTCCGTTTCCTGTCCTTCACAACTGTGTACACTCAGTTTTCATGTCATTTTGCTTAAAACTTTGACTTGTGTGGCTTTTAAAAAATTGTTAAAAACTGTGAGTGTTGACCTTGGAATGGAGACTGCCCAACCTCTTCCTGAGCAAGACAGATATCTTCCCATGATGCTGACAGCAGGGTGGTAAGAGCTGTTTAGTCCTCCTGACTTCATGCCGCTCCCTGTGTTGTCTCCTAGGCAGTTCCAGGAATGGAGAAGGCTGGCTAAGCTTCCCCAGCAGGGACTACCCCCCTCTGTATTCTCATTTAACAGAAAGATTCTTTATAAATTAGAAGGAAGTTGAAGACAACTCTTTGTCTTTAATAATGAATTTTCTCAAAATTGTTTAGAAGATGTGATTAACTAATGCAGTTTTTCTTTGCACTTTCCTTTCCTTGTAGTATCCTGAATTTGGAAATGATTATTGTTCTTCTGTCATCATGTTTGCTCCTAAAGAAAAAAATGTAACAAGTTTTTATTTTCTTGTAGACCTATTGTAATATGTTTGTCTTTACCTTGCTAAGGATATATGTTTTAGGAGGTATTCTATTTTGGTTGAAACACAAGTATTGTGCCAAAGTAAATATCCTAATATTTAATACTGTAAGCACTTTGTGTTCTTCCAAACCATATGCCATAACTCTTTGAAAACCTGGGAAGAACGCTGTGGTTGGAAGATAATTCTGTTGTACGTTGTTATAGATGCACTTAGCCATTTTGTTGCATTGTTTGCCTGTTTTCAGTCACTGAGCAGTCAGTGCAAAATGCTTCTACTGTTGCTACAAATGGCAGTGGCATGTTGTCACAGCGTCTATCTGAAGTGTTGATAGTCTTTGGATTGCATTAAATGCAACACAATTAAAAATATGCCTGAGCTTGTCAATATGTTTCCTTCCTATTTTCTATTTTCTTGTTTACTGTTTTCCATTGTGAAATGATGTAGTCATCGTATATCTTTGTAATGTGAAATTGCTCTTTCTGTTTGTCCTGATGTCAATTTATTGGGTATTAGTCTGTAACTAAAGTATTCTTTAATGAGATTCTTATCTCTGTAATTCACTACAAATGAATTATTTTCTTTTATTAATGCACATTTATTCTCTTTCAATGTTTCTTCTTTATTCTTCTTTCTCTCATAGAATCATTTTTAATATGCACAGTGTCATGATTATGTATCTTCAGCATTGTACCAGGCTAAACTATTTATAAGCTAAGCAAGCCCAGACATGATTATTTTTATGGAAAAGAACCAAAAGTATTGGTAATAAGTGATACTTCCCTCTTAATTAGGACTAAGCTCATTTCTCACCTCAGTTAGAAAGCAAGATGGAGCAAAAATGGTGTGCAAGTGAAGTGTGAAATTAGGCTGCAAAAAATTTGTTCCACTAATTAAATTTTCCATGTGGCCAGCTTTTATATGAATACTTAACAAAGAAAAAGTACAAGAAAAATACATTTTAATCTTCAATATTAAAAGAAAATAGTGGTTATATTATCTTTGTATGTAATCTTAGAAAGTATCTATATATATTAACTTAGTAGGGGTATCTGTAATTTAAGGGCTCCTAAAGCATTGAGTTCACAAGTCTACCCTGCAAAGACTGACTCAAGAGAGTTGTTGGCTTCACCACATTGCCGTGGGGCCAGAGTCCTCCCCACCAGTCCCATGCTGGAGGTAAGCAGCAGGACTTTCCTGATGAGCTGCCTTCCTGGGCTTCTGCGTTACGACTCTTGGATGGAGAAATCATTGAGTGTTTTGGGGTAAAGGGAAGTCTGGATGTAAGAATGGTGGGAAAGAAAAGCAAAGGAAATTTGTGGTCAACAGAGTACGTTTTGCTTCTTTATTAGTCACTTTTAAGAATTCATTCTTGGATCATTAATTGATTTGTTTTATGGTGCGTAAAATAGTCTAGATACATTGATTTGATTTTGGCAATCTACAAGTTGCCTCAGCCCTCTGAAATAAGTATCTTTCTAACCCCTTTCTCATGACCTTCACGTTGACCCTAATCTTTCTTCTTTCCCTTATTTCCCCTCATGTTTTCAAGCATTTTTATTTTTCTTAATTGAATACAGTGTTGAGCTGCTCATCGCTCCAAAGCATTTTTCAGAAGCACTATTGTAGAGATGTGGGCCAAGTGTGGAGATGCACACTATAATCCCAGCTCTTCGGGAGGCTGAGGCAAGTTCAAGGCCAGCCTGAGCAATTTAGCTATACTTTGTCTCAACATAAACAAACAAACAGGGCTGGAGATATATAGCTCAGTGGTACAGCATTATGCTACATGTGGCCCTAGGTTCGATCTGTACTACTGCGATTGATCAGTTAATCAATAAGTAACTAAGTATGTATGTCTGAGTCTCCTTTGTTGAGGAATTTTACGACATAGGTAGAAAGGAACTGGAAACTTTCCACTCTCATAAGCCCTGGTTATGAAAAAGAGGAGCCTTCCTAATATGGTGTATTGATTGTATACTCAGTTCCCAGGTGGGAGAGTGGAGCAGCTGAGGCACAAAGGTGTGCCCATCAGCCGAACCATCTGTTTTTTTGGGAGCCCAGTTCGGATGAAGATGCAGTATCTAGATGTGGAACCAGTCTAGAATTCCAGCTTCCTAAGGTCATTTAAAGTAGCAGCAGAGACTGAAGGAATAACACAGTGGTAGAGTGCTTACATAGCAAGCCCAAGGCCTTGAGTTCAGTTCCTCAGTATCACATAAGCCAGAGATGGGTCATATGCCTATAATCCCAGCACTTGGGAGGCTGAGGTGGGAGATTGCTGTGAGTTTGAGGCCCGCCTGAGCTACATAGTGAGTTCAGGGCCAGCCAGGACTACAAAGTGAGACCTTGTCTCAATAATAACAATAAATTAGCAGCAAACCACACTGTGTCACATTGGTCTTGCATACGTTCAAGAGATAGTTTATCTGAAGTCACGCTATATATCCATGAGAGAGGGAGATTATAAGTTTCTGAACTATTCTAGAGTAGAAAATGCTGTTTCTCTATAGAAAATTTTCTGTTTGGAACAGATTTTTAAAAATTATTTTTGACGAAGGCTGATAGATTTTAAGTGGAATAAGTTCTAAGGGTTTTAACTGGAGAGAAATTTCCCACGTGTGGCCCTGGATGCTTTAGGTGCATTCCTTCGCTTCACTTGCCTAGAAAATTCATGTATCGAGGGTACTTTAATACTCGCTGATGCTGAGAAAAGGGAGACATTTTGGAAGCTAATAATTTTTACCTCAAGACTAAAATAGCTTGGCTGACATTGCTTGCTTCACAGAATATAATCTCCGGCCATTTTATTATGTTGTGAAATTTTTTTCATCTGCTCTTTCTGTCGCTCAATTTCAAATTTCCCTTTTCGTCCATAATTCACTTGATGGAAAAAGTGATCTTTTGTATGAGAAACAGATGACAAAATGGTACCTTATGTTCATTGTTTTATTTTTTGGTTTTGTTTTGTTTATTTAAACTTTAGGGCCAGAAAATTCTTACATACAATCAGGTCAGCATTGAAGACTTGTAACTCTGAGTACAAATGATTCTCATCCTCCTTAAAACGAAAAGGCTTGACCTTGGTGTTGAAGATCATTAGTAGGGTCTGGTACATAAGCCTGACTGAAACTAACTTCATAGCCATTTTAAGTCAAGTCTGCACACTCTTTTTTTCTTTGCCTTCAGTATGAAAAGACACAGACTGTACTCTCAGAACTGAAGTTGAAGTTTGAAATGACTGAGCAGGAAAAGCAGTCAATCACAGATGAGCTCAAACAATGTAAAGACAACCTGAAGCTGCTACAAGAGAAAGGAATTAATGTAAGTCTTTGCCAACTTGGCTTAGCTTTCATTGAGAGCAAGGTGAAAAACTTGAGGTTGACTTTTAGAGGACTCCATTAGTGATATGGGAGACTAATGGCCCAGGGTACGGAACACGTATACTTTTCATTATGAAATTCTGTGACAGAATAGTTGCACTGTCAGATTTTTGAAATTTTCCGCTTTAACTTGTACCCCTATAAGAGCCTGAAGACTGCTGGAGAAAGAACTTTTTTTGCCATAAAGCAGCTTACCTAAGAACTGTCAGCTTTGCCCAGATGAGTGTGGAGTTCCGTAACAAAGCCATCAGATGGCTCTTCTTTCATCCCTGTTGGAGAATGAAGCAGTGAACAACCAGATGCCCATTTAAGAGACCGTAGCACATGATGACCCATAGCATTTGATTGTAGCAAAAAAGGAGATTCGGTATTGTTTACATTTTATACTAACAATATTCCCACTAAGGCATATTTCTAAAAACCTTTTAAAGTTCCTCTATGACATCCTATAAATTCTAGGAACTATTTGACAAGTTTTTGTAGAGCAGAGTATGTGTTTGTGTATGTGTGTGTGAAAGAAACACTGACAGACACAGAGGCAGGCAAACCTTTTGATATAAATTCAGCTTGATAATATTTGTTTTTCATTGCTAGAAAAGTCTTTACAGAAATGTTATACTAAATAAATGTTGTGTTGTACGTTTGGTGATCACTGCCTTTGTGGGCCCTAACTGGTGGATGTTCAGTGTGGTTGGTTGTGCTCTGACTTATTTCAAACTCTGTCACAGCATGGACACTGCAGTGGACATGAGCCACATGCTTCCTGTGAAGACAGGCGCTCTGCATAACTTGCAGCACAAGTATAAAAGAGCGATGTTGCATGGCCATCCAGTTACACAGTTGTGCACCAAATACTACTGAGTTGTGTTCAACTGTTGTTCACCTGAGAAAGTCTTATATTTTAGACAGTAAAGCATTGCTGCATAGGTAGAAACCTTTTAGAAGTTGATCAACTGATGTGAAGGCATTACACTAAGCAAAAATGGATTGCATGTATTTATAAGTGTAGGTCACAAATTCTTCTAAAATTAGATCATAAGGATTTGGTGACTCCTCTGTTTTTTCTGTTAATTCGTATCGGTCCTCTGCCTATGGAATTTCAGTCCACCTCTTGCTAAATTAACCTATGAAGACATCTAGCATAACCAGAATGGGTACCCTTACCTCCCCAGTATATTTAGAACTATTACAAAAGCAACTTGCTGTTATTTATAATTATTTTAAAAATTTACCTTAGAATTTCTAAGGTGAATTTCTCATTTTTGTGATACTGGGATTATGGTTGTAAGTAATACCCTTCCGATTTAAAAAATAATTGTATTGTAGCTTCATAATTGAAAGCCCTCAGACTCAGTTGCCTCTCTTTATATACCAGGTATTTATTCTACATCATGTCACCTCTCTTACCTGTCTTAAAAAGTGTGTGTTACCCCAGGCCATTTATTTTTAAACGTGAAAACAGTATTATCTCATAAGCTGAAGAATTTTGGTTTGCAAAATTCGAAAAAAAATTTTTTGATGGAGGGACAAAATAAGCCTTAGCATTGCCAAAGATTACATGACTAAATAGTGTGTTTCAGATACAAAATAATGTACTGTCAAGCAGAGCATCACTAGGTGAGATGGTCTTAAGCTCGGTGTCCATGTACTACATTTCATTAGGGTGTCTAGGACACCGACACTGACCCCGGCCTCTGATGATCCCTTTTAAAGTAGTCATTTGCCAACATACGTACCACGGTCCATCATTCTAGATTATGTTAGATGTCTTTAAAATGTTTGAATCAGTGAGAACACTGGGAGGTATACTTCCTACCTCAGTCTTCTTTTTCTTCCTCCCTCCCACCTGGCGTCTAAATCATCTTATCTGATTTTTTTCATAGCATAAAATGATTTTAATATCCCTTCCCTTCTTTAGCCTTCCATATTCCAACCCGTCCCAGCCGTATTCATCGGCCTATTCCTGGCTTTCCTGTTTTGGTGTTTCGGTCCATTGTGGTAGAGAAAGGTACAAGCACTACTGTTGAGTCCTTGTGTGTTTGTCCCCGTCACCTGTCTGTGCCGTATTTGTAACTTAGTGCATGGCAAAACCACTCAGGTATTTTATTACCTGAAGCAAACCCTTCATTTAGTATGCCATGTATTTGTGTCATGCCAGTGAATGAACAATCAACTAATCACATAATGTTTTGTCTTGTTTCCTTTGTAGTTATGCTAACCATGAATTAATTCCCACCTAACCAGCTGCTAATATGCTTCCTTTAACTGAGTCTTTATCTCTAGCAAACTGGAGTAAGCAGTGAATTTATGCACTATTAGTACCCCATCCCAGTTATGTGTTTTAATCAGATTTGAATGAGAAATGAAGAGTTTGCCTCTTTGAAGTTTTCAATCAGCTTCCCCTCTCTTCTTCCCTCCTTCCTTCCTTAGTGTAGAGTTTATTTCAACCCTTTGCCTGTTTACATTGTAGCTATGAAAATGAAAGAGAACAAGATTTGCATAATGAACCATTAACTCACAGTCTCAGCCCCCGTATGAATTTGTGAGGATATGAAGTTCCATAAATCAGTACTTCTTTGAAAAACAAGTTTCTCAGTAAAACTCTTAGAACACTACTAAAAGTAGAGATACCAGCCAAGCAGATGAAGATTATGGAGCTTTCTGAGGGTTAACAGGGACTAGCCCATCCATGACTGCCACCAGCTGGCATGCATATGAGAAAAGCCTATGAAAAGAAATGACAAAGGCCGAATGGGTGGCCTGTGTCTGTATTCCCGGTACTCTGGGAAGCTTGGGCACAAGGAGCCCAGCCTGGACAACTTGAGACTTGGTGATTTAGTAAGACCCTGTCTCAAAATAAAAAATAAAAAAATGTCTGGGAAGTAGTTCATTATAAAGTCCCTGCGTTCAATCCTTAGTAGCACAAAAGAGAGAGACAGAGACAGGCAGACAAGGGCTTTAATTTACTACAAGTTTCAGACAAGCCCAGTCCCTGGTAGCACTTCCTCATCTTAAACCTTATTCTGAGCTTGTCTTCTGTGGTTTCAAGTTCGAGGATCAAAGCTTAGACCATTTTCTATTACCTTAACCTCCAGCCCCTGCAGAAAATTACCTCAACATATTAGTCTGGTTTTAATCAAGAAATAAACTTTTTAGGTAAAAACATACTATAGGCATTAGTTACACTGGAATCCACGTATAGATACCAGAACCCTGGATGATTTTTAGAAATCACTACTAAGTGGCTAAGGATACGTGACTCAGTGGTACAGCACTTGCCCAGTATGCACAAGCCTTGGGTTCAGTCCCTATCCCGGGTTGGTAGGGGGAACGGGTGGGTCCTCACTTCTGGGTTTCAGCTACCCGGGGCTTTCCTGGGACATAATTAGCCTTCCAAGTAGTGGTCCTGTTATTAAACGTCTCGTTACACATACACTTTACTTTTCTCTCTCTCCTTTTTACACTATTTGTATAATGCAAAGACCAGAGTTTCGCTGTGTTAAGAATTCAGGCCTCTCTGGAACCAAGGGGTTAGTAGGTACAAGAAGAGAGGAAAATGTGATATTGACTCTTGGTTTCTTTCCACACAGAAACCCTGGCCCTGGATGCCCATGTTGGCTGCCCTGGTTGCGGTGACAGCCATCGTGCTGTATGTGCCAGGTCTGGCCAGAGCTTCTCCATGAGAGCGTTTCTTGAGTCCGTACACCGTCCTCCCTCTAGAAGCTGGCGGACAGACAGAACCATTTTCTTCTTTTTTACCTCTTAAAACAGCAGAAGTGCAACAATACAGCTGTAGGGTCTTTGCTTTAAATTATATAAAAATGTATCTGTCTATAGAGAGAATATAAAATTGTGACTTTATTCTACTGTAAGCAATAATTTGCTTACAATTTTTTCATGTAATTTTTAAATTAGTATGTTGAGATTCTGAATATTATGGTGGCCTAAAGTAGGCTTCTTGGTACACCAAATTATTTATACCATTAAATTTATGGGTATTTTACTCCGAATTCTGATGGCCAGATAATTAATTTTTCTGATTCGATAACAACCCAAACCAAACAACCAATACATACATGGGAAGAGAGGCCCTGTGTGCTCAGTGCCTATCAGTTTGAAATATATGCACATATATATATATATATTTTTTACATATTTACGCCATTTTTACTTGTTATAAAACCACTGAGCTATTGGGAACAAGACTTAGAGACAACTATTTGTGGATTTTTTTTAAGGAAAATACATTTGGAAAATATTCTGTTATAGTGATTATTTGGAGAATATGTGCACGCTTGTTCAGCCTTAATGTGACTTGAAGATGTAGAGGACATCACCTTTGAAAAACTTTCCATGAGAGTGTGTATTTTCTTGAGCAAACTGAAGTATTTCTGGGAACAAAAATATAGTAATTACACAATTTCAGTGCAGTCAACCAAACTGTTAAGTCAATTGGTATGTAATTTATTAAACCTCATGTATTTAAAGATATATTTTCTTTAAAAACCAAGTTACTTTCTCATACACAGAATTTTAGGAAGCATGATTTTTTTCTATCATCTGTTCCTCCAAGGATGTTTAACTGAAGAAAGTTACATCTCTTTAGAAAAGCTTTTATTGACTTAATTTGGCTACGATGCTTCAGAGATAATTCATTTTCATTTTCAAGATTAGCTAGCATTATCTACCAGCAGATTTCCTGGTTGGGTATAGAAATGGTTATTTTCTTTCTATTGTTATTAATTGGGACTGTTAATTAGAAGCACTATTCCCAAGATTGATAGTGTTTCATGCACAGTAAAACAGTAAAACACTGTTTGATGTTACAAATTTAAAACACAGAAGTGAAGGTTTAGCTATGGTTTTGTACAGCACCATGGTTATGTCAATAAAATTTATTTAGTCATAGAATATCCTAAAGTATCACATAGTTAAATTTTTAATTCGGTAAAGACTGGGAGAGAATGTCAGTGAATTAGCTTGAATGTTTTGTGGAAATACACAAGTCTAGCCAAATAATAAAAGAAGAGTTTAGATTGTAATTTTGCCTTGTAATATTTGGCAGTCATCATTTATACTCTAAAGGTTATATGTTAAACTATTTGGGATTGCTGTTGCGAGGATCACTATAATTGTGGAGGAATTAGTCACAAATGACTTGTAGGAAACACACATAATTCATTTCATCGTTTTCTGTTGCAGGAAGCCACTCCACCACAGAATGCTAATATGCCAGTGGTACCCAGTACCTCTTGTATATAGGTTATTGCAAATATTGTTCTGAAATGCTTAACTTCAGAATTACGTTTTTTAAAGTAAATAATTGTTTGAAATCTATTTTGTAAAGATATAAAGTACATTAGAATTTCTGGAGTACAGATTAAACTATTTGCACTAACACACGTGATGTGCATGATTTAATAAAATAACTTTACTCTATGCATCTTTGAGTTGGATATCATTGAAATTCTTAATGTTCACTCTACTATTCAGCTAATATTCTTTTCTTGAAATGACTTTTTATGCAATATAACTTATGTTAGGTTTTCTTCAGGATTTAAAAGAAAATACGGAAATGTTTCCTCCGTACTTAATTAGCCTTTTTAATTTTAACTTACTGTCAAGCCTATTTTCCCCCTTTTAATATAGTTATTGTTAAGATATGACTTATCTGACAGACAAATCTCATTAAATGTGGGTCCTAGTATCAGTATTTACCTTATTTAAATTGGATGAGTATTTATAGTTACTTCCAGTTTTTCTGAAGAATATAAATGAACCTATTCATAAGCAATATCTGCAGTTTTGTTGAGTTTGCTTCCAAGTTAAAGTGTAAGATTATTCCCTTGTAGTGATAGCCATTAAGAAACATGAATCATAGCAGTTAAGAATTAAATTATCCTGTAATGATCCATTTATTCAAAGGTGCTATATGACAGGGTCAGGAAATGAAAAGAATATGGTGCTTTAAATCTAAGCAGATTTGTGCAGGCCTCTTGGCTCTACCTTTAATCAGCTTTGTTACTGTGGGCAAATCATTTGTCTGAGTCTCCATCCATTTCCTCCTCTGTGTAATGGACAGAACAATCTCACGTGTTTTGGGTAGTATGAAAATTTAAAAGATAATGTATGTGAAGTACCATTCAAGTAATGATTGTTTATAAGAATGTCATACTGAAAAATTATTGAAAACATTAAACTTTTAGATGAACTCAGTACATCTGTTCTAAATGAACTGACTGACCTGTTCAGAATTTCTGTGTGATTGACATATGATTGTAGTATTATGAATCCTTTTTTTTTTCAGTATTGTGAATCTTGAAGTATCATCGCCTAGCTGTTTGTTCCCTTTATAGCTGTCCCTTTGGGAAGTAACAATCTGTTTAGTAATGAACCGATTGCCCGTAACAGTTTCAGAATTCCTTTGGTAATATCCTCTTAGGGCCACTTTGAGTCACAGATGGAAGCTGGTCATGGGGCTGGAGGAGTAGCACAGCGATCAGAGCACTTGCCTAGTAGTGAAAGGCACTGAGTTCGATTCCTCGTTAACACATGAATTGAACGTGGTAGCACACACCTCTAATCCCAGCCCTCAGGAGGCTGAGGCAAGAGGATTGCTGCTGAGTTTGAGGCTAGCCTGGGTCCCATCGTGAGTGCAGAATCAGCCTGGACTACAGGGGAAGACCCTGTCTCAAAAAGAAAGGAAAAAAAAAAAGCCAGTCACATTGCTGTATAGTCGGATGCTTTCGACCAAAAATAGTATTGCATAATTGATATCTCACTTTAATCACCAAACTTGACCCATGGCTTTTAGCTTTTTAAGGTGATTATTGATGTGCTATCAAAAGGATGGAAGTCAGCTATCAGACAAAAATCTGAAGCAGCCTAAGGTGACCTGTGAAAATGGTTTGCAACTCTCTTGACCCAGAAAACCCCACAAAATTATGAATATCAAGAAACTCAAATCTTTGTGTTCACTTTAAGAACACTCATGAAACTACCCACAGGAATGCATATCTGAAAGGCCACCAACTGTCTTAACGATGTCACATTAAAGAAGCAGTGAGTGCCATTCCATTGGTACAGTGGTGGACTTGGTATGTGTACCCGTACAGCACAGGAAAGCTGGACTCAGAGCTGACAGCCCAGAAAGAGTGCTGAATTTTTGCTGCACATGCTTAAAAATGCAGAGAGTAATGCTGATTGTAAGGGTTGCAGTGTAGATTCTGTGGTCATTGAGCATATCCAGCTGAGCAAAGCACCCAAGTTGTGCTACCATACTTACAGGGCCTGCGGTCTCTGCAGTCCATAGAGAAGCCCCTGGGCCACATTTACATGATCCTTATTGAAACGGAACAGATGATTCCTACGCCAGGAGAGAGGGTTGCACAGAAGGAAAAGACATTCCAGAAGAAACAAACCTACGGCACAGGAATAAATCACATAAACACAGTTAAAGGAAAGGGAGAAAAAGACACACGTCTGCATATCAATCAACTGAGTTAAAAATGTGTTTTTCCAAAAATTTCACTTCTAGAAATTTGAGAACATAATTGTATGCACAAAATTTTAACTACTGGGACAATTAGTGAAAACAATTTTAAGAGTAACAGACAACCTAAATATTTAGTAATGGGCCATTAGTTAAATTAATATTGGTATCTCACAGATTACTGTGCTTGCAAAGTATGTGGGAAGATAGTTATACTTTTTAAAATAGTATAAAAGAAACAGTGCAGAGTAACTGGTTAAAGACACAGGATGTGTTTATAGCAGAACTTAATATATATCCACGGACTACAGAGTGAAACCTTGTCTCAAAAAATAAAAATTTATACCCAGGCAATATTAATGATTGTGTGAATACACTTCCACTTTGTGATTTCCCATTTGTTTTTCATAGTAAATGTTTCTTTTGTGAATTTTAGAAAGCTGTTTTGGGGGCTAGAGGAATAGCTCAGTGGTTAAAGCACTTGCCTAGCAAGCGCTAGGTACCTGAGTTCAATTCCCCAGCACCATATAAGATAGGCATAGTAGTACACACCTGTAATACCAGCACTCAGGAGGCGGAGGCAGGAGGATTGCTGTGAGTTTGAGGCCAGCCTGGGCTCCATAGTGGGTTCAGGACCAGCCTGTACTGCAGAGCAAGACTCTATCTCCCCCCCCTCCCCAAAAAGTGATTTTTTTTGTGTGTTGTCAGCTAAAGAGTTGAGTGAGTAAAGCAAGCTGCTTTTGGGGTATGGGCTGGCCTACAACTTAAAAAAAAAAAAAAAAAAAAAAAACCTGGGAACTAGACTTTCTGGTCACGTTCCAGTTCTGAGAGGGGAAGATGTACTGTGACACAAAACAAGCCTGAAGCCCAGATTGGCCAGTGAGCCTCTGTCCTCAAAACCCGGGTGTTCAAAACACCAGCAAGGCCTTAACGCTGGAGTTGAATTTCACAGACCAATGAAATGTTCCAAAAATTTTGAAGTTAAACTTAGTGTTCACAAGCTCTTGATTTTACCAAACTTAACTTTTAAAATAACTCATAGTAAAAATGAAATTTAAAAAACAAAATAATCTAGCTACCTTTTTTCTTTTTCCTTCTCAGTGGTGGAGCTTGAACCCAAGGAGTAACAAGCTAAATCCCCAGCCGTTCCTCCCACTCAGCCCCACTTTAAAAAAAAAAAGCAAGATCTTTTTGAGTGGTAGACTGGCCTCCAACTTGCAATACTCCTGCCTCAGCCTCCTGAGTAGCTGAAATTATAGGACTGTGCCACTGTGCTGGCCCACACACTATTAACTTTCATGATTTTATTCAAGAACAGCTTCCGAGTGTGACTGCACACGCCTGTAATTCTAGTTACTCGGGAATCTAAGACATGAGGATCACATATTGGAAGCCAGCTTGGGCAATTTAGTGAGACCCTCTCAAAATTTAAAAGGGAGGTAAGGACAGCACAACAATAGAACATTGGCCTAGCATGCACAAGGCCCTAAACCCCAAGCCCCAGTACAGGAGAAGAAGAAGAAAAAAGGGACACTGCGACATCTTAATCATAGGCTATACCTAATACTAATTAGTTCCACAATGACAGCTCCTTATTAAGCCCTGAAGCCAACTGTGTTTGAAAGGTATTTGTATTTTGAAAGGTACGCTGATGCATATTACACTATGAGAAAATATAAAATTTCTGCAGCGAGCCATATGAGTATTCAGCTGAATGGATTAGGTGTAAACTATAAATTTCCATATGTCAGTTTAGGTCAGAATTTCTTACCAAATAAGATTGGCACGAGATGTGTGTGTCATCATATTACAGTGCAAAGCAGATTTGTCCTGCCCAAGGCCCACAGGCTGCATGTGCCCAGCCTGCACAGCTAAGCATACGCCCCGCTCAACCATAAATTTCACTATGAGATTTTAAGAATATTATTTCTCTCTTTCTCTTTTTCTGGAGACAGATTCTTGTTCTGTTGTCCAGGCTGGGCCTGAAGTCACTGTGTAGCCCAGGCTGGCTCCATCTCATGGCAATCCTCCTGCCTCAGGCTCCTGAGCGCTGGAAGTATAGGTGTGCACTACGTTTGTGGTGCTGGGGAGTTGAACTCAGGGCCTTGTGCTTGCTAGGCTCGCACTTTAACCACTGAGCTATGGCCCCTGCCCCTTCAGGATTATTTTTCTTGGCTCAGTTACCTTGTGCTCAGACTGTATAGGTGACAGCAGCAGGCCACGTATGGGAAGGCGCCAGGCAGTGCTGACTCTTTTCTTTGAACTAAAACACGTGTGTATCAAATGCCCCATGTGCTTTTGCAGCTGTCTTTGATAACCATATTTCAGCCTACCTGTACTCGTGTGTGCCTGTGGACACGGGCATTTATTGTTGCTAAGCAGACATATAAGTTTTCCCTCCTTTCCCTCCTTTTTCTCTTTCCTCCTTTCTCTTTCTCTCTCTTTCCCCCCAGTCCTGGGTGGGGATTGAACCAGAACGTTTGCCCTGAGCTTTATCCCCAGCCATTTTTATTATATTTTTGAGTCTCATTAAGTCACTAAACTGCTCAGGCTGGGCTTGAATTTGGAATCCTGCCTCAGCCTCCCAGAGTGCTGGAATTACAGGTGTGTATCACTGCAGTTTACTTAGGGTTTTGTTTTTGTTTTTGTTTTGTTTTGTTTGTTTGTTTGTTTGTTTTTTTGTGAGACAGGATCTTGCTCTGTAGCCCAGGCTGGTCCTGAACAACTCATTTCAGAGCCCAGGCTGGCCTTGGACTCACAGCAATCCTCCTGTCTCAGCCTCCCAAGTGCTGGGGTTACAGGTGTGTATCACTGCAGTTTACTTAGGGTTTTGTTTTTGTTTTTGTTTTTGTTTTGTTTTGTTTTGTTTTGTTTTTTGTGAGACAGGATCTTGCTCTGTAGCCCAGGCTGGTCCTGAACAACTCATTTCAGAGCCCAGGCTGGCCTTGGACTCACAGCAATCCTCCTGTCTCAGCCTCCCAAGTGCTGGGGTTACAGGTGTGCACCACCACACCCAGTTTATGTGGTACTGGGGAATTGAACCCAGGGTGTGCACTTGCTAGGCAGGTGCTTTAACCCCTGTGCCACTCCTCCAGCCAAGAAACGTTTTTAAAAGGAATTTGTGTACTGAGCATAGTAGGATAGACATAACCCCAGTACTCTGGGAGGCTGAGGCAGGAGGATTTCAAGTTCAACCCAAAGTTGGGCAACTTGGTGAGTTAGCAATACTGTGTCTTAAGTTTTTATTTTACACTATTAAAAATATTTTTTTAAGCTGCAGAAGTAGCTCAGTGGGAAGGCCCTAAATTTCTTCCCCAAGGACACAAAAGGGAAAAAAAGGAATTTTGCTACTTATATACATACTCTTTTATTTTGTATGGTACTGGGGCTCGAGTCTGGGCTTTCATACTGATTTGTATTCCAGCCTGTTTTTATTTTTGATTTGGAGACAAGGTCTCACGAAGTTGTTCAGTTGACTAGGCTGGACTCTAACATGTGACCCTCCTGCCTCAGCCTTCCAGGGTGCCAGGATTCCAAGCCTGTGCCACTGAACCCAGCTTTATACTATATTTTGTCAGCAGTCCAAGACTACCCCACTTCACTCAAAGTCGCCCAGCAGAGCCAAAGGGCCATAAAGTGCTGCTTGCCCCTGGAGTCCTAAGACAGCCGCTGCCCCTGCTTCTGATCTCTGCTACCAGAACTCGGACTGGAATGCTGTTTTCCACGCTGGCGCCAAACTTACTGAACGTGGCTACCTCCGCCGTTCCTACCTGTGACGTAACGTGGCAGTGCTGAGTGCGGACTGGAGCACAGGTGACCAGAATGGCCCTGCAAACCAGGAACGGTGCGCCCGGCTGTAATCCCAGCACTCTAGAAGGCTGGGACAAGAAAACCCTAGGGCTGAGCCTGGCCTGGACAACTTAAGCCACTTACTGGAACCTGTCCCAAAATTTTAAAAAAAAAAAAAAAGGCCTGGGGCTCTCTTACGTTAGGATCTGGAAGGACTCCCAAAAGTCTCATCTATCAGTAAGTAGGGAAAGGCCACGGTACTGAGGGCGGTTCGGAGGTGGGGCCGGGTCTGAGGCCGGGGACATGGGAACCGGCCGGTAGGGTGTGTGCTGCCTCCGCCCTTCCTTGCAGGTTTGGCGACTTGGTGTCCTGAACAGCCAGGACTGGAGCCAGGACTCTGCCAGGTGCTTCCGCCCTTGCCAGCTGCCCGCAAGGGACTGAGACCCTCTAAAAACTGTGACCTAAAATAAATCTTTCCTCCCTTAAGTTGGGGATGCCAGGGATTCTCTGACTAAAGACAAATCCTAAAACATCTGAACTGCAGAGTCCAGTGGATTCATGACTTCGAAGTAGCTTCTTGTTTCTGCATACTGAGAGGGCATCAAATGTTTGAATAACCAAGTCATATTGATGGTTTTCATTGCCCAGATCAAATAATTACTTCAGGGAACAGCCTGAGAAGCTGGAAGGGAGCGAGACTTTGGAGACAGGCCTTGAAGGGCGGGAAGACTGGGATATTTTCTTTCATTTTTATTTTTGAGACAGGGTCTTGCTCTGTAGTCAAGGCTGGTCCTGAGCTCAGTATGCCCTCCAGGCTGACCTAGAACTCATACCAATCCTCAGGCCTCAACTTCCTGAGCCCTGGGGTGACAGGCGTGCGCCACCACACCTGGCTTATGTGTAGCTGGAGAACTGAACCCAGCGCCTGGCCCTGGCTTGGCAAGTGTTTTAACCGCTGAGCCACACACCCTAGCCCCCTGAACTATTTCCAGTGAGGTTGTTACATACAGACTGCCTCTCTGAAAAGGTGGCATTTGAGCAGAATCTGAAGATGAGTGAATCCTTTTGGTACAAAGATCCTATTGGACAGTGCTGACTTGTATTAGCATGTGCAAAGGCTTCACAGCAAGAGCACACCTGGTGTGCTTGAGAGTGATGGAAAAGGCCATGGTGCCCCTTGGAGGCTGAGGCAGGAGGATGGCCGTGAGCCTAAGGTCAGCCTGAGAGACATGGAGAGTTCAGGACCAGCCCAGACTACTCAATTCTTAGGACCAGATAAGCTCCCAGCCACCGCTGCCCAAGTGACTAACTCCTGCAAGTCCCAACACTAGCAGGTAGAAAAACTAGAACTCCTGCCCCGGTCTGTCAGTGACCATAAGCGCGGTGCCCACCGTGCCCGGCACACCGATCACCCCAACGGCGAGGCGGCAGGCTGCGCAAACCAGGGGGCGCTTGTCCATGCCCAGCCTCTGCCTCTGCCCCCAAAATCTGGGACAGCACTTTGCAAACTGAAACTTTCTACCGCCAGGAGACAGTGGGAAATCTCAGGTCCCGGTGAGGCCTGGCTTCCCCTGCTTGCCGCCCCCCACCTGGCGTTGGCACGACACCCCCAAACACCTGAGTCCCCCCACCCGCAGCACTGGCCCCCGGCAACAAAGCAGGCCTTTGATAAGCAAGGGAGGAGGTGTGCGCACATGGCCTAACCTCCTTCCAGCTTGTTTTCAAACAAAATTCCAGAAGCGCAGGGTGGGCGAACAGAAGTCTCATTCACAGCCAGGGGTCTCTAGGGCTGGCGGCTCATGCCTCCTTTCCTTCCCTCTCAGTTCAGGCTTCTGTTCAGCGGGCTGCGGAGGGCGACCCGGGCAGATGAGACTTTGTATACAGCAGACAACAGCCAAAGAAAAGTGGCCACCGCAGAAAGAGGCCTCGATGTGTGTGCCAGTGGACAGCCGTGCACCGGAGGCGGGTTCTGCCGTCAGTATTCAAGCCGCCCCGGACAGGTCCTGAGCTCCTTTTCTTTTTACTTTCTTTCTTTTTTTTTTTTTTCTTTTTTCTTTTTTTGTACTAAAAATTGAAACCAGGGCCTTTGCACGGAATTACATTCCCAGCCTTTTTGTATCTTATATTTCGAGACAGGACATCTCAAAGCCCCCCAGGCTGGGCTTGCTGGGGTGATAGGCCTGCGCCAGCAGGCCTGGCTGGCTCTCTCTTTTGAAAAACTTTGCTCAGAGTTCTCTCCAGCAGGTGCTCACACAGCACTGCCGCACAGCACCCTGGCCGGGCCGCCTCGCCTGCCTGTTCAGCACGTGCTTAGGAAGCCACCTACTCCTGGGGACCAGGCGCATGCTGCTTCCCCGGCATAGCTAGGTCGGCCTATCTGCTGAGTGCCAGGGCTCCTCCTCGTTCTTCTAAATTGTGTTCTGACTTAAAAATCAGCCTGTTCTTGAGTTACAGACGCCGTTCTGACCTCCCCCTGCTCTCCAGATCCCTCAGGGCCCACACCTCGCTCACGGTCGACGCTTTGCAGGTAGTGAAACTGCGAACTGCAGTGCACGTATATTTTTTAAAAGGCTTGAATCATCGGCTTCCTTGGGCTCACACCTTGTGGTCAGCGCAGGGCACGGCACTGTGGCTCTGACGCCGAGCCTGGGCTGCGCATGGGGAAGGTGTCCAGTCACGGAGTCCGAATTTGTAATGTGTTGCCGTCTTCAGCTGAGCACTCATTTTGGCTTTTGAGAACTGGTAGAGGTGTGAGTGACTGGTCTGAAGTTTTTCTGGGCAATTAAAGAGGGAAAAAAAAAACAAACATGCACTTTGACACCAAGCGCTGTCTCTAGAATCAGAGCGGGGGGGCGGGTGTGGAGTACAGAGAAAGCTTTATTCTATATACTCGTGTCTAAACATCTCAGGTGTGTCCAACCTGTGACTCTTTGTTTTTGTTTTTTGCCATTGATTTTTTTTTAATGTCATAATGAAAAAATTTAAACCAGACCTGGTGTTACAAGCCTGTGATACCAGGGAGGCCGAGGAAGGAGGAACAGAGTTTAAGCACAGGCGGGGTAAGGTAGTGACTTAGCGAGACCCTACCTAAAAATCAATAATAAAAATGAGGTGGGATGTAGCTTAATTCAGAGGCACTGGGTTGGAGCTCTAGTTCCACAAACATAAATAAACCATAAATAAATAAATATGGGGCTGAAGATACAGTTTATTGTGAAGGTCTTGGATTCAATCCTCAGTACCACAAGAGAAGGTTGTAATACTACTAGGCCCAGGCCCAGTGACACGAGCCCACAGTCCCAGCACTCGGAAGACTGAGGCAGGAGGCAGGAGGATCACAACTTTCAGCCCAGACTGGGCAACTTAGCAAGTTTCTGTTTCAAAGTCAAAAATAAAAATGGACTGGGGCTATGGCTCAGTGAGAAAGCCCTGAGCTCAGCCCCCAACACCTCCGCCAAAAAAGAAAAATGAAAGAGAAAGAAGAAAGGAAAGGTGGGCCCAGTGGCGCGGGCCTATGACCCCAGCACTTTGGAAGGCTGGACAGGAAGATAGCAAATCTCAGTCCAACAAGAGTAGGTTAGCAGGTTGGTGAAACCTTATCTCAAATCAAAAATAAAAATGAACCAAGGTGTAGCTCAGCGTGAAGGCGCTGCATTCTGTCTCCAGTACTATAGAGAAAGAGAGAGAGAGAGGGCTGGAGAATGGATCGGCGGTGAAAGTGCTTGCCTAGCAAGCGCTGAGTTCCCCAGTTCGGTTCTCCAGCACCTCACAAGCTGGGGGTGGTGGCTCACGGCTGTAATCCCAGCATTTGGGAGGCTGAGGCAGGCAGATTGTCCTGCGTTCAAGGCCAGCCTGGACTACACTGTAAATTCAGAACTAGCCTGGACTAAAGAGTGAGACCCTGTCTCAAAAAAAAAAAATAGAAAAATAGAGACTAATAGAAAGAATGAGAGAAAAAGAAATTTTAATGCTTGTATTTGTATGCTGCTACCAATATTACATACTTTATATGAGACCCAAGATAGTTGCTCCTTACTCAAAAAACAAGACAAAAAAATACAGCAGGCCACAGGTTTGATATGCCTGCTTTACGTAGTATAGCATATATCAGTTTTACAACATGTTTCATAAATGTAAGACACTCTTATAGAAATACAGGATTACTTCATGTACTACCATGAAGGAAAACTTCTGCTAATTATAACTTTTAATCTATTAATAAGATACATCCAAGGTTTTTTGTTTGTTTGTTTTTGATAGGTTCTCTCTTCACGGTCCAGGCTTGCCCTGTACTCACTATGGAGCCCAGGCTGGCCTTGAACTCATGGCCATCCTCCTGCCTCAGCCTCCTGAGTGCTGGGATTACCAGTATATACTACCACATCTGGCTTATGTGGTGATGAGGAATCAAACTCAGGGCCTTGTGTCTGCTAGGCAAACTCTTTAACCACTGAGCTATTCCTCCAACCCCTTAAATCTTTATTATTATTATTTTTTAAGACAGGGCTTTGTTAGGGGGCTAAGTTGCTCAGGCTAGATGCAAACTCGCACTGGCAATCTCCTCCCTCAGCCTCTCATTGTGCTGGTGTTACAGGCACGTGCCACCATGCCCTGCTGAGCAATTTTTAAAATGAAATGATATTTTCCAGGCCGAGGGCGTAGCTCAGCAGTTAAAGCACTTGCCTAGCAAGCACGGGCCCTGGGTTCAATTCCCCAGCACCACATAAGCTGATTGTGGTGGTACACTCCTAAAATCCCAGCACTCGGGAGGCTGAGGCAGGAGGATTGCCATATGCTCAAGGCCAGCCTCGGCTATAAAGTGAGTTCAGGACCAGCCTAGACCACAGAGCAAGACCTTTTCTCAAAAAAAAAAAAGATATTTTTTTATGTGTGGAATAAAGTTATTTAGTTGATTTTATCTCCCCCTTCCCTGTGATTTCCTCAGAAAGCCAAGGGAGGTGCATTTGCACATGACTTAATTTAAGTTCACTATTCCATGCCAGTTTCATGTCAAGCCCTGTGCTTTTGGAGTCTATTGGGGCCTTAGGGGAACCAGCTGCCCGGGAGGTCATTCTCCAAATAAGGAAACTGAAGGTCAGACTCACGGTCCTGACCAGAGTTGAGTGAACGAGGGAGATGAGATTCGAACTCAGAGGCTGCGTACTCTTACTCCGCCCTACACCGAGTCTCTTGAAGGTACCCCGAGGGAGGAGGTGGTTAGTACCGAGCGCCTGCCCGGAGCCTCGGTGGGCAGCGAGGCCCCCCCAGTCCTGTCTGGTTCCAGGGAAGCGGACTTCCTTCTTGTATGGCTTTCTCTGCCAGTCTCAGTGAGTCAGCCCAGAATGACCTCACTGTCCTCTGTGCGTCGCTTGGCTGCCGGCTTTGTGTCGCTGAGCCCCCGGCTCCTCCGACGGGAGTTTAGGACCCTCCTCTGCACAGCTCTTCCTGTGAGTGTGGCTCTGCAAAGGTCACCCTCCCGTGGCCCTCAGCTGCACTGCTTCCTGTGGCCAGGCTGGCTTTCACCTCCAGCTGCTAAAATGCCAGAGAGAGGCCATGCTCAAGGGACAGGGGCTACCATGGCAGCTCTGGGACCGTGCGGTGGCAAAGGAGAATTTTCAAAATGGATCTTAGACAGGTATGCAGTGTTTAACACTAGCAGAATGACAAGACTTGAGAAAGTGACTTTTTTCTCTCGGGCTGCCATAACTATTTACCACCACCTGGGGGGCTTCGACCACAGAAGCTCTTGCAGTTAGTGAGACCAGAAGTCTTTAAAATCAAGGCACCAGGAAGGTTGGACCCTTGAGGAGAAGGTAGGAAGGCCCTGGTGTTGGTGGCCTTTAGGTGCGTCCCTCTGATCTGTCTCCGGACTCGCAAGGCCTTCTTCCTCATTAATGTGTCTGAATTTCCAAATCTCCCTCTCCTTATAAGGACACCAAGCACTGGATTTAGAGCCAGCCTGATCCAGCATGACCTCATTTAATTTGCTCCTATCTGTGAGGTCTGTTGCCAAATAAGGTCATGCCCGTCGGCACTGGGGCCAGGCCTTCGCCGTAGCTTTTTGGAGGACACAAATGAACTCCCAACACCTCCATTCCCAAACTCATTTTTCCCTAGGCATCATCACAGACCCCTGGCTTCCTAGGGTAGTCTGGAGAGCTGGAAAGAGCGGCACCCTAGGCAGCTGGGGTGTCAGCTTTGGTCCGACCTGGGCTTTCTGGGATGAAGGGTCAGCCTGTTAATGAGGCCCAGCAGAAGATACAAATGTCTCCGCAGCAGAAGCCAGGACTGCACGGGACAGGAAAGGGGAAACTTGGAGTCAACTTCGTGGGTTCAGCTCCGTCCCCACTGGTGTGACTCCTAACATGCCTTCACCTTTCTGGGACTCAGTTACCTCATCTGTAAAACAGGAGTGCTGTGGTACACGCTGTGTGAGATAGTGCTTAGGCTCGCTGTGGCTGTTCATTGTTTACTATGGCTATCCTACTACCCTCAATGGGCTGGTGGAATGGCGTAGCAGTTCAAGCACTTGCCTAACATGCACAAGGCCATGAGTTTGATTCCCCAGCACCACATTAAGCCGGTCATGTGGTACACGCCTATAATCCCAGCACTCAGGAGGCCGAGGCAGGAGGATTGTCCTAAACCCAAGGCCAGCCTGAGCTATATAGTGAGTTCAGGACCAGCAAGGGTTACAGAGCCAGACCCTGTCAAAAATAAATAAATAAATAAATAAAAGTACCTAGTTACCCCCACTGACAGACTCACAGCTTTGCTGAACGAACACATTAGAAAATTTCCAGGTCTCAAAAAACCTTGCACACCCCGTTTCTGATTGAGACTCTGATATTCACCAGCCCCATCCACCCCAGTGCCCTGGCTCTACTTCCAGATTGCCTTATTTTGTAAATGGCCCCCTTGTTCTCTTGTTTTTGGTCTGATTTAGACTGTTTTTTTCCATCTGTGGTTAATACAGCCGGTGATTTTCTTTCTGAACACACGTAGCTCATAGTGAGCTCCGCAGGGCAGGTTAGGAACCAGAAGCAAAGCCTGGGAACAACAGCTTATCCAGCAAGATCTAGACCGGCAGCTGGTGTGGACCAACAGCCCCTGTGAGCTCAGGAAGTCAGGTTAGATTCTCCCTGGTACCTTGGCTGGTAGAGTGAGACCTGTCAGCACTTGGAAAGCTCCTGTTGTCTGTGTCCCCTCCCGTCTCACGTGGACATCACGTGACCTAGCGGACTCAAAAGCAATCTTTGCTGTTGCCACCATTAGCTGCTAGGGTTTTTTTTTTTTTTTTTCCAGACATGGTCTCCCTCTATAGTCCAGGCTAGTCCTGAACTCTCTATGTAGCCCACGGCAACAATCCCCCTGCCTTAGCCTCCTGCGTGTTGGATTTACAAGCATGCACCACCACATCTAGCTAATTTTTATGGGGTGCTAGGGAATTGAACCCAGGGCCTTGCACATACTAGGCAAGAGCTCTGACCACAGAGCTACACTCCAAGTCCTGTATAAACTTCCTAAAACGTAGGGTGTGGCATAGCTCAGAGGCTCAAGTGCATGATTAGTGAGGGGTTTCTTTCTTGGAGGTACTTTTTAGAAGGTCCTCGATAAAAGGGCAGAAACTGAATTGGAAGCTGTAGCGTTTATGGGATCGAAGGCAGAGCCATACCCCTCTGGGCCTTAGTTTCCCCTTCCACGGCATCCTGGTGCTCTTGGGGTAGGTGAGAGGTGGCGGGGCCCTTGTGCCGTGACCCTCTGAAGGTGCGGCGGGCCTCAGATCACAGCAGGCACATGAGCTTTGCCCCTGCCGCGGGAGCACCTCTGCCTTCCTGTCTTTGTGCAGAGAGTTTCCTCCCTCCAGCCCGTGGAGCAAACACACGGCCAGGAACAATTGGAAAATCCATGTTGGCCTGGCCTTGTTTTCCCCCAATCCTGGCTATTTGGCCCAGACCAGGGAAGCAGCCAAGAATTTGCCCTGGAGAAATCCCCCTCCGCACATGGAATGGCTTGAGTGCACCGTGGGCACTTGTACGCTTTGCCCACTTTCTTCTCCCCAGCATTCCTGATGGCAGCCTCAGCCTATGTCACAGTTTTACAGGGAAGGAAAGAGAGACACTTGCCCCAGACAGCACAGCCGGTAAGAGCCAAGGTTCCTGCGCTTTCCCCAACTGCTGGCTGGGCAAAGCCAGGCCCCTTGCTCAAGTGGCGGCTAGACACACTGCGATTGTAAATCTCTTCCTTCCTTTTCCTGTTCTCTTGCTCTCTTCTAGTTTTGAGACAGAGCCTCGCTAAATTGCCCAGGCAGGGCTCCAACTGGATCCTCCTGCCTGAGCCTCTCAGAGTGCTGGGATTACAGGCTGCCCCACCTGGCCTGGCTCCCTTCAGAGCACCAAGACAACTGAAACACCACCTCCACAATCCACTACCCCAGCAGGTGGCCCAGAGGCAGGAAGCTGGGGTCCTTTTCAGGAATGGCTCCACCTGGAGCATGGATGAAGGGACCTATGGAGGCCAAAGAAACCCTGATCTGGAGATTCACTTCCCCTAAAGTTCCTGGTCTGAAGTCCTAATGTCTGACGTGACAGTGTTCGCAGTTGGGGTCCTGGGGGTAAGTAGCAGAGGGTGGAGTCCTCATGAGTGGGATGGCTGCCCTCATAAACGAGGCCCCAGAGTCTCCATCATGTCCCTCCAGGTAAGGACCCCGGAGGCTGTCTCTGAGGCAGCCTGTGAGGATCAGAGCCACGTCAGACAGGGAGTCGGTCAGCACCTTGACTTTGGAGGACTCAGCTCCGGAACTATGACAAACATCTTTTTTAATGCCTCTGAACCACCTTGTTATAACAACCCCGAACAGGCTACGATGCGAGGCTTCTCCCCCAACGCCAGTGGGAAGCAACAGCAGGATCTTGAATAGGAGTGGGACAGCCGGGCCTGGTGGCGCAGGCCTGTAATCCCAGCACTCAGAGAGGCTGAGACAGGAGGATCCTAAATCTGAGCCCAGCCAGGGCAATTTAGCAACTTAATAAGGCCCTGTTTCTAAATCAGAACAAAAAGATGGGCTGGGGACGTAGCTCAGCGTGAAGGCCCTGGCCTCAATACCCAGTACTAACCCCACAAAGAAAGTGGCTCTAGCTCCTGGGTGAAGGATAGTCTGATCACCAGAGTGCTGAAGGACCAGTGAGGAGGCCACAGCACAAGCTCCTCCCCGTGGAGCCTTCCAGTCCCCTTTCACCTTTCCCTGGCCCTTCTTCCTCCCACTCTTCTGGTCCCCAGTCCCACTTCCTAAGGCCCCGAGAAGCCAACCTGCTTGATAAACTCTAGGGAGTGCCCACTTCCTGGCCTGCTGCTGCACCCAGGGAGAGTTGTAGCTGGTTTCTTCTGGAGGTTGAGCTGGAGAGCCCAGAACAATATTGGAAAGCTGAGAATGCAGGACGTGACCGTGGGGCAGCAGAGAAAGGGTGGCGCAGAGTGGGCTAGGAGTGGCTGGCAAGGTCCTGAAACAGCTCCTCTGGCTGAGTCAGGCCCTCCTGCCCTTCTTATCAGCCCTAGGAGTGATAAGGGAGCCAGTCAGTTCCTGGACCAAGGGTTCCAAGCCTTTGTTTGGGGCCGCCAGGAAGTGACTTGTGGGTTTTGCTGTGGGTCAAGGAGTAGGGCTGACTCATGGGAGTGAGGGGCTGGGTGTGGCAGGGGAGCTCGCAAACACCAGGCCCTGTGCCATCCGTCACCAACAGGCCAGCCAGAGGGAGGTCCCAAGGGAAAAAGTCCGGCCTCCACACCCACCTCCTGACAGCCAACCGGGAAGGAAGATCCCTCACCGCACTAGCTTAAGATGGGAGGGGTGGGGTGGCCAAGGCGCCCGCTCTTTGTTTACTTTTCAAATAAGAAATATTGTCAGAATATTATTATGCCGCAAATGTATGACTTCCTAGTACCAGACCCAAACTGCTACCCTGTGCTACAACCTTTCATCTTTGCCCTAGTGCCAGCCACCCAGAGGCCTGGCGTTATTGTCCACATTTTGCAGGCTCAGAGAGAGGAAGGAAATAGCCCAGATTCACTCAGCTCAGAATCCACTCAAAATCAGGAATCCAGCGCAGTTCAGAATTCATAGGCTACTCCCTTGAAACAACTGAGACAGGAGATGAGGGTGGGACAGGTGAGTTTCTGGAGTTTTGTGGGTCCCTGAGTAGCTGTCCTCAGCTTACACAGGGTCCTTAGAGGAGCCCAGGCACACCACTGTTTCTCTCCACAGATTCTACCTGCAGGAGGACAGTTCTTTCACACGCACTGCTCCCTCTTCTGTGTGATGAGGCCCAAACGGGGTTCTTTCTCCATGAGCCAAATGTTAGGTGAGTAATCATAGAAGAGCAGTTAGGTGACCCTGGAATATCCCGCGGGCTCTTGAAGGGGAGAGGGGCGTGGTGCTTAAAGATGAGATAAAAGACCAGGAAATTCCCAACCCAGTGGGAGAGACCAGGCCCTGTTAGTCAGTACAGAGAAGTGATTCCAAATAAGGGAAGGCTTTGACTCACGTCACTGAACCATCTAATGTCATCAGACTCTGCCCTGTCAGCCTTTGTCAGTCAAGTCAAGCCTTGTTCCTTCCCCACATGGCAATCAAGATGTCTGTTTAAAGGTTCAGGATCAAGTCCTGCCAGTGGAAAGAGTCTCTGGCAGAGAAATCCCAGAAAATAAATTCTGTTTGGCTTGAGTTAATAGTGTCCCTGAACAAATCACCGTGCTTCAGGAAGAGACTTTCCACTTGGGCTGAATGTCATGTAAGGTAGGTACAGCAGCCAAACCATGTGGAGTACGTGGGGGAAGAGGGAGAGGTCGAATGGATCAAAGACCACCGGATCCCCATGGTCTAGGGACTAGCTCCTCAACCCCGCTTCCTTCCCATACTCAAGCTCTGCTATGCCATTCCTGCCCACCAGTGCTGCCAGAGAGTCCCCTCAGGAAGAAGGCATCTGAATTTAGGTAATGGATTTATTTATTTATTCACTGAGGTCTCATCATGTTGCCCAAGCTGACCTTGAACTTGTGATCCTCCTGCCTTCGACTTCTGGTAGCTGGGGCTACAGGCAGGCATGTGCTACTGGTGCCCATCGTAGGTCATAAATTTTTGACCTCAGCAGTGCTGGACTTGAGGCTGGATAAACCTTTGTTGTGGGGGCTACCCTCTGCCTTGCAGAATGTTTAGCAGCTTCCCTGGCCTCTAAATCAACAGTGTCTTCTCCTTTCTTCCACTGTGAAAGTCAAAAATATTTCTGAGATGGGACTGGTGGCACAGGCCTGTGACCCCAGCACTCTGGGAGCCTGAGGCAAGAATATCACAAGTTTGAGTTCCATCCTGGAGCTTGGTGAAACCTTATCTCAAAATAAAAATAGGGGCTGGAAGAATGGCTCAGTGGTTAAAGCGCTTTCCTAGCAAATGCTCAGTCAAATGCTAAGTAACCGAGTTGGATTCCCCAGCACCAGATAAACTGGGCGTAGTGGCACACACCTGTAATCCTACCACTCCAGAAGGCTGAGGCAGAAGGACTGCTGTGAGTCAAAGGCTAGCCTGGTCTACACCAATGAGTTCAGGACCAGCCTGGGCTACAGAGTGAGACTCTGTCTCAAAATTAATAATAATAATAATAATAATAATAATAATAATAATAATAATAATAATAAATGGATTGAGAGTGTAGCTCAGTACAAAGGTCCTGGGCTCAATCCTTAGACCCTGAGTATTGCAAAAATAAATGAATAAAAATCTCTCCAGACCTTGCCAAATGTCCCCTGAGGAGTGGGGTGAGGTGGAATTACCCCTGGCTGAGAGCTACTAATTTAGGTTATTCTAGAAGCAAGTTGTGTGGTGAGGATCTCAGGAGACATGAGCAGAATGAGAAAGTGAACCAGAGGAAGGCAGGTGATACTGGATGGGGGGATGTGTGCATGTTTCTGAGTACTGGGAATTGAGTTAGGGCCTCCGCATTGGCTACATCCCCAGGCCTTTTATAATTTTTTTTTTAAATTTTGAGACAAGATCTTACTAAGTGACTAAATTGCCCAGGCTGGGCTTGAACTTGAAATCCTGCTGGGCTTGAGTTTGCAGTCTTCCTGTTTCAGCCTCCCAGAGTGCTGAGATTACAGGCCTGCACTACCGAGCCAAGCCACCAGAATGTTAATGATCAGTTGGTACTGTGGACAGCTGCGGCCAGGTCCCACAGGAGACCCTGGGAGGTAGACGGGCATGCACAATTATCCCTGGGATGAACAGGGAGCTGCCAGGAAGGCCTCTGGGATGCAGAGGGTGTTAGTCCAGAGCGTGGCACGCCTGCCGTGTGGCACAGGGCGGGCTCGGGCAGCTCAGAGAAAACAGGTGCCGTCATTTGAAAGCTAGGCAGCAGTTGCCGATGTGGGAAAGGAAGGTGACTGTGGAGACTCCACAGCCCTGACCAAACTTCTTGAGCCTTCCTCGCTCTACTCCCTCCCGGCTGAGGGAGCCACGCAGGACTCTGCCTCTGCTGGGGGTCTGTGGGCCACCCTGTCCCCATTCCCTTCCTTTTTACCCCACGGTTACCGTCATCTCTTCCACCACCTTCGTCCCACTGACCTGTCGAGACATCTTGCAGTGTCCACGCTGTGTGGCCTCAGGCCAATTTCCTAAACTCCCTCTGGGCTTGGACTTTTCTTGTGTAAAACAGGGCTAAAGACGCCTTCCCCGTGCTTTAGGGGGTGCTGTGGTGTCGGTGTTTGTGTCTCCTTCAAAAGGCCCATCGGAAGGTATTCTCCCGTACACAGCATTAGGAGGCAGGGCTTTCGGATGGTGATGAGGCTGTGATGGGATTGGTGGGAGGGACTGCTGGCTGCTAGCCAGGTCCCTTTGCCCTCGGTGGCCTTCTCCTCGGCGACCTCCCTGTCCCACCACCCCAGCTAGGTGACCCTCCGGAAGAAGGCTGCGGCAGCGACCCGCAGCACGGGACAGGAGGCTGGAGGCCTGTGTTCCACTGTTGGCTGATTGCAGTGCCCATTGCAGGTGTTGTGGCCTGGATATCGTCACCCTCACATGCACTGATGTTGCCTCGGAGTCCTCGCGGAGCTGATGGCACAGCCTGAGGACCCTTGGTCGTGCCTCCCCTACCGCTAGACCTGGGGACCGGGGCGCAAGTCCTCCACCTTGCTGGGCTCTTCCTCCTGAAAACTGGAGACGGCTAGGTTTCTGCCGGAGCTGAGCAAGACAATCGCAAAATCTGCCCCTGGGGATCTGCGGTGTGCAGTTTTGTATCCCTGACTCCTGATGATAAGGAGGCAGGTCCTACTGGTGCGAAGGAATCCTCACCTGCCTCCCAGCTCCCCCAACCCTGCAGTCTGGGCAGCCGCCTCAGGAAGCTGCAGGTGCTGTGTTCCCTTTCCTCACAGGTTGCCCCGCTCAAGAGAGTGGCCGACGTCAGACCGAAGGACCAACTGGGACATCCAGGACAGAGCACCGCCTTGTGAAATATTCCCTCCTGCTGCAGTAGCGGATCCTGCAGAACCACGGAGGAGATTTGCAGGTTTGGGATAGCACCTGCAGGAAGCCCTACTGAATCGTTCCCAGGGGCTGGCCTCCTCCATTATGTCTCTGCTAGCACTAAGTTATCTAGAGATCAAATAATTTTTTTTTCCTCCCTACTAGGGATTAAAAACCCAGAGCCTTCTCACTGAGTTACATCCCCAGTCCATTTTATTGTTTATTGTTTATTTTATTTTATTTTATTTTATTTTATCTTATTTTATTTTATTTTATTGAGACAGGGTCTTACTCTGTAGCCCAGGCTGGTCCTGAACTCACTATGGAACCCAGACTGGCCTTGGACTCACGGCAATCCTCCTGCCTCAGCCTCTTGAGTGCTGAGATTACAGGGATGCGCCGCCACGCCCAGTTTATGTGGTACTGGGGAATCGAACTCGGGTACTTAACACTTGACATAGTACTTGCTAGGCAAGTCCTTTAACTGCTGAACCGTTCCTCCAGCCCCCTATTTTTTATTTTTATTTATTTTGTTTTATTATTTTATTTTTTGAGACAGGGTCTCACTCTGTAGTCCAGGCTAATTCTGAACTCACTGTGTAGATCAGACTGGCGTTGAACTCAAGGCAATCCTCTTGCCTCAGCCTTCTGAGTGCTGGGATTACAGGCATGCACCACCACATCTATCTTATTTTTGGTTTTTAGACAGTCTTCCCCGGCTGGTCTTGAACTCACAGTCCACCTGCCTCCACCTCCAGGGTGCTAGGATTTTGGGCATGTGCCACCACACCCTGCATAGCACCCGTCTGTCTTCCTACCTACCTATTCTCATGGTACTGGGGACTGAATCTGGAGCCTTCACACGGGTCTGCATCCCTAGTCTTTTTTACCTCAAATTTTGAGACAAGGTCTTGCTAAGTTGCTCAGGCTGGACTTGAATTTACAATCCTCCTGCCTCAGTCTCCCAAAATGCTGGGATTACAGGCACAGACCATCAGGTCCTGCCCCATGGTCACATCTTAACTCTACCTCTCACTGGCTAGGTGGTCTTGGGAAGCCACTTGACATTTCTACGCCTTATTCTTCTAATTGGTAAAAAAGGAGTAGTACTTCATCTCGGTAGTAATGTCTTAGTTATAATTAGATAGTAGGCACAAAGCTCTTTGCCTGGAAAGAGTTCAGTGCTTGTTAGTACCCTCGTTCTTAGCAGTTGGTCTGCCTTTTTTTTTTAACAGGGTCTCACTCTGTAGACCAGGCTAGTCCTGACCTTACTACATACCCCAGGCTAGCCTTGGACTCACAGCAATCCTCCTGCCTCAGCCTCCTGAATGCTAGGATTACAGGCGTGCACCACCATGTCCATGGCCTTGCTCTTGCTCCAGCCCTAATCTGCCATGCTTCATTGATGCTAAGATGTTAAAGACACATCATTATTTTATGAAAAAAGAAACAAGTGCCAATTAAACGACAGATCTCATCCCTTAGGATGTCTATTGCTTTTTTCATTGAAAAAGTTCTTTTATCAGGCTGGAGGAGTGGCACAGCAGTTAAAGCACTTGCCTTGCAAGCACAAGGCCCTGAGTTTGATTCCCCAGCACCACATAAAGCTGGGTGTGGTGGCACACGCTTGTAATCTCAGCATTTGGGAGGCTGAGGCAGGAGGATTGCCATGAGTCCAAGGCGAGCCTGGGCTCCATAGTGAGTTCAGGATCAGCCTGGGCTACAGAGTGAGACCCTGTCTCAACAAAAAAGTTCTTTTTACCACTTAGCATATATGTTGCCTGTTTACGTGAGGAGAAAAACATGACGAGACAGGTGGATCGAGACACTTCGTAGGCACTGATGTTTCATCATCCCGACTACTGGTCACTTGGCCACCAGCAGTTGCGAGACTGGGCGGACCAAACACATCAGTGGTAACATGTAGAAAATGCACTTCTTACAATTGATGAGGTACATACAGTAACATAGGAGACACAGCAGAGTGAAGTCGGGAGAAAACACTGTCTTCTCATTCTTCTGTCTGCTCTCTCATCCATGTGACAGGTATTTCCTGAGCACAAGCCATGTTGCAGGAACTGCGCCTCCAGAGACCTATAGCAGAGAGCCACTGGGGAAAGGGGGTTCAGATTGTCGGTTTTGTCTCCTCGCCCCACACTAAGTTCTCCCAGCCATTGCTGAGCTAAAGTCCACCATGTATGAGTGACTATTGGATCTACATGGGTTTTGTTTAGGCAGATTTTTATGTGCATGTAATGTGCTTTGACTGTTCTCACCCCCAAACAACCCCGCTCGCCCCATCCCCTCCCCAAGCTTTTACACTTTGGGGGGATTTCAATGCATATATTTTTATCCTCTTCAGCTATTGGATTAAGGTCTTATTACTGCCTCTCCCATTCCCCCAACTAAAATACAAACTTCAGGCAGCAGGACTCATATTCCTCTTGGTCTCTGCTGTGGCCCTCAATTTTAACAACAGTAGATCATAGTGAACATCCCTTAAATCTGTATGAATGAATGGCCATCCTGTCCTCCAGGAAGCTCACAGCCAGACTGATGTTCCATCTTAAATACCTGAAGGAGCCTCATGGGTTTTTCCTCTTTCCAAACTCACTTGTGGCCTCTTCTTCCTGCTATTGTTCATTTTATCTCCTTTTTTCTATTTATTTTAATCTATTTTATCTTGCTGTATCATTTTCAGATGCCTTTTCAATCTGTCCTATTCATAAACTTATTCATTCCGCAAATATTTACTGATCATATAGAGAGGTCAGGCTTTGTTCTAGGACTAGGCATACACCAATGAGGAATGCAGAAGTCCCTGCCCTTGTAGAATTTGCAGGCTAACGAGGGCAAATAAAAGATTAAAAGCTAACACAATAAATAAGTTACATGGTGCATTAGAAAGCAGAAAGTAGGCTAGAGGCGCATTTCAGTGGTTAGAGTGCTGGCCTAGCATGGGCACGGCCCTGGATTCAATTCTCCAGCACCAATAATGGGGTGTGGCGGTGCACAGCTCTAATCCCAGCATTCAGGAGACTGAGCCATAGGATAGCCATGAATTGGAGGCCATCCAGGGCTACACAGTGAGTTCAGGACCAGCCTAGATGGAGTGAGACCCTGTCTCAAAACAAAAATAAAACAAAGTAAAAATTGTGATTGCTAGGAGATGGGACTGCTGTTTCAAGAATCTCTAAGGAAAAAGAGTCAGTTAATTGTATTAGGTGTGGAGATAGGGTTAAAAACAGCTCGTAATAGTTTACCTGTCCAAAGGATGGACATGGGAGGCATGGATGACAGAATATGAAGCTTTAATTATCTTTTTGCAAAAAGGGTGACCTTCCCACAGGCAAGTGGAGAGAGGCACACCAAAAACATGGCGGATACGTCGCAGGTCCCTCCCCCTGCCTTTTCCTGTTGTCAGGATTCACAATCTTCCCAGTAAGATCTAAGGCACTGGCTCAGGGCCAAGTTCATCACAATGTCATTACCTTTATCCCTCCTTTCCCCTTCCTTTTTGTCCGGTCACCTGGTCAGGTAAAGCGCAAAAATGTAAAGATCCACCGCCTTGAACAATGTGCCACTGCTACTGCTAGGTGATACTCACAATAGTGTTAGAATTACATACGAAGATTTTCATTTTTATTTTGAGACAGGATCTTGCTAGATTGCCCCAGCTGACCTCAAACTCAAGATTCTTCTGCCTCAGCCTCTTAATTGCTGGAATTACAGAAATGTGCCACCGTGCTCAGCTGATGTTTACATTCTTACAGAGCAAAATCGATGTAGAGGTGTAATGACATGTCGGTGTTTGCTTAAATCCTCTGCATCCATGTACACACCAGCGCACATGTGTGTGCACTCACACACATGCACACAGAGAGAACAGCAAGAGGAAATGAAAAATCTTATTGGTATAGAAGAAGTATAGAAAAATCTTATTGACGCTTGAATTTGGATAATAGGTATATAGAAATTAATTTTTTCTACTATTTTGTGAGGTTTTTTTTTTTTTTTGAGAAAGGGTCTCTCTGTCTCTTTGTAGTCGCGGATGGTCCTGAACTCACTGTGTAACTCAGACTGACATTGACCTCACAGTAATCCTCCTGCCTCAGCCTCTGGAGTACTAGGATTAGGGGTATGTGGCACCACACATGGCTACTCTTTATGTGGTGCTGGGGAATCCAACTCAGGTCCTTTGCATGCTAGGCAAGTGCTTTAACCACTTAGCTGCATCCCTACCTCTCTAGTATTGTATATTTGAAACTTCTTATAACAAAACCACTTTCATATTTGCCAGAATTATTCTTTTTTTGGTCTTTTTATTATGATAAAATATCTGTAACATAAAAATACCAGTTCTGCCCTTCAGGAGTGCTCAGTTTACAGGATGGATTGTGCGGCCGCCGCCACTTCCCATCTCCAGACCTGGTTTGTCTGCTTTGGGCCTTTCAGCCAAGCAAACACAGCGTGTCTCTACAGCCCGGTACCCGTCCAGGCTGAATCAAGGGCAGAAGCAGGAGGGAGAAGGATAACCACACAAACCAGCAGGAATCCCCAGTTGGGGCAGGATCAGCCCCAAACGTTGATGGGTTAAAGCTGCTCACCCATCTCTCTTGGGTCTAGGGCCTATAAGCTGTTCAGGCCACGGGGACAAAATCCCGATGACACCCTGTCTAGGGCCTGGATTGGCACAACTCCCTCCCCTCCCCCAAGTTAGTCAGTGGAATTTTCATCTGCTCCCTCCTCATCCTGCCTTCCAGGAAAAGCAGGCTTTCCAGAAGCCCAGGGTTAGAACTTGCCTCTTCCTGCCTGGGGTGGAGGGGGACAAGGAATGAGGGGGAGGGGCTAGCTCACCCTGACCTCATCACCGCCTTGGAGCCAGGGAGGAGGGAGGCTTCTCCTCTGCCCAGCCCCCTAAGTGGCTGTCCTGATTAGTGGGCTGGTTCTAGATGGGACAGAACCAAGTGCCCCAAGGACACCCTGCAGGAAGGCACCTGCCTGCTTCCCTTTGGAATGGCACAAACCTGGGCTCAAGTCCCTGCGCTCTCACGTCCTGTTATGTGACCCTGAGCAAGTTACTGAAGCCGCCTGAGCACAGGTCCATTTGTGATGTAGGGATCGATGGTGCCAAGCGCATGGGGTAGTGTCAGGGATGAAAGGGGATGCTTGAATCCTTTGCATAATTCCTGGGGCCTGGTTTTTGTTCAGTAAATATCAACTACCTGGAAAGCAAAAATATTTAAAGACAAAGAGCTGGAAGCATAGCGCTGCAGTTGTAGCACTTGGCCTCGCCAGCGCAAAGCAGCGGGTTCGATTCCCCAGCCCTGCGTAAACTGGGCATGGTGGTGCATGCCTGTAATCTCTGCACTCAGGAGGCTGAGGCAGGAGGATTGCCAGGAATTTGAGGTCAGCCTGGGTTCCATAGTGAATTCTGAACCAGCCTGGACTGCAGAGAGAGACCTTGTCTCCAAACTGGAAGAGGGAGGCCACTTTCCACATTTTGACAAGAGTAGTAGTGTCCCAACCCAGGCTCTGGGACGGGGATAGCATGATGATGGCTGGGAGCTAGCACAGCTAGCAAGCAAAGGAACCCTCCAAAACCAACATCAAAAACACAAACAAAAAGAAAATAAGGGTGCAATATTGGAGTCAGACTGTCTGGCTTCAAATCCCAGCCCTACTTGTGATTACTGTGTAATGTACAGAAAATCATTTAATAACCTTTCTTGTGCCTCAGTCTCCTCCTCTGTATAATGGGAAAGTTGTAACATCAGCTTTATGGGAATCACATGAGAATTAAATGCCTTCTACATAAAACACTTAAAATACTGCCCAGAATACAGCAAGCCCCACACCTGTGTTGAAGTGATCATCCGTACCCTTGTGTCTGTCCTGGGTCCTGCTCCTTCTCAGGCATAACTGTAACGATAATAATATTATCAGCAGCCACGGGGAAGCATTCTCTTACCTAAACATCATCTCAGCTACCTCATGACATCATCCTCACCTTATAGCTGAAAAATCTGGCTTGGGAATGCCAGGTGAGGTGCCCGAGATCACACTGGTAAAGTCTAGATAATGTGAACTCAGGTCTCTCTCTCTCTGCAGAGGCTCCACTCCTGGCTTTGTACTGTACTACCCGTCTTCTAGGTATCCCTGAAGTTAAATGGGACCCTGATGGCTGTGACCACCCAATGCATCATTCTTCCTAAACAATGGGAGCTTGAGAAGAGGCAAACACCGGCTGCCCCAGGGGCTTTTGCACCGCAAGTGTTCAGCGGAGAGCCAGAGCACCAGAGCCCAGCTTAGGCAGCAGCAGAAAAGCCAGAAGGACCCCCTGAGGAGGAGTCAGGTCTGATTCTTACCCCGGAGCAAAGGTGCAGAGGTGGGGCGGCAGGGCCTTGGGTGGGGCCTCAGCTAGAGCGGTGTCTAGGGTAGGGTCAGGGCCTGGGAAGCGGGCTAGCCACCTGCCTAATGGAATTCAGGCCCAAGAACAAGGCTGAGGCCCAGGCCAAGATCTGAGTTCCTTCTTTTCCTACTCCCCTGGCTTCCCTTCCTCAGAGACTCCTGGGAGGAGCTCTCAGCTAGAAACAAGTATGGACAAGTATCCCTGCCCTGCAAATCCCATAACCTGGAAACCCAAAGAACTAACAGGTCTCAGGGTATCACTAAGCTGTTAAGTCGTTCAGGCTGGCTCCACACCCCCTCCTTTTTTCTTTTACTTTCCGGGGACAGAGTCCCACTAAGTTGCCCAGGCTGGGCTTGAACCTGAAACTGTCTAGCCTTAGTCTCTAAGAGTGCTAGATTGTAAAAATGTACCATCACTCCTGACTTCAAGACCCTGAATTTGATGTCCAGGACCACAGAGTGAGGAAGTGGGTATCAGAAACGTTGGAAGGGGAGAGAGGGAGAGAGCACAAATGGGCATATACATAGGCTCTGGGGTTAATCTCCACAACCACAAGAGTAAGTAAAATAAATACAATATTTCTGTTTTTTTTTTTTTTCAAAAAGAAAGAAAGAAAAAAAAAAAGAACTAACAGGTCTCCTGGTCAGACTCAGCCTAGAGCAGGGATCAAGGCAAGCTGGAGGGTCCTCCTGCCTGTTTTATCAGGATACCCCAACTGTGGCTGGTGTCCTGCGCTGGGCCAACACATCCTCTCTTATTCTCCCCTTGCAAGATGTGGATTGGGACCCCTCCTCACACAGTCCCCTCACCTTCCAAAACCGGATGCAGCCCCCTCCACCAGAAGTCTTACTGCAGGCTTCCCTCTTAGGAATTTGAAAGGCAAAGATCCCAGTCTAGCGAGGCTTCCTGAAAATCTTGCCTCCCAGTCCAGCTCTGCCCCTGGGGCTGTTTCCTGCTGCCAGAGCTCCATTCTTTCTCTCCAACTCACAGCCTTGTCTCTCCAGCCACCCCCACTCCCCTGTCTCTGGGAATCCCAGTCTCTGAAGCCTGTAGCTTTCTCTTGTGTCTGCGTGGCTCCCTCAGCAGCACTCCTGACATAAGCTGCAGAGCTTGATTCATAAGGAAAACATAAGGCTAACGTAGAGCAAACGTTTTGAAGAGTTTCAGCAACAGCAGAGTATTAAATCAGGTGCCAGGCCCTGCTGAGCACAAAAGCCTGTGCGTGGCCTGGGTCACATACTCGTGAAACTGCTCCTGCCCTCAGCATGGAACATGTCAAGTTTTTATAAAATTTGAAGCGAGAATCTAAAATTTCTACCCCCTTGCTCCCAAAAGGCATATTTGAGAAACATTCTGGCCTATACGTCCCCTATTCTCAACCCCTTATTTTCCTTCTAACCCTTAATCCCTTGGCAGGAAGGGCGGGGTCTCATGTGGAACTAATTACAGTTCTGTGTGGTGTGTGTGTGTGTGTGTGTGTGTGTGTGTGTGCGCGCGCGCGCACGCACGCGTGCGTGTGCTGGAAATTGGATCCAGGGCCTCATGCATGCTGGGAAGTGCTCTACCACTGAGTTGCGCCCCCTACCCTTATGAAGTTGCCTAGGCTGGCCTCAGACTCGTGATCCTCCTACCTCAACCCTCCCACTAACTGGGGTCACAGGCACATGTCACCACGCTGGGCCTTGACCACTCCTTTGTAAAGTGCTTATACATGTTCTTTCTTTTTTCTTTACATGGCACTGAGGATTGAGCCCAGGGTCTTCACACTGAGCTACATATCTAGCCCATTTTTATTTTTGATTTTGAGACAGGGTCTCGCTAAGTTACGAAGTTGCCCAGGCAGAGCCCTAAATTTCGATCCTTCTGCCTTAGCCTCCCAGAGTGCTGGGACTATAGGCCTATACCAGCTCGTTGTGCCATTTTATAGGTGGGCAAAGTGAAATTCAGAAACTCGTCACTGTAGCTAACACCTTGCTGGCCCACAGCAGAAGCAACACCTAAGCTCGAGCCTCCAGACCTCCTAACCCTGGAGTCATTTCCACCAAAAAAGAACGTAGCTGTCATCCTACAGGAATGTGCAGATGCTACCGACCCAGACCTCAGGCAGTGACAGGCATCACAGCGGAAGAAAGGTCATCCTGAAGTCTGATGAGTCAGGGAAGGAAGGGACAATCCCTGCCTCTCCATCCACATTTCTGTTGACGCACGTCTGAAGTGGGCCAGGCCTGTATCTGGGGCTGGGTGGGGCTGTTGCAATGTGAAACGTGGCTTGCCAGTTTTGCAGGTGAACAGAGACAGAAAAAGTTGGGGATGCGGGTGAGTGAATGGAGTGGGACCATTCTGTAGAATCCAGCCAAACAGGCCGCGGGCTCAGTGGAATTTCATCTGAGGCCACAAGAACCCAGGCAGGACAGTGCATGGCTCCGCTACTGATATTCAACTTCCTAGGTGACATGTGGTTGACTTTTAAGGGAAGTCATAAAGAAGCCACGCTAGGCGTGGTGATTCCAGCACTCTGGGAGACTGCGGCAGGAGAATTACAAGTGCAAACCCAATCTGAGCAACTCAGTGACTGAGCACTGGGAGTATAGCTCAGGGCAAAGACATCTGGTTCAATTCCCAGGACTACTGGGGGGTGTGGGGGAAAAGCTGTTTAATTATGCTGTTTTGGTTTCCTTGAATGAGGTTACATTATTACTTTGGAATGAAATACGCATTCACGAGACAAGTGTGTCCCTTTGGTAACCAGAGTGTTAATAATCTGGCTGGCAGTCATCGGTACTCTCTTCCCGCCAGGGGCTGCCCTCTGCACAGGTGGTGCAAAGGCTGTCCCCAGAGGGACCGGAAGTCCCAGCAGGGCTCTCAGCGCAGACTGGCAGAGAAAGGGAAACCAGAGTTTTCACTCAGGAAGGTTTATATTAAGGCAGTTTGTCTTTTTTTTTTTTTTTTAATACTCGGAGTTGGATTCGCAACTTTCATTCTGAGCCCTGAGCTATGAATATATTCTCAGCCCCTTTTTATCGTTTATTTGAAACAGGGTCTTGATAAGTTGCCAGGGTGCCCAGGAAGGGCTTGAATTTACAAACCTGTGATCCTCCTGCCTCACTCAGCCTCCCAGAGTGCTGGGATTAGAGGCCTGTGCCACTGGGCCCCGCGTGTCTTGTTGTAGTCCTCCCTAAAGCTTTTCTTTTTTTCTTTTATTCTTTCTTGTGTGTGTGTGTGTGTTGCTGAGGAGTGAACCCAGGGCCTTTGTATCACATTGAGTCATATTCCCAGCCTTTTTTATTTTTTAATTAAAATTTTTTTTAAAGTTTATGTATCGGAGCTGGAGGAATGGCACTGTGGTTAAAGCACTTGCCTAGCAAGTGCAAGGCCCTGAGTTCAATTCCCCAGCACCACATAAAGCCGGGTATGATGGCACACGCCCGTCATCCCAGCATACAAGAGACTGAGGCAGGACGATGGCCATGAGTCCAAGGCCAACCTGGGCTACATAGTGAGTTCAGGACTAGCCTGAACTACAGAGTGAGACCCTGTCTCAAATAAAAAAAAAGTTTATATATCACATCCCCTTTCCCTCTCCACAAATCTATCTTCTTATCTTCTTCCATCCTTCTTCTACTTTTTTTATGGTTTGATTTTCTCACGTTAGAGAAACCATATGATATTTAACCTTCTGTGTCTGGTTCATTTTGCTAAGCATAATGGTCTCAAGGTGCATCTGTTTTCCTACAAGTGACTTGAATTTGTCCTCTCTCCTGGCAGAGTAGTACTCCAGTGTATATATACACACCACATTTTCTTTATCTGTTTATCTGTTATTGGGCGTATTGTCAGTTTATTTTAAAATATTTATTTAGTTATTTATTGAGACAAGGTCTTGCTGTCTAGTCCAAGCTGGTCCTGAACTCACTGTGTGGCCCAGGCTGGCCTTAACCTACAGCAACTCCCCTACCTCACTCTCTCGAATACTGTTATCACAGGCATGCACCACTGTGCTTGACTAATTTTTATGTGATGCGGGAAGTTGAATCCAGAGCCTTGCGCATGCTAGGCAAGTGCTTTGACCTCTGCGCTAAGAGCCCCAGCCCCGCCACTCCCTTTTTTTTGAGACCATGTTTCACTAAATCACTAAGTTGCCCAGGATGGAGCAGAAGTTGTGACCCTATTTTCTCAGCCTTGCAGCTGGGATTCCACGCATGGGCCACCACTCTTGGCTGTGGAACTGCCTTCTTCTTCTCCCTTTTCTTCTTCGTGTCACTCTGCAGTCCAGGCTGGGCATGAACTCACTACAGATTCCAGGCTGGTCTTGGACTCACAGCAACACTCCTGTCTCAGCCTCCCGAATGCTGGGATTACAGGCGTGCACCACCACACCCAGCTTGGGTGGTGCTGGGGAATCAAACTTGGGTACTTAGTGCTTGACATAGCACTTGCTAGGCAAGCGCCTTAACCACCGAGCCGTTCCTCCAGCCCTCTTCTGATTATTACTATTATGTCACATGGACTTTTTGCAGGTATAGCAATGAACAACTGTGACCCTAGCACTTAGGAGGGAGGAGGATCATAAGTTCAAGCCCAACATGGGCAGCTCACACACACACACACACACACACACACACACACACACACCCCGAAGAACTCCACAGGTTAAACACCCTTCTCTTCATGTCCTACTGAGAGGGCTCTCTGACAACTCTACAATGCTCCTGGAAAATAGCTTCATTTTTGAAAGGCTTGGGATTGAACCCAGGACCTGGCATCCACTAGGCAAGCCCTCTACCACTGAGCTACCCCCTCAGCCAGAAAGCATCTATTTTTTTATTTTCCACACTCTACTCTTTTTGTTGTTGTTGTTGTTTGTTTGTTTGAGACAGGGTCTCCCTCTGTAGCCCAGGCTGATCCTGAACTCACTATGTAGCCCAGATTGGCCTTGAGCCCATGGCAATCTTCCTGCCTCAACCTCCCAAGTTCTGGATTTATACTTGTACCAACCAGACCTGGTTTACATGGTGCTGGGGAAATTGAACCCAGGGCTTTGTGCTTGCTAGGCAAGCCTCTAACTGCTGAGCTAAGCCCCCCGCTTCCCACACTCTACTCTTTGGAAGGGAGTCAATAAATCTGTTTCATCTTCAAGTGGAAGAGAGGAGAAATTAGTTTGTACCTCTAGGAGGAAATTCTTATTTTGAAAATACTGATATAATTACCATAAAGAAAAGAACATTTGTGTGATTTGCAACGCAAAAGATACCAAAAAGACCAGTCTCCCAGCTCTGTCCCCAATGTTATAATTGTCCCATGACTCATTCCAGAAGTATTTATGCACACACGGCCATTTACGTACACCTTGCTCCACCTTTACTACACAAGGCAGTGTCTGCCCACTGCTCCGCACCCAACCCCAGGTGGCAAGGGCTAATGAGACCCTGTATACCGCTCTGTTGTTCACTTTGCAGGATGGGTAAACAAATTACATTTGGTGTAGCCAGGACCTGGCCCCAGTCACCAGCAGCGTGCAAATTAGCAGCCTCTGACTTCGTGGGAGCGTAAGATGTCAACCAAAAATAAAGTGGAGAGTGGTGTATGTGATGATTTCATCAGGGTACAAAGAAGAGGTCACAGGAAACTGTAAGTCACTGAGATACAATGAAAAGTTTATTACATATAAAAGGAAAATAAAAGCTGGCACTGCGAGTTTTTGGAAATACAAACTCTAGGGTCCTGAAAACAGCCCCAGAGAAGTGGCCGGAGCTTGTTTCCTGGTCAGAGAGGGAAGGGCTGTCTGACTTACTAGAATCTGACTCCTTGGAGTGACAGTTGGTTTGTAGAAATAAGAATAGATCTAACTCCCCATCCAGCCAACACCCGTTTACCAAAGCCCTCTCTCCAGTCTGGGCCCTTGACTGTCACGATGTAACTTCATCTCCACAGTGGCCCTATCAAGGAGGTATCGTCATGTCCACTGGAAAAGGAAGGATGCCAGAGGCAATCTTCACCAAGCTTTCTGGCCTGTCAAACAAGAATTATCTCAAAAAGAACTTTTTTTTTTTTGGAGACAGGGTCTCGCTCTGTAGTCCAGATTGGTCTTGAATTTATTATGTAGCCCAGCCTGGCCTTGGGTTTAGCAAGCCTTCTGCCTCAGCCTACCAAGCTGAGATTACAGGTGTGCACCACCGTACCCAGCCTTAATATGGTGCTGGGGAATCGAACCAGGGCCTGTGCTTGCTAGGCAAGCATTTTACCCGCCATGGTGCCATTCCTACAACCTTCAAATAGAACATTTTTAAAGTACCTAAGATATGTGCTATGTGAACAAGTCAGAACTGCTTACTCGGGAAACTTCTAGGGAAAAGTTACCAGGAAGTTATAATCCATCATAGCAAAGTGATTTGCTCTGCTGGGGACATATAGGGCACTAGGCAAACACAGCTTAGGTCATTAGCAGAGTTAATTGGATAACATGTGTTAGAATAGTTAATAGTTTCTGGCTGGGCTCTGTGCTGAGTGCTTTATATGAACTAATAATGTGTTTAGTCACTATAATTCAACCAGATAATTGACCGACTTATTTGCCAAAAGGAAGGCAGTATAGGCTCAGAGAGGTTAGGCAGCTTATCCAAAGTTACATAGCTGACAAACCAGGGATCAGAACCCTGGCTTTCTGGTCCTTGGCTGCAGGCTTTTCTAGATCAGAGAGATTCCCAGGTAATATTGAGTCTGTCTCTCAGAAACCAAATGAGGATGTATCTACAGACCATAGATGGGGGGTGGGTTCCCAAGCTAGGAGCAGCACCCCAAGAAAGGCCTTTTTTTGAAATTTCACATAAGGTCAAGGTCTGTTCTTAATCCCAGGCTCTGAGTTATAGCTGTGTTAGGTGTGGGTTCAGAACAGAAGAATGGAAGATGTTGGAGGTCACAGCGGGCAGAGAGCACAGTGACACTGGTGTGCGTGGTGGGTGGGGAGTCTAGTGTCCCAGAGCTCTGGTCCCACATCAAACCACCTGGTCCCCTGGACCCAGGCCCCTATAACCCCTCCTGAATGGGAAGCCATCTCTGTTTCTCACCGCTGGGGGACACACATTTAAGGCCTCAAGGTTTAAATGCCGTGGAGTAGCCTGCCTTTCCCAGGCTCTGGGGCCTTCTTACCCCCATCTATGTCCACCCTCATAACCTGAGCAATATTCGTGCCCAAAGTATTGCAGAGCATGGCCGCCCCACCCTCCACCCTCCACCCAGGCCTACTTATGGGTCGTGTTAAAAGGCCATTTACCTCCTTCCCCTTCATCGCGTAATCCACCTTGGGCTTTGTGGCCTCTCTGTTCCCTGGGAAAAGCAGGGATTGTGTTACAGATGTTCCCAGCCATTCCCAACCAGGAATTTGCCCACCGATAGTACTTTCCTGTGTCCCAGGCACAGCCACCTGCTGTGGGGTTCTGCTATATTGTGGTCCAGACCTGGAATGTCCCCCAAAAGTCTCATGTATGTGGATATCATGGATTATCTATGGACCCATGTGCTGTTAGACTGGGGCCCAGTCAGAGGGGTGGATTACCTGCATGTGGTGAATTATAGGTGTCTGGAAGAAAACAGGCATGTTGCAGGCATGTGGATTGGATTACAGGTGTGTGGTGGTGGCTCACTGAGGGTGGAACTCTGAGGCTGGACCCAGAAGGGGCAGATCACAGGGACGGGATCTGGAAGGGTACATGCTACTTCTTTCCTTCAGTGACTTGACTTGGCTTCCTGTTTGCAGTGTCCTGAAGAACTGCCACTACCTGGGCCTCTTCTATGTCTTTCCACGTTGCCCACTACCATGTGACTTTCTGACACTGTGAGCTAAAATAAACCTGTCCTCCCCTAAGTTTTGCATGTCAGATATTGAGTCACGGAGACGAAAAAGTAACAAAGTCATGCCACCACATACACTCCAGCCTGCCTCGCGTGGCACCTCAGTGTTGGAGAAAGCCAACAAAATGGGTTAAAATTCTCTTCCCGCAGTTCAGAGGGTCCCAGCAGGCTCTGGCCTCTGTCTTGGCTTGGCTTTTCTCCCTGGAGTTGGAGCCACTCTTTGGAAGACCTGTTTTGTGCACCTTGACCAGTTCCTGGTCCCAAGAATCGATGCCCCTGGAGGGGGCTGGTGTCTCAGTTACTTTCCCGTTCTGTGACCAAATACCCAACGGCCATAATTAAGGGAGGAAAGATTTATTTAGCTCATAGTTTCAGAAGGTCTTACCTAGTCTGTTTGTGGGCAGCCCTCAACAGTGGGAGTACAGGGCAGAGACTGGAGAGCTGCTCACCCCCTTGCAGACACAAGCCAAGGGAAGCAGGAGCAAAGCGAAGTCCAGGGACTGACTAGGCTGGAGTTTTCCCAGAGTCAGTAACAAAGACCTGAATGCCTTGCCCTGGGCACCCCTCCCTCCCAATATCAACAGATTGACACACTCCAGGTCAAATCCCAAGCATCTGCCCCTTCCAGCGAGGCTCTACCTCCTAATAACACACAGTTCCAAACACATGAGGCTTTTGAGGGACACTCAAGATCCAAACCAGAGCAGGTAGCCTCGTGTGATGTCTGCAGCACTCCCTGCCCGCCACACCTTTCGGCTTATTAGATGTCAGCTGCCAGCAGCTGTGTGCCTGAGGACTTTCTTCAATTACCGGGTCTGCTGCTTGCTGCAGGACAGAGGGCCCGGAATTATTATCTTTCCTCTTGCACTAGCCTTCAGGTACTGACTGAGGACACATCCTGAAGCTCCTCCCCCTGCGGGTGCTTCCAGGGTGGGCTCCGTGCTGCCTCTCGTGGTTACTCTGCGTGGACTCATTCGTTAACGCACCACCTGTGGGCTTCTTTTCCGTCACACCTCCCACTTTACTGCCTGTGCTTCCTGGGATCATTTCCAAAAGAAATGACTTGCGTTTCAATCCTGGACTCAGGATCGCTGGAAAGGAAACCCAGACTAATATTATATTCTTTTTTAGAACTTTCTGGGTGGAAGGAGAAAAAAAAAAGACATTCTGGGTGCTGAGGATTGCGCCCAGGGCCTTGCATCTGTTAGGCAAGTGCTCTGCCACTGAGCTACACCACGAGCCCTAGAGGATCCTGAGTCACCAATATTTATTGGTCACTTTCTCTGTGTCATGCACCAACTTGGCACTTCACATCTCAACTTGATCCCTTAACAACCAATGCTGTGAGTTAGGGACGATCGTTATCTTCATCTTAAAGGGATGCAGAGTTAGGGCTTGAGGCCCAGAGCCTCCCATGAACCCATCCTGGGCCAACCTCAGCCACCCTCCCTTCCTTACAATGCTGTCTCTCACTACATGACCTCTGCACCCAGTGGCACAGGAGGTTTACATCCTTTGGTCACACAGCAAATTACAAGTCGAACTACCTGGGTTCAAGAGTAGCTCTCCAGCTCAGATCCTGCGTACCTGACTCCTGAGGCAGGCAGGTAATCTCTTCAAGGTGTCCTTGTTCCAAGTCTTAGGACCAGGGGGATGTGATTAAGTTAAGGATCTTGAGACATAGAGATTATCCTGGATGACCCAACAGGCCTGATGCGATCACAGTGCTCCTTACGGGAGGGTCTCCTGCTGTCCTTCAGAGAGGGGACACTGCAAAGATGAAGGCAGCAGACAAAAAGGAAAGTGGTTTTCTGTTTTGTTCTGTGCTGCTGGCAATGGAACCCAGGTGCACCTGGCTCATTGACCAACACCCCAAGTCCTTTTTTCAGTTTCTATTTTGAGGCAGGATCTTGCTAAGCTGCCCAGGCTAGCCTCCAACTTGAGGCCCTCCCTCATCAGCCTCTGAAGGAGCTAGTGGCAGATATACGCCATTTTATCCGGCAAGAAAGAGATTTGAAGGTGCTACCCTGCTGGCTTTAGAGTTGAAAGAAAGTGCCACAAGCCAAGCCTCAGGTGGTCTTTGGAAGATGGAGAAGATGAGGAAACAAGATTCTCTCATGGAAACTCCCTGTGGAAATAGCCCTGCAACCCTTTGACTTTAGCTTAGAGACTAATTTCTGACTTCCAGCAGCTAGAACTGTATGAGAAGTCATTAAATCTGTGGTGATTTGTTAGAGCAGCTACAGGAAATGACACCAGCGCTGAGCCAGCTCACCCCCCAGTGAAGAGTCTAGCTCCCGGAGCTGACACCTGCAGGGCACTTCCTCCAGCAGCCTGAGCTCACAGTCCCTCAAGGGGACAGTGAGGGCTGGCAGGTCACAATAAGGGAGCCAGCCTGCTCTGAAGGTCAGGAAACCAGGCTTACATAAGATCTGCTTGGGCTGATCTTACGTAAGGTGAGCAGAAGTAACCTGGAGAAAGGAGATCATCACACACTGCGCATGTACTGAAGCACCTCACTGGGCCCCCTAAGTGGATAGAATTACTGCATGTCTGCTGGGTGTGGTGGCACATGCCTGTAACCCCAGTACTCTGGGAAGCTGAGGCAGATTATAAATTCAAGCCTCGCCTAAGCATAATGGAGATTTAGCGAAACCCCAAAATAAAACATTTTAAAAAGACATGGAGTGGCACAGGCCTGTAATCCCATCACTCTGGAGGCTGAGGCAAAAGGATTGCCAAGTTTGAGTTCGACCTAGGCATCTTAGCGAGAACTCGTCTCAAAATAAAAATGCACAAAGGGTTCGGGGATGTAGCTCAAAATGAAGATCCGGTTCCTGAAAAAAGAGAAAAGAAATAAAAAAAGAGAGTGGGGTGGCTGAGACCGTACATGCAGCGCAGTTTAAAGATCTGGGGTTCATATCCAGCCCTGGGACACACACGCAAGTATTGATAATAAAAGGAAAGAAGGGATGCTGACCAGAGAGGCAGTTAGTGGAAAGGAGGTGAGAAAGCGCTATCCTTTGCGGAACTCAATGTGACTCAGGCTGGCTGGAGGACAGGGCTTCAGGGTAAAATACTAGCAGCCTGGAGGCTGCCACCTTGTGAAAGGGGGCTCTGCAGGGTAAGTGCTTAGTTTGGGGCCCAGTCCTGGGTCCTGCTGTGTGATTTGGAACAGTGATTTGATCTCTCTGTCCCTGTTTCTTCATCTGGAAGCTTAAATCCACCTACAGCTTGGCAAGTCTGGGTTCTATGCCTCCCAGTAACAGCGGCTGAGGGCCGGCCACACCCTTCGTGTGAACCAGGGCCAGTGTGGGGCTGGGTCGGGTCATCAGAGCCAGCCAGCATCCGCCCTCAACTTTAGCAGGATGTTCTGGGAAAGAGGAGTGCTTCCCCTGCTGGAGTTGCCAGTGGCTGAGCCTGGGTTTGCTGGTGTTGTCAGGGCCACCACAGGCTCGGAAAGCCTGCCACAAAAGGAAGCCCACAGAGGGAAAGGCAGAGCCCAGGGCAGGCCCAGGCATGTGGGGATGATGACGGTGACGATGCCACCAAGGGCCCGGACGCAGACATGCCTGACTCGCTCCTAGACTGATCACATTAATTCTCCTTTTTTGCTTTAAGAGCTTAATCTGAGTTCCTGTTGCTAAAAACCCATAGAGTTGTGACTGATAATTTTTTTGAGACAGAATCTTACTAAGTTGCTGAATTACCCAGGCTGGACTTGAACTTGGGATCCATAGCCTCCCAGAGCGATGAGATTATAGATGTGTGCCACCACATCTGGCTTAATTTTCGCTTTTAGGACCTAAAGAAAAGCGCCTGGGAGGTGCCTACCCCTGGGTTATATTGTTGCTCATGTCGCACGATCTGTGCATCTTCAGACCAACATCTTCAGATCTCTGGGCTTTGGTTCCTTCAACCATAAGCCACTGAGAGGGCAAAATCTGCTCCTCAGCTTGGCTTTTTGTTTGTTTGTTGTTTTTATGGCACTGGGGGTCAAACCCAGGACCTCTCTGGGTAGGTGAGCTCTCTACTAGGAGTTCTAAGTGGCCCTGTTCTCAGGCTTTTTATGAGAACTGAATAAGTTAACGCATGAAAAAATGCTTCAAATAGTCCTTCAAAGCACTCCATAAATAGTTTTATCTTTATCTAAAAATTATATTCCTTAAGAAATTATATTGTGTAAAAAAAAGAAGTTATATATAGTATTTCTTGGAATAAGACAGTAAATAACACAAACAAGTAAATCACACAACCTTAAAATGGCAAGTTTCACCAATATACTTTTTCATGTTTTGCTTCTAAATTTTGAAGTATTTTTTCAAAAGGGTAAGAGAGCTCTGGGAGGGACGAGGACAGGTGATTCCTGCCTTACCACGGCGGACACATCAGGGCAAACTTCTCTCCTGCACTGTTTGGAGACGATTTATAAAAATGAGCTGGAATTTTAGAGTTGTCCCGAGTCTCTGAAGGAAGACTGAGCACTGTGGTTAATGCATATGCAGATTAGATGGGAAGAAATTCAGCAGGAAACTAAAAACTGTGAAAAAGAGTCAGCTGGGCTCGCTGGGTGTCACGGGCCTGTAATCCCAGCATGGTGAGGGGCCGAGGCAGGTGGATCGCAAGTTGGGTCTAGTTTAAGTGATTTAGTGAGTTAGTGAGATCCTGTCTCAAAATAAAATACAAAAGTTGCCTGTAGCTGTAGGTCAGTGTGAGGGCGCTGGGCTTGATCCCCAGTACCACACACACACACACACACACACACACACACACACACACACACACACGGATAAACAAAATCAAGTATAAATTCCAGAGCTGAAAACAAACTAAATATATAAGGATTTACAGTTACTAATCACAGGCCCCAGCCCCATTGCCAGGGTCAGGAACTAGATTCAGGTTTTACCATTTACAATACCAGGCCTGCTGGTTTGCGTGCTTGCTTGTTTTTTTAAATTAACATGAAATTTACATAACATACAGTGAACCGTTTTAAAGGGTACAATTCACAATGTTGGGCAGCCACCCACTTGCTCTCATTTTAAAGCTTTTTTATCACCCAGCCAGACACCCAAACTCATTAAGTAGTGGCTCTCCATCCTTCTCCCACCCCCACCCCTTAGTAACCTGAGCTCTGCCTTCAGGCTGTTTGGCTTAGCCTGTCAGGGATCTATCATAAAAAACATAGTGTATGTGTGTGACTTTTTGTACCTGGTTTATCTCCCTTAGCATAACGTTTTTGAGGTTTGGAGCTGGAGGGATAGCTCAGTGGTTAAAGCCCTTCCTAGCCAGCTCAAGGCCTTGAGTTTGATACACCAGCACCACATAAAATGGGTGTGATGGTGCCGGCCTGTAATCCCAGCACTCAGGAAGCTGAGCCAGGAGGATTGCTATGATTTTGAGGCCTGCCTGGATTACAGAGCAAGGACCTATCTCGAAAAAAGAAAAAAGTTTTTGAGGTTCATCCAAGTTGTAACAGGAATCAATGTTTCAGTTTTTATATTATTATTATTTGTGGTACTGGTGGTCGAGTCCAGGGCATTCACACTGAGCTGCATTCCTAATCATTTTTATTTTGTATTTATTTATTGTTTTTGAGACAGGCTCTTGCTCTACAGTCCAGACTCGTCTTGAACTCACTATGTAGCCTAGGCTGGCCTCAATCTCACAGCAATTTTTCTGTCTCAGCCTCCCAAGTCCTAGAATTATAGGTGTGCATCACCATGCCTGACTTATTTTTGATTTTGAGATGAGTCACTGAATTGCCTAGGCTGGGCTCAAACTTACAATTCTGCTTCAGTCTCCCAGAGTGCTGGGTTTATGGGCCTTTATCACCAGCGCCTTCATTTTTTTAATGGCTGAATAATATTCTGTTTTCTAGCTATATCACATTTTGTTAATTCATTCATCTATTGATGGACATTTGGGCCTTTTCTGCCTCTTGGCTAGTCTAGGTAATGTTGCTATAACCATTCATGTAAGAACCAGGTATGGTGGCATATACATGTGATTCTGGGAAGCTGCGGTAGGAGAATCTCAGGTTTGAGGCCTGCCTGTACAGCTTAATGAGACCCTGACTCAAAATAAAATAAAAATAACTGGGGATGTAGTCCAGTGGTAAAACATTTGCCTTGCATGTGTGGGGTCTTGGGTTCTTGCCCCAGTGTGTGCACACATGTGCATAGGCACACACACAAATCACGTGCAAGTCTTTGTATGCACATATGTCCCCATTTCTCTTAGGCATACACCTAGGTGTGGAGGAGATATTTGGTTCTTAAGATCTGCTGCAGTTCTATAAATCAGGGCTGTGGGTGATACCTAACTTATAGCAGCCACATGAAGCAATGCAAAGTGCTTAGCTTGATAAGTGACTTGGTAGTGGTAAGTGTAGATCAGAGTTGCTATTCAGGTTTCATCTATTGTCCTGCCTGTCTCTCCAGCTAAACCTAGAGGGAAAGAACTTTCCGATACACATTGAAGCCCCCTGTGGTTAGCATCCTCCCTGGCATAGAGCAGACCTCTAGAAACTGGGATTTTTGGGGGGAGTAATTGAGTGTGTTATTCAACTTTTCATCAGCATGACCAAAATACTTGAGAAAGTCAACTTAGAGGAGGAAAGATTTATTTTGGAACAGTTTAATTTCATTCCCTTCCTTTTAGGCCCATGGTGAGGCAGAAGTGTCATGGCGGAAGGCTGTGCCAGAAGCTGTTCACCTCACGACGGCCAGATGCAGTGCTCAGGGTCTCACATCACCATCCACTTCCTTCTATCACCTCCAATGTTTTCATCACTTCCCAACAGTGCTGTCGGATTATCAGGGTTGATAATGAGTGGATCGATACACTAATGAATTTAGAATGCTTGGAATCCAATGTCTTTCCTTAATCTGAGCAACAATCAACGGTTCAACACTATGAGCCTTTGGAGGCAAATATTCAAACCCTAACAAAGGTGATAATTCCCCACGTATAGCCAGCCACTCCCTTCTCTTCCGTTCTGCGCAGGCACAGGTGCCTATTCCAACCACCAAGGCGAATGAAGCCTTGGAATTTGAATAAGCTGATGGATGTCACAAGACCGGAAGGAAGCAGAGCCTGACAACCAATCTAAAATCTCCAGCAAGGATTCATTCATCTGTGCAACATCAAATATTTACTAGGCGCCTGCTGTATGCCTGCCACGTTCTAGGCAGTAGTGACTTCATAGAGTTATCTGTAAAGGCAGTATACAAACAAGATAAATAGGTTCTGTAGTAGACGTAGCTGATACACTATAGACTAGGAGGTGATATGTGCCAAGGAGAAAAAAGGCATTGAAGGAGGACAGAGTGGGGAGGAAATAGGTCAGAAAATGACCAAGACATGTTAAATACATGCACCAATTTCCCCCAATAAACTTCACTGTCCTATAACACTGACATGTACTTACGAAAAAGAAAATAATTTATTTTTTAAAAAAGAAAATGAAGGCAGGGAGTGGCTAAAGCCCTTGCCTAATTGGGCAAGACCTTGGGTTCAGATCCCCAGCACCAAACACTGGGCATGGTAGCGCATGCCTATAATCTCAGCACACTTGGGAGGAGGCAGGAGGATTGCAGTGAGTTCAAGGCCATCCTGGAGTACGTAGTGAATACACACCAGCCTGGAAGAGGACTACAGACCAAGACTCTCCCTCCAAAAAAGAAAAGAAAAGGGAAAAAAGTGAAAAATAAAAGAGCCAGTCCTGGTGGTGCGGGCCTGTAAGCCAGCACTCTGAAAGGCTAAAGTAGAATTCCAAGTTCAAGGCCAACCTGGGCAACTTAGCAACAGTGAGACCTTGTCTCAACTAAACAATAAAAATGAACTGGGGTTGTAGCTCAGGACGAAGGATCTGTGTTCAATCCCCAGTACCAGAGAGAAAAAGAAAAGCATAGAGAAAGAAAGAAAGAGAGAATCTTCTTAGGGAGCAGTGAGATTCGGTTTACACAGACTGGCCAGCAAAGGTCTCCCAATAACTGGACTCTGGAGCACAGATTTGAGGAGGGCATGAGCCACATGAGCATCTATAACTACAACCCAGTAGAATCAAACTGAAAGCAGGTTTCCACGATCCTGACGATGATGATGGTGACAGTTACTGCTTCTTGGTCCCTGCTGTGAGCGCAGACCCTCCACCTCCCGTTTCCCACATCACTTCCTAAGCACCTCAGGACAGCCCTGTGAGGTGGGTGTTGCTATTAACCCCAGGGGCTGAATCTGGAGTTCTTTCCCTGCTGGGATCCCTGTTTCCCTGGGAGGCAGTTGGGGACTGTGGTTCAGAGCTTGGGTTTGGGAGTCAGACCAGCGCATGGCTTGCTTGGCCTGCCTGAGCCTCAGTTCCTACCATCTGGGGCGATGTGTGGCAATAGATAGAAAATGCTTCCTCATCACTTGGGGCAGTTGTTGCCACAATGGTTATTGGTGTTACTGGAAAAGTTTACATTTTGGAAAGTCATGTGTTCCGGTGGATTCCTCCTGGCCCAAAGCAGCATGGGATCGCAGGGGTCTTTAGTCAGCCAAGCGAACAGAGGTGCTGCAATCAACACGGTAAACATAATCATCATGCCAAAAAGCGTTGGAGGAAAATCGTCAACCTCTTGCACCCGGAGAACAGGGGCACCCACTGAAACCCCCATTAGCTTGGCCAACCATGTTCCTATTGTTTTCTTGAGGCTTATCAATGAGCTTTGGTAGCTAAGAGCTTTCTCAGTTTAATCTCTAGGGAAAGACAGAAAAATGTTCTCTGTCAGCTGTAAATCGCCCCCTCCCCTGTCTACTAAGGCCACAGAACATTCGAAGGTGGCGGGGGGTGGGGGGGAGGCGGAGGTGGGGGGAGCCAATATGGAAAGGTCTATCTCCTATCAAAGGCCAGATTCTGGTCTGAGTAGAGAATGTATTTACTGGCCAAAGTCTGTTCCAAAGTAAACATGTTGTCACATTCCTTGCAGCCTGTAACTTCTGTGAAAAGAAGCTGGGGCTATCATGGGACAAGGGAGGTGAGAAAACCTTATCTGACTCTATGCCAGCAGGATCCCACTTCTCTTACTCTTGAGAGGGAATGTAAGACAGAGAGAGGAAGCCTAAACTGAGGCAGAGGGCATTTGGTGCACTTATCCTCCACAGTGGTATCCAGGGAAAACAAAATTTAGCCAGGTCTATTGGTGTAAGCCTGTATCACGGCACCCTGGGAGGCTGAGACAGGAAGGTCACAGTTTGAGCTCAGCCTGGGCAACTTAGAGACTTAGTAAGAGCCTGTTTCAAAATTAAAATGGGCTGGGGATATAGCTTCGTACAACAAAACAAGAATTTATGTGAGTGTGCCTTTGAACTTATGCTTATTTTTGACTGTAAAAGTAAAAACCTTGTTTTTTTCTCTTCCTTTTTTTTCTTTCTTTTTTCTATGATTGACATCAAGTATACTGCACATAAAGTATACACTTTGATGTTTTGGTACACACACATGTATATAGGGATGTAGGGATGTGTGCCCCAGTGTATGCACACATGTGCATAGGATCATACTACAATGAAAAAGGTGATTATATGTATTACCCAAGAAAGTTTTCTCACACTTTTTTTTGTGGTGCTTGGGATTAAACCCAGAGCTTTTATGCTGAGCTATATCTCCAGCCCTTTTCCTCTTTCTTTCTTTCTTTCTTTCTATCTTTTCTTTCCTTTTCTTTTCTTTTTTTGGAGGCAAGGTCTCACTCTGGTAGTTCAGATTAGCCCTGAACTCACTATGGAGCCCAGGCTGGTCTCGAACTCTCAGCGTCCTGGGTGCTGGGATTACAGGCACGCACCACCATGCCCACCTTTTGTGGTGCTGGAGAATAGAACTCAGGGCCTTGTGCTTGCTAGGCAAGTGCTTTAACCGTGGTCCTGGTCCTCCAGCCCCAAGTCCATGTTTGGTTTTGAGACAGGGTCTCACTAAGTTGCTCAGTTGCTCAAGCTAGGCTCAAACTTGCGATCTTCCTGCCTCGACCTTCTAGAGTGTTGGGATTAAACCCATGCCACTATGCCCAGTTCAGTTTGATATTTTAAAAATCAATATGCAAAATGTATGTAGGCAGTGTTGAGAAGAAACAATTTTTCTGTTAATAAAAATAGCATTCTTCTTTCTTTTCAAAGTAAAGGATTTATTAGAATGTAACCTGGCCTCTTGACTTCTTTGGAACTGTCCTGGAATCGCAGCCCTCCCGGCCAGTCCACGCCTGAGGCAGCCTAAGAGTGTGCAGCACAGGTGACGTGGGGATGAATCACCAGGCTGCAGGGCGGCATGCAACCCCCTCCCAGGACGAAGCTGACAGGACCACATACCTGAGAGAGCCTGTTACTTAGCTGGACTCCGGTGGCACAGCCACGATTAGGCCAGGGTTGGGCAAAGTGAGTTTTGATTTCCCTCAGGACTTGCTATGTACTCCTAATCACTGTGTGTGACCGGTCCGTCCTGTGTGGGAAGCTGAGTTAACTGGTCTCATGTCGCTATTTATTCTGGCGCTGTTTGGGTTCCTCTTTTGATTGGCACCGGGGGAGCTGCCTGGCCAAGGTGCAACAGAATCCAGCTCTTTGCCTGGACTATAGGCACGTGCTATGATATCTGCTTAACTTCACTTTTTTGAGCTACCGGTTATCCTTGCTCTGTGGCAGTTACAGAATTGTCACAGTCATCTCTGTTCCTCTAGACTGTAGGGGTAGAGATAAACACAAAGAGGAAATGATGTTTTCCTTAGAAGGTAGACTGAGTTTTCCAGGTGACCAGGGCTAGACAGAATTTTTGTTTGCTTGGTTGTTTGAGGCAAGGTCTTACTCTATTGCCCAGGCTGGTATCAAACTTGCTATTCTCTGCTTCAGCCTCCATCATACCTGGATTACAGGCATGCTCCACCCTGTTTGGTGTAGACAAAATTGTATGCAGCAGAAAAGTGATCTGTAGCGCTTGTCTACCCTTTGAAAATAGAAAAAGTAAAAGAAACAGATGCAGGCATAAATCTTCTAAAGAAGTGAAAGCCAGACTTGGCTGGAGGAAGACGACGGGAATCATTTGCAATTTTAACGTTTTTGATAATTCCAGCAAGATTTAGGTGGGGTGTTGAGCAGGTTCTGGCCTTTTGTTCACCTTGAGCTGGGACAGCCCACCGGGAGGAAGTCAAGGCCTTCAGCAGGCATGTCTTCCTGCCGGCCACGTGAGCAGCACGCTGTTGGAGAGCCAATGGAGGCTGTCGCCTTTGTTCCTTCACCTTCTCTAGGCAAACCGTACTTTGGAGACTTAGAGCTCTGTTTTTTCCGAGCAACTGGAAAGCTTGGAGGTTCAGAACTGGATTCTGGAGCTGGAATGACCAGGGCTCCAATCTAGATTCTAACAATTTATACCTTCAGGGCCTTGACTCAATGACTTAACCAAAATTTTTGAAGTCTCAGTTTCCCTACCTATGATATGAAAATGGTAATAGTAGTATCATGTTGAGAGTGCTCTTGAGAAGACAACCCAGGCAGGTGCTGTGGCACATACTGTATTTGGGGAGGCTGAGGCAGCAGGATTACAAGTTTGAGACCATCCTGGGTAACTCAGTGACTTAAAGAGAGCCTGTCTCAAAAAACAAACAAAAATAAAGATAAAAATGGGGTGGGGATGCAGCTCAGAGTGAAGGTCCTGGGCTTTATACCCAGCACCAAAGGAAGAAGGAGAAGGAGAAGGAGAAGGAGAATTATAAGATAATTATGTTACTTTAGGGTGCTTTTCCTGGGGTACTAGGAGTCGTACCAGGAAGTGGCTCTAGACTGTGAGCCTCAAATAAGAGAATACACACACTCACTAAGCACACTGTGTGAGTCCAGTAAGGAGTGGTGCTCAGGAACACAGCTCTGCCCCTTTTGAACTCCACCATAGTGTGCAGGTTGGAGATGGGCAGGTTAGGGTAGAGCCATGGGCCTTCCCCAAACTGCTCGCTTGCCAGCAGCCCTTGCCTTATCGCAGAGCAAGGGCTGGGGGCTCCCCTGGACCTTGAGAATCCCTGTCATCACCTTTCGCTGCACCTTGGGGGGAGGCATGCTCTCCTAGCTCCCTCTCCTTGTCCCCACTTTGTCAGGCACCCCGCCACCCACCCAGGTGGTCCCAGGGCCTTCATAGCCGGCCGAGAGCTTGACAGGGCAGACCCTTCCCTCTGTGAGGCGGAAGCAGAGCAAACAGTCTGGACTGTATTTTGATTCTGTTTCTTGCTAAGAGGGTGTGGACCGGGTGTAAAATTACAATTGAGAAGTCCTTCACCCTGGGGAAAATTAAGACTGGAGCCACACCCTGGAAAGGACAGCAAATCATTTTATTTTGCCTGTTTCTTCGTCTCTTCTCCCTTTGGAAAGTGGGCATTCAAGTCTGTAACTTGGGAGCTGGGGTATGGCTTATCTGTCACCTGCACAGCAAGCCTGAGGCTGCAATGCCCCTGGGGAACAGAATGCAAATAGGTAATTGAAGAGGAAATCTGAAACTTTCAGCCCATACTCTTTGGATGTTCATTCTGGAAAGGGTAATAATAATCATGATAACAATCATGTCACCTCCCTCACAGGTCACTTCACTGAGGACAGCAAGAGCTACACACATCTTTTCACACTGATTAGAAAGTCCCAAGAGTCTAATGTTAATGTAGTTACAGGAAGGAAACCGAAGTCAGAGTCACCTCCCTGCCCCTGGTCAAGTTTTTCCTTTTTCCTATGATACTAAGGATGGGACTTGGGCCTTCGTACTGAGCTACTTCCTTGGCTCTTTTGAGTTTTATTTCCAGACAGCGTCTGGTAGATTCTGGCTAAGTCACTAAGTTGTCCAGGTTGGGCTCCTCCTGCCTCAACCTCCTAGAGTTCAGGGATTACAGACCCAGCTAACATATCTTAAAATACCGATTGCATGTTGAAATAATAATATTTTGGATATCTTGGGTGGGGTGCCAATTTGTTCTGGCTTTCCTGGTCTCAGCACTGACAGGTCTGCACCCAGGGAAATGCCTTAATCTCGGGTAAAGCACAACTGCTGGTCACTCTAATATTGAATCAGATATATTAATTGGACCTGTTTCATTTGCTTTCTGGGGGGGGGGGTGGTGGTGGTGGAGTATGGGACATTGAGTCCAGGGCCTTCACTCTGAGTTACTTCTGTGTATCATGTTTAATTTTCATTTTGAGATAAGGTTTTGCCAAGTTGTTAAATTGCCTGGGCTGGGCTTGAATTTAAAATCTTCCTCCTGCTCCAGGCTCCCAGACTGCTGCCATTGTAGCCCTGAACCACCAGGCCCGGCTTCACTGCTTCATTTCATATATATATATATATATATATATATATATATATATATATATATATATATAATTTTTTTGAGACATGCTTTCACTCTATACTCCAGGCTGGTTCTGAACTCACTACGTAGACCAGATTGGCCTCAAGCTTACAGCAATCCTGCCTCAGCCTCTGAAGTGCTGAGATTACAGGTGTGGGCCACCACAGGTGCCTCCTATGGTGCTGAGGAATTGAACCCTAGACCTATGTGCTTGCTAGGCACGTGCTCTAACCACTGAGTTATGCCCCTAGCCCCTCATTTCACTTTTTAAGTAACTCTTAAAGGGGAACCTTCAGCTGCTGGTCAGGCTGAGTTGATCACATAAGCTGTCTCACCTGAAAGGCAGGAGGTTCCTGAGGGAGCGAGACGCTGGCTGATAAGTTTTGATAGATGTGTTTGGGTGGGGAAAGGTATCAGGAATTGAAAGCACTGGGCCTGGAGGAGGCAGAGATCACAACCCTGCCTCAGTGGGTCTGCTGCTCAGGGGGCTCATGAACCAGGGCTTATCCCAGGCTGGGAACAGCATGGGGACCCTTGAACAGAGGACAGCTTTTGGAGTTAGACCCAGGTTCAAGTTCAGTGCTGTCTCTCCTTCACCAGGTGACTTCAGCAGATCTCTGCATTTGATCACTGATGAGGAGAACAGCACTGAAATAGTTACTGAGTCCCTGCTATGTGCGAGGGTTGAGAAATCTTCTCTTTCTTTCAGATTGCTGGGGAGCATTTCCAGGGAGCACATCAATCTGTCTGTGGTAGTGCACTCCCGTGACCCCAGGACTTGGGGAGCCTGAGGGAGGTGGATCACAAGTTTAAGCTCAGCCTGGGCAACTTAGCAACTTAATGAGATTCCATCTCAAAATAATGAAAAACAGAGATGTCTAGGGATGTAGCTCGGTGCAGAGGCCTCGGGTTTTGACACCTGGTAACACACACCACACACACAGAGCACTTCAGCGTTGTATGGCCTCCCCTGGGCACCTGCCTGCTCTGAACCCCTCCTCTAAACCTAGGATCATAGCCCTTCTGAACACACAGCGCTTTCGCTTTCCTTTTATTTTTTTGAGACAGGGTCTCACTGTGTAGTCCAGGCTGGCCTTGGACTCAGGACAAATTACCTGTCTCAGCTTCCCAAATTCTAGAACTACAGGCATGTGCCACCATGCCCAGCTTTATGAGGTGTTGGGGAATTGAACTCAGGGTCCTTGCAGGGCAATTGCTTTCCACTGTGCGATTCCTCCAGCCCTCAACTGATTATTATTATTATTGTTATCATTATTATTATTTTTACTTATTGTGGTACTTAGGGATGAAGCTCTGGGCCTTCGCACTGAGTTTACCTTCACGCTGAGTTAATCTCCATTTTTTTCAGTTTTGATTTCGAGACAGGGTTTTGCTAAATTGCCCAGGCTGGGCTCAAATTTGCAATCCTCCTTGTGTCACTCTCCCAGAGTGCTGGGAATGCAGGCCTTTGCCCGCACGGGGCTTGGTTCAATCGATTCTTAAAATAGATCATCCTGCGCTACCACAACGTAAGGACTAAAGTGTCTGCAAAAGAGTTAGAGGACGATGTGACTAGACTCCACCTTTGTAGACAGTGAGGATGAGGAAGGGGTACACCAAGGCGTGTGGGGGCTCCGAGGCGCTGGAAAGGAGAAAGAAATGGATTCTTCCCCAGAGACTCCAGCAAGGAACGCATTCTGCCAAAACGCTCATTTTTAGCTCAGCGAGATCCCTGTGGGCCATCTACAGAACTGCAAGATAAGAAATCTGATTGATTGATTTATTTGTACTGGAGATTGAACTCAGGCCTTCACACTGAGCTGGCTCCCTTGGCCAGGGTTTTGCTGTACCCCTACATTGCCCTTGAATTTGAGATCCTTCTGCCTTCCGGAGCGCTTAGGGCTACAGGCCTGGGCGCTATACCTGGCTAGAAATTTGTGTTTTTCAAAGATAGAAAGCTTGGATAGTTTATTACATCAGCAATAGTCACCTAATGTACATAGCAAACGTTGTTCATTTTTACAACTGCCACTAAAGTTTGATAGTTTATGAACTTCTCAGGGTTAGGGAATAAATTCGCCTAACTTGCTGTTGCTTTGAAGGCTCTGAGAAGAACGCCTGGCACACAGCAAGAGCTCAATAAAAATCCTTACTGATCTTATAGGCGGAGAGTGACTGCCCCACCCCCTCCGCGATCCTCCCCACGTCGCGGTCCCCGCTCATAACGTCCAGGCCCCTGCCCCCAGAAGACCCTGTGCCGTGGGACTGACCGAGAGGCATTCGCCTCAAGTGCCCAGCCAACCCGCTAGGGTGGTGGGAGTAGTTGCCGCTCCGCAGGTTAGGGGCGCGGTGCCCGTCTCGGGCGCCAGGGGGCAGTCGTGGCTCAGGACCTCCAGGTCTAGGGGAAGGGGCGGGGCTTAGGGGAGGGGCGGCTCAACGCGCAGGCGCGGAGCCAGACGCCTCGCGCGCTCGGGGGCGGGTGATCGCAGAGCAGCTCCGGCCGCGGCTACGGCAGCAGCGAGTTCGAACCCCGCTCCCTCTCCGCTTCCGTTCGCCCTCCCCAGTCCCCGGCAGCTCGTTGCGCTTTGCGCCTTCCTCGCCGCCAGGATGCCGGTGACCGAGAAGGATTTGGCTGAGGACGCGCCATGGAAGAAGATCCAGCAGAACACCTTCACACGCTGGTGCAACGAGCACCTGAAGTGCGTGAACAAACGCATCGGGAACCTGCAGACCGACCTGAGCGACGGGCTGCGGCTCATCGCCTTGCTCGAGGTGCTCAGCCAGAAGCACATGTACCGCAAATACCACCAGCGGCCCACCTTCCGCCAGATGCAGCTGGAGAACGTGTCGGTGGCCCTCGAGTTCCTGGACCGCGAGAACATCAAGCTCGTGTCCATCGGTGAGTGCCGGGCCCCGAGGTGCGCGCGGCTGCCCGCGCGTGCTCCGCGGCGGAAGGCGGGGCTCCCCTTGCGCGCCCGCTCGCCTGCGGTGCCGAGGCGAGGGCGCCTCGTCCCTGCGTGTGCGGATCTGGTGACCTGTGCGCCCTCGCCTGGGCGGCCCCGGCGCAGGGGCCTGGCGTGATTTCTTCGCAGCGTGCGCCCTGCTCTGGGCTGTGCCCCTCGTGGCTGCGGGCGGGTTGAGGGCTGGGATTGCGGATACAGGTGGGGATGTGGCTGCTCCGTGACTCCGGAGCTCCCGAGTCAGAACTGGAGGCCTGGGAGCCCCGGTCGGCCGGCCCCGGGGGCGGGACCCCAGCTTGCGGTGCGCCCTGGGGCGCTCTCGCCTTCGGCTCCCGGGCTGTGCGCTCGGGGGCCGCGGAATGGGCGTTGGCTCGGAGGCCGGGCGGAGAGACCTGGGGAGGACCCGTTCTTTGCGTTTGGGGCCTCCCCACGTAGGTGGAGACCGGGACCTCGTAACCTCCCCTTGCGGTCGCCGGCCTGGGTGTGGGCCTGGAGGCTGGAAGGGGATCGCGGGGGGGTGTGTCCTTCTCGCTCTTTCTGCGCTCAGCTGAGCTCTGGCCGGTGGCCTTTGCCTGAGATAGTTTAGAGATGGGGGTGGCTGGTGACAGTAATTACTGTCCTTTTTGGTTATTAGTTGCCGTTTTTTTTTTTTTTTTCTCTTCCAGTACTTGGAATCAAACTAAGCACTAGGCCAGTGCTGAGCTACTGGGAACATCCTAGACCAGTTCACAGTTTTATTTTGACACAGTCTGGCCAGGTTGCCCACCTGGCCCTAAGTTACCGTTTCCCGTTCTCGTTCTCAGTCTCCTGGGTAGTTGGATTAGAGGCCTGCTTCACCGTGCTCGGCTGTAATTGCTTGTAGGGGGCCCAGCTGGTGTTGGTCATGTGTCCACAGCCTTGTATGTTGTACCAGACCTAATACGTTCCTGGAGCTGAGACGCTGTTAGACCCATTTTAGGGATAAGGGGGTACACAGGGTTAATTGGCTTGCCCAGGGTCACACAAGTTGGGTCCGGCCGAGAAATGAAGGAAGTGTGACAATTAGAGGGAGCCTTTGATTCCCTAGCCCTCATCAGGGTCTTCCTGAGCGGGAGGAGGGCCTGAGTTCCTGAGTTCCTCTCCCGCTGGACCCAGGAGCAAGAATGCGATGAGGTCTCCCTTGTGACCCGGAATCATGTGGTTGGGGGCTTGCAAAGGGATCACATAGCTGCCAAGGAAGGGGACTGTGACGCTAGGGGTGATGTGTGTTTGAGCGTTCAGGTGAGTATGTGTACCACGAGAGTGCACATATACCATGAGTGTAATGCACACAGTTTGTACACAGTGGAGGTGTGCAGACTGTGTATATGGAATGCATGTGTACTTACCTATTGTGTATGTGTGCTGGCTAGCGAGGGAGTGGCCTGGGTCTGGGGTCTCTTCTTGAAAACCAGACTGTTATAATGAATAGGACCGAAAGGGATGTGGGTGTGGCTGCTGGGACTTTTTCCTGGGAAAAGGGGTTCCCTCTAGGCTGAGCCTCTTCCCAGCCTCGCCCTTACCTCCCCCCACACCTGTCCTGGTAGGTACTGTAGCTTCCTTCTTCCAGGACCGAAGCAGCTGCCCTATCCCGCTGGTCTCTGAGTGGGCGGGCCTGTCTCAGCCTGGCTTCCCAGCAGAGGGAAATTGTTGGTGTGTGGAAGGGTGAGGTGGGGCTAGGGGGTTTGCCTTCTTTCCGGGGGCTGCTCCTGAACCTTACTGTTCTCCTGGAATTCTTTTTCAGAAACTAGCCCTTCCTTTGACGACTCTGAAGGCCTGGCTGAGCTCTGCTTGGATCTGTTCTTTGTTTTAAAAAATGTGTATTTGTTTAATTAACTGAACAAAGAAATTTAAAGTAAGCCAGGAATATCCAAACATGACATAAAATCTCTCTTTAAAAAAAGGAAGAAAAAGGAAAGCACAGCACCAGAAAAGCCTGATTTACCACCTATTTACGCAGGCAGCAGCTGCTTCCAGCATGGCTCCACATCAGAGCTCGCAGGTCTCATTGTCTGATGACATTTTCTAGTAGATCCTTACGATTTTCTTTTTTCTCTGTCACCCTGGACATTGAAACCAAAGTTTTTGCACTGAGCTACACCCCTAGCCCTTCTTTGTTTATTTTATTTTGAAACAGGGTCTCACTAGGTTGCTCAATTGCCCAAGCTGGCCTCCGGCTTGAAATCTTCCTGCCCCAGCTTCCCGAGTAACTGGGATTCCAGGGGCAGGCTAGACCAGACCTGGTGATTGTCATTCCTGAGCCCACCCAGGCCTCAGGCTTGCATTGTCCCACTTTCCCTGGGCAGACCTGCTTCCTCTGAGGTGGGCCTATGGGCTGTCACTGCTTCTTTCTGTAGACATTTTTTCCACCATAATTTACATTGTTTTATTTTTGATTTAAAATTATTTCTGGGATCATACTCCCCAAAGTGTTATTCCTAGGTCAAAGAGTACGACTGTATTTCTGACGCCTGCCTGTTGCTATCCAGAAGAATCTTAATAGCAAACAGGTTTTCCAGCCTCTAGACACCAGAAGGAGTCCTGCCTGGTGCCGGGACTGCTGTCGGGAGGAAGGCCTGGAGCTTTTCCCTCTGATCCTTGGGCTGCTGTGGGCAGTCACCCTCCCAAAAACAAATAACAGATCACATCCTACTTGTGATTTGAGTGTGAGTCTTTGCTGCTTATGTGATACTGCCCGTGCTGACAGTGACATTGGCTCTTTTGGGGGAGCATGCTGGGTTGATTGCCTGCATTGAGTACTCATGATAATCATTGACAGCCGTTACTGGCCTTTCAGTAATCAGGGAGGTAAAGGGCTTGGCTCTGTCCCGCAGCCACAGGAGAAGCACTTAGAAAATGATTGCAGTTATTACTCTCTTGGTTGTTAGTGTCATTGTGCCTATTCAGGATGTGGAATGGGGAAAGTAACTTGTGGGAGTGACCTGGCGAGTCAGGAATCGGTGACTGGAGCCCAGGTGTGCCAAGCTGTTGCATTTAGGCCTGAACTAACTCTTTGCGGTGTCAGAGATGGGAAACCACAGCCTCTTTTTTTCCCATCAGAGGACCGCCGTAGCGTGAGGTTTCGCAGGTCTGAGATTGGGGTGGCACTCATGTACCTGCATTTTGAATCTCTAGCCATGGGGGAAAAAGAGGTATCAAGGCCTTTTGTGAAGGACAGGATTCATTTTCTGGGCCGGGATGAGGGTCTCAGGAGATGAGTGTCCTGCCTTGACAGGAGGTGGGTAAACTCGGTTTGCTGCTTTCTCTTTTGAGGTTGAATCTCTTGAGGAATGGTTGTGTTCTCTCCACTGGTGGCTTTTTGTTTTTGAGCTTTCTTGCCGCCCTGTGGATCGTGTTTTACTCCATAATCAAGAAGGGCATTATTGAATGAAGACTGGGTTTCACGTGCTTTGGCACTCCACCAACAGTGACATTGTGGGAACCACTAGACTCATATACACGCGCCCAGCTGTGCGGCTAGCGATGGTGCAACAGCTGCCAGACGACTGTGGTGTTTCTGCCTAGAACGCAGTGAAAGGCAGCCCTGGCGGTTCACATTGTGGTTCATCAGAAGGTGGGCCCACCCTAGGCTCCATCCCAAAGCGGAACGTTTTCTTTCGTTTCTTGTTATATCCTGGGCAGTTCATAGCGAGGCCTCAGCATATTTAGTTCAAGTTGTTTGCCAGGAGCTGGCAGTTTTATTTACTTGTTTTTCCAGAAATCTTTCTGACACTGGATAGCCTAGCCAACTTGGAGAAGAAAGGGCCTCCCAGCCGGAGGATGATAGTCAGAGGCTGCCCAGAAGTCTAGATAGCATATTGTAGTTTTTTGTTATTTTTTTCAGACAGGGCTTGCTCTGTAGCCCAGGCTGGTTCTGAACTCACTGTGTCACTGTGTATGTAACCTTGGCCTCAGGACGATCTGCTTCAGCCTCCTGAGTCCAGCCTTATTGGTGCTGGGCAATGGAATTGAGGGCCTTGCGCTTGTAAGGCAAGTGGTTTAACTGCTGTGACATTCCTTCACAGCGCGATTCTCCCCCGTCCCCCCTTTTTTTTTGTACTAGGGATTAGCCACAAGGTCTTTGCACTGGACTACGCCCCCAACTCATTTTTTAGTTTTGATTTGAGACAGAGTCTCACCAAATTACTAAGTTGCCCAGGCTGGGCTCAAACTTGTGATCCTTCTGCTCCAGCCTCCCAGAGTGCTGGGGTAACAGGCCTTTGCCACACAGTGCCTGGCTTGTTTTGGTTCTTTAGAGAAGGGAATTATTTCCTTTTCAGAAGATGTGACCTGACTAATGTTTACTTACCTGACGTACGTACCAAACCAGTGCAGGATCTTGCTGGGGTGTGTTTCCAAGACTTCCATCCACAGGATGGTTTCTGAGGTGGTGTTAACAGTTCCACACAGGCATATTTTTTCTCTCTTTTTTGGCTCATTACCACCAGAATAATGCACAAATAACCTCAAATTCTGCCCTTTCCTGAACTGCCTGGCAGAAATACAGTATGTCTTCTTGGCACTGTACTCTAGACTCAGAGAGGGTTCAAAAAGCAGCAAAGTGACATCCTGTCAGAATTGACAAGTTCTGGGCCCTTTGAAACAAAGTAACACATTAGTGTCAGATGTGGCTCTTACAGAGTTAAGAGAGAAGAATCTTGATTCAAACCCCATTTCCCACAAAATAGCTAGCTAATGAGAAACTTCTGTGCCTTGATTTTCTTATCATCAAAATGGGGACTAGGAACTACTGCCGTCAAGGTTGTTATATAAATTAAGCAATTTAATATTTTTAAAAGTGCTTGAAACAGTTCGGGGCACACAGTAAGTGCTCTTGAGTGCGTGTTAACTAAATAAAGTACTGTCCCATTAAAAAAGTCATGCTGGAGGGGGTTGCCCATTCATGAAAGGACATTCAGAGCCCGAGCTGCGCTGGGAGACCAGCTTGCTTGGCTGATGTTGATTCTACTTGTTAAAATGAAGTTATGAACTCCTAGAGGGTGTCCCTTCCTTGGAAGCAGGTGACCCTTTGTTATGGCTGCTTCGGGGGCCCGTTCGCACCAGCTTTGTTTCTGAGCTGGGCTGGAGTTCTAGGCGGCTGGTCAGTCCAACCTCCCGCCCGATTCAGGAATCTCTGGGCCAGATCACTTCCAGATGGCGGTTGGGCCTCTGCAGCGCTCCTCCAGCAGCAGTGGGGCCAGCGTGCCCGTCGGCAGCTGCCTTCGTTCCTGGAGAGTGTGCAGAGGGAGGAGGGCTCTGACTTGGAGCCAGTTGTGTCTCCAGGCACTCCCACCCACGGGCCCAGGTTCTGTGCTGCGAGGCAAGTGGTTGGTTTCGTTGAGGGTGGCTGCTCTGCTCTGGCTGTGGTGGATGCGCAGGGCTTGAAGCTTTTAGACTCTGCTTCCACTGGCTGGATGGCTAGCTGACCTAGTTAGTCATCCTCATTTCTGTGTGCACAGTCTCCAGGTCAGCCTGTGCAGGCTCTACTGCATACACTGTGACAGTTCAGAACATGGCCTGGAAGGTGGGCTGCCTGGCTTCTGACCCCTACTCTGCCAGTATCAGCTGTCGGCCTGGCCTGCTGCTTTAACATTTCTGAGCCCGTTTCCCTATCTGTTGGAGACTAATAGCTCCTATTTAAGAGCTCCCAAAGGAATTACAGTTGATTAGGTTAAGTTTTAGCACAGTGATGGCATTATCATTATTAAACGATAGTGCTTTTGAGCTCAGGGCTAGTAATATGCCTAAGTATCGTTCTCTTGGCCAGTTCAGTCGTGTGTTTTTGGCTTCTTATTGCTGTCATCTGGTATAATAGCTGCTCCCCGCTCTCTTGGAACCTCTGATGAAGAGTTTTCATCTCTTCTTTCAACAAGTTTGTGAAAGACCCGCCGCGATCCAAGCCCAGTTCTAGGTGCTAGGACTGCATGATTCCTCAGAGTCATGCCCGCTGCCTGCCTTACATGCAGCTCCGTGGGGGGAAAAGAGCAACCAGCGTGTCACATGGAGAAGACCGTCTGGAACCTCTAGCGATGTACCTACCACCTGAGTGATGTTCAAAATGCAGGGCTGGGCCAAAGGCTGGGATTCCACACTTGAGCCAGCTCCCCTGGCTGCTGTGAGTGGTGAGGCTGTAGGTGCCAAGCCCTCTCAAGAAGAGGAGCACTTACCCTCAGCCTGGAAGGCTCCTGGGAAGAAGGGGCCCTTAACCCACTTTCCTTTTTTTGGTATTGAGCTATATCTCTAGCACCCCCGTCCCTTTAAAAACTTTTTCTTTTTTATAAAACAGAATCTAAAGTTACTTAATTGCTCAGGTCGGTCTCAAACTTGTGATCCTTCTGTTTTAGTCTCCTGGAATGCTGAGATTACAGGGGTGTGCCACCACATCCTGCTGGTAGGGGCCTTTAAATTGAGGTTTGGCTAGAGTTCAGTAAATAAATAGGCAGTCAGATGAGCCCTGAAAAGTGTATCAGGTTGGAGGTAGTAGTGCTTGGGTTAGAGGGGCAGGGGGCAGGTAGGCAGGATGGCTCACAGTGAGCTTCTGAAGAGGACCACCTGGTTCCTCCTTGAACAAGCTTAGCGTGGGAGGGCGTGAGCCCTGCCCAAGTGCCTTGCTTTACCTGGGCTAACTGGCCCAGTTACTCCTGTCAGTGAAAAGCTTTGAGTATGCTTCTTTTTCATATGTGCATATAAGCTATTTAATATGCATTATCTATATATCACATATTAGTTTGCTTGTTTTATTTAAGTTTTTTCTTTTTTCAAGACAGGGTCTTGCTCTGTAGTCCAGGCAGGTCCTGAACTCAGTATGTGGCCTAGGCTGACCTCACATTCATTGCAGTCCACCTGCCACTGCTTCCTGAGTGCTGGGCTTACAGACGTGCACCACCATACGTGGCTAATGTTTTTATGGTGCTGGGGAGTCGAACCCAGGGCCTGATGCATGCTAGGCAAGTGCTCTAATCACTTAGCTGTGTCCCAGGTTCAAAACTTAGTTTCTTTTTAAATGAGAAATACAAATACGTGATCTGGTTTTCCCTGGCTTGATTGAATTGTGTGTCTAAGAGTGCACCTGAGGGTCTATGTTTCCGCATTGTTTTTTCCTGTTTGTGGTATTGAAGATCGAACCTACTGCCTGCCTTGTGTGTGCTTCAGACACTAGACTCCTGGGCTGTGTCCCCACAGCATCTAAGTTCCTGCTGCCCTCTTTAATTTTTTATTAATCATAAGGAGTTGGATCTGTGGTCATACTCCTTTCCTCTAAATAAAGTTTTTTTTGTGGGACTGGGGAAGGAGCCTAGGGCCATTGCACTGAGCTACATTCCCAGCCCATATTTTAGTTTTTTTTTTTTAATTGGAGAAGGGTTGTGCTAAGTCATTAAGTTGCCCAGGCTGGGTTTGAACTTCGGACCCTCCTGCCTCACCTCCTCTAGTGCTGGGGCCACTGTCCCAACTCCCCAATAATAAATTTAAGTAAACAAATTCAGTGGAATGCACCGTTTCAATCTAGGTGAGCGTTGCTTCCCATTTTTATAATTACTTTTGCCTTTCATAACATTTGCAAGAAGCCATCCTACATTACTATTGTAAATCTAGTTACTCATTAACTGTGATCAGTGTTCACTAAATGGGTTTGAGTTATTGTATAGTAAACAACAGTTTTTTCCACAGGAACTTAGAAATCTCGGATTTTTCGGTGCCCAGCTTACTTTGAAGCTGAGTTCTGGTCCTAGGAAAGAGCTGCTGGGAAGACTGATGAGAAACCAGATAGTTTCCCCTGTGACTAAAGGGGTAAAGCAGTAGGTGACAAGAGCTGTACCTGGTACTGGTTCCCTTGCCATGCAGTTCTGGGGCATTGGATGCGGCCTTTGCTCCAGCTACATCCCCTGCTGCCTTTTCTTGAGCCTGTGATTCTCCTGCCTCAACCTCCCAAGTACTGGCTTCATAGGCTTGCACCGCTGGGCCCATTTAGCATTGTGATTTGGGAGAGGGCAAAAAAAAAATATTGAGCTATTTATGAAGCTATTGTGTCTCTTCTAGGAGCTTTGTAGCAATCGCCTTAAGTGTGTTCATTTGGTAAGTTGTAGATGTTTGGTTATAACCTATTATCTCATGACAAAATTTACCAAGAGCATCTCCTTTCAGCCAGACTTCATGTAGAATGTCCTTGGCCAAGCTTTTATTATTATTTTTGTGACAGGGGCTTTCTCTGTATTCCGGGCCGGTCCTGAACTCACTGTGTAGCCCAGGCTGGCTTTGATCTGATGGCAGTCTTCCTGCCTCGGCTTTCTGAGTGCTGTGATTATAGACATACACCACCATGCCCAGTTTATGTGGTGCTGGGGAATCAAATCCACTTAGCTACGTCCTCAGTCTGCTTTTATTTTATTTGTTTTATTTAACAATTTTTGGGGACATGGTTTCACTCTATAGTAGCTCAGGCTGGTCCTGAACTCACTGTGTAGCCCAGGCTGGCTTGAACTCAAGGCAATCCTCCTGCCTCAGCCCCCCAAGTTTTGGAATTACAGGCTTATGTGGAGAATCAAAACCAGAGCCTTGAGCAAGTGCTTTAACTGCTGAGCTATGCCCCCAGCCTGCGCTTTTATTATAAGCAATGAGATATGTTCGCTTTTCTCTTAGTATTGGTGACAATACCGGATTATTTTGACAGAGCACTGACTTTTCTGTTCTTTGCCGTGATTACAATCTGGCTTTTCCTGTTAGCACAAGTGGAGAGCTTGGCAAGCAGGGTGCTTGTCCTCCTGCGTATTCCTGGTTATTCATGGTACCAGTAGTGCATACTGGTGCTGCTGCTTGTGTACTGAATGTTGAGGTATGCACACTGAGCCTCTTGTGTAATGTCCTGCCATTTTATGTGCATACTGTCTGCTAAGCATTGTCCCACATGTATTACTTTTGTTTGTTATGGTTTGTCTTAGTTTTTGAGACAGTTGTGTTACATACTCTCACTATACACCCTAGGCTGGACTTGAAGTTGGAATCCTTCTGTTTCGGCCTCCTTGCCCACCGCCCCCAGTATGAATGCCTTACAGCTGTCTCTGAGTTGCCCAGGCTGATCTGGAACTTGTAACCCTCCTGTTTCAGCTTCCAGAGTAGCTTGGATTGTAGGCATGTGCCCAGCTACTTTTGTTACTTCTGGTCCTGCAAAGCTAGTGGCTTTATAGCTTTTCATTTTACAGATGAGAAAACTGAGACTTAGACCTGCCTCATTCATGGCCAGGCCTAATGCTTGCTTGCATAATGATTTATTTTCACATCAGTCAAGTGAGATAGACACTTTGTAAAGTAAAATACGTTTATTGTAGTAAGAAGATATAGGAGAGATTGGTTTTTACTGCTCAGCCTTGTTTGGTTTGCTTCTTGTTTTGTTCAAAATTTGACTCAATTACATTGATTAATGTGACCCTCAACTTCCACAAAGTAAAACTTTCTTGGGCCCATTTGTCTTGCCTGTTCCAATAGCAGGGAATTTTAATTGGGACCCTTTTTTGCCTGTCCTGGACATATTTCTCTAGGTCTCGCCCCACCCCTGCAGCTGTGTCACTGCAGGTTTGAACAGTAGGGACCAGTTAAAATTTGCCTTGAGGCAGCAGGGCTAGCTTTGAGAGGCTAGGAAGCCCGAGGTGAGAAAGGGCAGGACAGGTGCGTGTGGGGGCGGGGAGATGAGGGGGGCTCTTGAGAGCCTTCTGTGCCTGGAGATCCTTGGTGACAGTGAACGCTGGCCTAGCTGTGCTCTGTCGGGGATGCCTCGCCCACGTCCCTTTCTTCTGTTGCCTTTACACATTAACTAGCGCTAGGGTGTGCCGAGCTGGGCCTGCTGGTGAGCTGAAGGCTGGCTTTCTTTCCTGGTCTGGCACCTAGCTTTGCCCAATCTAGTGGCCCTGGCCCGGTGGGCAGCCTGCTTGCAGTCCATGTGAGTGGCCTTCTGCTTGTCTTCGGGCAGCCGTATGGGCAGGCCTCCCGTAGCGTGCCCTGTAGCCCAGCGCTGGTCCCCACGGGCTTCTCTGAGACCGGAGCTGTCTGCCGCCCATTCCGTGCTCTGCTTCCCTGACAGTTCAGGGCTGGCTTGTTGAAAGGTCTGGGCGTTAACACAACACTCCTGTTCTCCCTCTCTGAAGGCTCTTTATGCTGGCATGAATTCCTTTTCTCATGGAGATCTGAAAGCTCTTTTGACTAAATGGGTCACCTTTCTGGGTATTTTCATAAGGCCAGTTAGCTTTTGCCATGCCAGACAACTTCTCTGGAATTTCCTTTCAGATATAAAGGCAACCAATGAGGTTGGAATTATTTGGAACACAGGGTGGAATTTTGGCATTCATTCTATATAGGGAAACGGGTGGGGATCTGTGGCAGGGACTATGTAAATTTGCTGTGGCACATAAATTCAGATTTTTAGGTGGACAAGGAGAGCAGCAGGCCGTTCTCCTTGGACAGATGGGAACTGTGATCCCTCCCACCATGTGCCCAGTGTGGCCCAGGGATAGGCAGGCCTCCCATGAGGCTGGGTCAGGTTTTCTGTGGTTCAGATCAGATTCCTCCATCTCCTTTGTTATTGCCCACCCCCAGTCCCCAAGAAAAACAGTCCAGTTCCTGTGATGCTGCTGCTGCCCATCTTTTGAATCACGCTGGCTTCCCTGCACCTCCAGGAAGTGCCCTACCACATTCCTGGGGCTTATTACCCAGGAAGAAAGTGATTGTCCCCTTTGTGGTAAGACAGCAGAGGTGAAGGGGAGGGGGCTGGGGAAATGAACATGGCCCTCCCAGAGAGCACAAGGGCTGAGGTCCTTAAAGGCTCCTTTGGCTTGGCAGTTGGGTTAAGTGAAAGGAGTTCTGGTTCTGGTTTCTGTTCACAACTCCTTCTCAGAGGAGGCAGCGCTCTGGAGGCCTGGGGGTGTGCTGCTGGTGGGCGGAACCTGTCAGGAGGCTCTGGGCCACCACCTCAGAGGCCTGACGGGGGAGCCTTGCTTGAAAGCACCTGTGTGGTGGCTTTTGGAATTCCTGGTCTCCACTGAAGGAGGACAAGCTGGCACCTGGAGAGCCTCTCAGCCCAGGGTGCAGTCAGATGCCACATTTCACTTCCTGCAGGCGTGCATCTCGTACCAGATAGGCTCTCTCTCTGCTCTTCTTGGCCGAGCCCCTCCTGAGTTGGAGGCTGGGCCAGGCCCAGACACTCGCTGCTCTCTTGCAGGGCCAGCTTGCCCACTGACATGCCTGACCTTCTCTGCGTGGATCTTCACTGCGGCGGGAGCAGGGGTTGTATGTAACTCTGGCGCTTTCTGTGGCTCTAAGTTTGGTACGAAGTTGGGGTTTAGTGAAAGCATTGACTAAGTCAATAGTCTCTTGCAGAATGGATTGAATAGTAAGTGTGGTACCTTAATTTGTTTGCAATGTGTTTGTTGTCTTCAGAAAGGGTGAAGTGGTGGCTTTTTAACCTGCAGTGAGTGGCAGGGATGAGCTGCGGACCGCTGGCTGGTGTCCCAGTAGAGCACATTGCTTTTGAAGTATGATGCCTAACTTAAAAGATAACGGCTCTTCGTAGTTGTCCTCCAGGTAGCTACAGTTGACTTCGACTGTTAGGTCAAGGCCTCTCCCAAGTTGCCATGTGAAATTTAGAAAGTGAATTTAGTAGGAAGCCACTGAGTCACAGTAATTACAGTTTCATTAGAAAGAGCAAATATATATTGAGCATCTGCCAATAGGAAACCTCATTGCAGCTCTGAGATGTATAATCTTGGTCATATGATGAGGAAATTGAGGCAGGCCCGTATTGGCCAGTGAGTGTGTGGCTGACTGTTAGTGGAAACCTTCAGACTCCTCTGTGTGTGTGGTTTTTTATTTTTGTATTTTTTGAGATAGGCTCTCACTCCGTAGCCCAGACTGGTTCTAAACTCACTGGTGTAGCCTAGGCTGGCCTTGGACTCAGGACAGTCAGCCTACCTCACCCTCCTGAGTTCTTTGAATACAGACAGGCGCCACCATGCCCCATTTATGTGGTGCTAGGGAATCAAACTTGGGTAACAAGCGCTTTAACTGCTTAGCTATTCCTCCAGCCCCTCTTCTGATGTTTTCTTTTCCTTTGGCACTGAGAATTGAACCCAGGACCTTTGCTCTGAGTTGCATCCCGCTTCCTTTTTATTGTTGGAGACTGTCTGGCTAAGTCACTGTGTTGCCCAGGCTGAGCTCAGAACTTGGGATCCTCTTGCCTCAGCCTCTCAGAGTGCCAGGGTAGTAGGCCTGCACTGCCATACCTCCTCCTCCCCCTAACATGTTAATCTTCCTTTCCTATTGCTTTTCCTCAAGAAAAGCTTGCGGCTTCCTTTTGATTGGAGTGAGTAAAGAGGGAGATGCAGGCTTGGCGTGGCGGTGCATTGTATGCCTGTAATCTCAGCACTTTCGGAGACTGAGTCAGGACAGTCACAAGTTGGAGCCCAGCCTGACAACTTAACCAAGCTGTGTTTTTTTTTAAAAAAAGGCTAGGGTTATAGCTCAGTGGGAAGGCTCCAGGTTTAATCCACAGTACCACATATAACCAACCAACCAGCCAGCCAATCAGCCAGCCCAAGACTGTGGGCTGGAAATGTCTTGTGAAATCGTTTTATTCATACCCACGATTATAACAAGAGTCGTTCTCGAGTTGCTTGGGCCAGCATTAAAATTGGAGGTCTTGTTTGGGTCCCATTATGGTTTGGAAATCTCCCTTCATCCATGAGTATGTTCTGGTCTACCATGGAGCAGGGTTGTTCCAGCCACTTTGTCTCTTAAAAGTTTTTAGGACAATTTTTATTGGGACTGCCAGAGTCTGTTAATAACAGTTATTATGTTTGGTAATCATTGTGACCTTGTCTCATGGCTAGCCTCGCATAGAAACTCATTTAGTTATTAGGAGCTTAGCAATTTAAAAATATTTGTAAAGTGCCCCTCATGGAGTGGGTATCTGGGTTTGCCGTTGCCTGCCTGCGTTCTCTTAAAAGTCTGAAAATTGTGAGCAGCCCTAAGGCCTTCAAGGTGTTGGTCTTTTGAAGGCATTGTTTCACCAGCGCTTGGGATACCAGGCCCCGGGAATCATACTGACTCGCCTTGGTTGAAGCAAAGGAGATGGATCAGAAACCACTTCTGGATACGGATTGAGTCACTCTGTGAGTGCTTAGGAGTGTGAGGCCGATGGCCCTGCCACTGTCTCGCTGGGAGCCTTGGGTCCGACCTCGCTGAGACCTAGCATCTGAGGCTGTGACTCCCTTTCTGATACTGTCCGCGATTATGTGGTAAAATCCCACTCAGCACTTGGCTAGTCCTTGGGGTTCATAAGTGCCCCCAGAGTGGTCACCTTGCCCCCAACCCAATTCCTGTACCTGTGATTGCCCCCTCAGGCTAGAGGAAGGGGAGAAAATACCTGAAAATAGCCTAGAAATTGGCCAAAGATACCTCATACTTAAAAGCCTATTTTCAAAAGAAGAGGCCACCGGAGTGTTTGAGTTTCCTTAGGAAACGTGGGCCAGTGGCATTTTCTGGTCTTCTGGCCAGCCTTGCTTCCAGGATAGACAAGCAGATGCCACCTGTTCTCGATGGCTTCCTTTACTTTTCTACTTGCCAGTTTGGCTCTTGGATCCTTCCCCAGCACCCCCAAGTTTGCCTGCCTTTCTGTCTGTCTGTCTCTTTTTGCTTTGCAGAACTGGGGATTGAGCTTAGCAGCTTCTCATTGAAATACATCCCTAGCCCTTTATTTTTAATTTTTATTTTCAGGCATGGTCTTACCAAGTTTATGCTGGGCTTGAACCTGTGATCCTTCTGCCTCAACCTTCCAGAGTGCTGGAATTACAGGCTTTCTATTTTTTTTTTTCACTATTAGAATATCCTTCCTTCCCATTTCTTTTTTTTTTTTTCCTTTTTGCAGTACCAGGGATTGAATCCAGGGCCTTCACAGTGAACTACATCTCCAACACATTTTTAATTTTTTTTATTTTTGAGACAAATTATTAAAATTAGTTATTGTTAAATTGCCTAGGTTGGGCTCGAATTTGCAATCCTCCTGCCTCAGCCTCCTAGATTGCTGGGATTAAAGGTGTGTTCTATCACCCTTGGTTCCTATTTCTCTTTTTCCCCAGTTTTTCTTTTTCTGGACCACCCTGGGGAGAGACGATCTCCTGAAAGTGGGTGTAACAGTACCGTCCAGATCATGTGTGTGTTTGCTCCCTGGTCTTGGCTCTGTTCTTTTATAGTTAGCTGACCGCAGGAAGCTGCTTCATGTGCAAAATGAGATAAGAAAATGTCCTTCCTGTCTCTTATGGTGGGTGAGCCTCTAGTCTCAGCTACTGGGCAGGCTGGCATGGAATCACTTTAGTCTGTGAGTTTGAAACCAGCCTGGACAACAGAGAGTCCCATTCTAAAAACAAAAAAATGACGGCCAGAAAGAGTGTGCAACAGAGAAGCTGTTGGCACTGAGCCTGCTCGTAGCACGTGCTCAGTGCATAACACCTGCTGCCCCTGTGCCATGACCACCCCCTGTGTTGCTGTGAGGCCCCGCCCCGCCCCCCTACGCCTGGAACATTGTCCTCCTGTCCATGCCTGCCTCTCTATTCAGAGCTTAGTGGAGGAGGCTGGGGTGCAGGGAAGCTGGGGAGCCACGTGGAGGTCTTCCCAGGCTTAATCCACAGTGGGGATGAGCCTGAGCTGGTGGCCTTGTTTGCTTTGATCTGAGCAAAGGGAAATACACAGCTGCTCTGACCACGAGTCTGACTGTCGTTGGTTTGGCCCTGGGCACGGCTTTTCTCTCCATTCTAATCCTGGCCCTTTGACATCTGGGATCATGGTGGCACTGCCTGAACCGCTTGCCAAGATTTTTGCCACCCTGGGTGTGGCCTCAACCTCCAGCATGATGCAACCTTGTGTCGTAGAGCTGGGGGGACAGTGTGTTTATAGTAGTGTTCGGAAACTGCCATGTATGCCATGGTTGTTGGGCTGGGTGTGGGGAGGAGGCTGGCAGCGTCGCATTCTGTGTCTCCTGAGACCAGAATGAGTATGGGAAGTCGGGGTGGGCAAGGGCAGCCTTCTCAGTTCTTTCAGTGTCTGTACTGTCGGGTGGAAGGGATCTGCTTGTGTCTTGTGTAACTTAGTTCTTCCCACCACTGGCCTCTTGAACACAAGTCACTTGCTGATTCCATGGTTGGCTCAGGTTTCTAGTACTGCAGTGTCACTGTCATTTTCAGATTATCTCCCATGGGGACAGGGAACACTCAAGACCTCTCCCAAAGGTAGAGTTTGTAAAGGTTTTACTTGGGTGAATGATTAATGTAGATCTTTAATTTTAACAACGGGAACAAATTAGTCAGCCCAGGTAATTTTTTTCCATGTGAAGGCATAAATTCAAACACTTGCACAATGGCTTTTGTTTCCCTAGCTATTAAAAACTGACTCCTGGGTAGGTGTTATCGATATGATCAGCAGGTGTTAACCCATTCTCCTGTGGAAGACGTTTCTGGTGCTGGGAGAGTTACAGAGGGAGCTGGATTTGGCAGGATTGTGGGTCCCGGGCATAGGTAGGACTCGGCTCTGATTCGCAGCCCTCCTCCTATCTTCACCGTGACCCCCATCTCTTCCTTTTTCTTCCATCTATAAAATAGAAGAACTTAAGTTGGTCTTTGTTCAAACTGGAATCATTGTGAAGGAACCATTTTGCTAACCTATGGCTATCTCTGCTTCCTTTTTCACTTAATATTATTTTCCCCTACAGTTGACTCACAACAGATGTATTTGAAGAGGAGACTTTGTGTCACTATCATAATGGAAAAGCAGTGTCACTAAGTACATGGAAGGTAACCATAAATAAACCCAAAACATTGTTATTAAATCCCGTCCAGAGCGCTTGCCTTCTCTCAGCACAAGGCCTCCTCTCTTTTGGGTAATTAGCAAAAGGTTAGAAGTGTTGAAGGTAATCCATGCTATCCCTTTTTCCTCTGCCTACAGACAGGAGCTACTGTTCATCTACTGGGTGTGATGGAGAGATAAGATTGGGATTAGAAAGAGAACCGTGCCTCCCTATGATGCAGAGGAACTGATGAGAGTGTCTGTCGCTGAGCTCAGAGCGGTAGTGTACAGTGGCCCCTTACTGGTGGACTTTCTGTGGCTTCGGTTATCTCCAGTCAACTACAGTTTGAATACTAAATGGAAAGCTGCAGAAATGAGCAATTTATCAAGTGTAAGTTGTGCCCCGCTCTGAGCAGCATGGTGAAATGTTGTGTCCTCCCGTCTGTCCTACCTAGGGCAGGAATCATTCATTTGTCCAGCACGTCTGCCTCTATCAGACTGTTGCAGTATTGCAGTGCTTGTGTTGAGGCAACCCTGCATTTACTTAATAGTGGCCCCGAAGGGTGAATGTAGTGGTGCTAGTAATTGGGGAACTGTACAGTATTTCCTTTAAGTGAAAAAGTAAATGTTCCTGACTTAAAGAGGAAAGAAAAAAAAATGCTTGCTGAGGTTGGTAAGATCTACAGTAAGAACAAATCTTTCTGTGAAATTGTTAAGAAAAAGAGGCCAGGTGTTGTGCCGCATGCCTGTAATCCCAGCACCTGCTAGGCAGAGGCAGGAGGATTGCTGTGAGTTCAAGGACCAGCCTGGAGTAAGGAGCAAGATTCTGTCTCAAGGAAAAAAGAATAAAAAGAAATCTCTGCTCGTTTTACTGAGGCATCTCAAACTGTAAAAATGAAGGCCACAGTGTGTGACAAGAACTTAGTTAAGATGTAAGGGCATTAAGTTACAGACTCAGTACTGTCTGTGGTTTTAGCATCCACTGGGGATCTTGAAGCCATTCCCCTATGCATAGGAGAGGATTTCTGTGTAGACACTTTGTTTAAATACTTGTGTAGCCTCTACCGTGTGCAGGGGCTGAGGGACTGGAAGATGGATGAGCACTGGGGCCTCGGTCGCTGATCTCAGAGCATCATGGTGTGGGGGTAGGGTGGGAGGCAGCTGTAGGAATAGGTTGAATGCAAACGAAGAGAAGAGCAGTCTGTTTTTTCTTTGTAATTTGAATGTATATAAAATTTACAATAAACCTTTCTCAGTCCAAAATAACTCGAGAAAAACTGTGTACTGAGGATTGCGCACAGAACCTTCAAGCTAAACTATGTCTCGTCAAGTTGCTAAATTGCCTGGACTGCGTTCAAACCTGTGATCCTCCTGGGATTACAAGCCTGTACCACTCGGCCAGGCCCTTGTGTGTTGTTTTACAGTCTTAAGATAGTTATTCATTATAACCTACTTTATGTGATGGGATTATGCAATAACACAGCTCTGATTGCTGATTTGAGTTTGGGGCTCTCTTGGAGGTCCTCTCGTTGGTAACTAGATGAAACAAGATGTCCTGGTACTCTCTCTGCAGGACTCATTTTTTCCTCCTCTCAGATCAGCTTGTCCTGTAGTTTTTGCAAAGCAAGATACACGCCAGGAATGGACTTCTGAAATGGCTCATGCTGTTGCTATTAATCCCTAGGAATGAATGGTGTTCTTTGAGATAATGAGGTATGAGGCTGTGTGTGTGTGTGTGTGTGTGTTCACCCAGTAGCCTGGGGCAGTACTTCTCTTGAGTTTCTGGGAGAAGGGAAGTCATGGTTAAGAATGAGGATTTGGCCAGGCATATTGGTGGATGCCTGTAGTCCCAGTACTCGGTAGGCTGAGGCAGGAGGTTGGGACTTGCTAGGATAGCAAGACCCTGTCTGAAACTAACGAAAAACAGGCACCAGGCAGCTCTTAGGTTGAACCCGAGATTCAGTGTGGGATTTGGGGTAATGTACATGATTTGTCGGGAGCCATGGTTGCCTACTGTATTTGACTGTAACCTGGGGATAATCACAGTTTCTACCTAAGGAGTGGGTGTGAAGACTTAATGAGTACATTTTCCAAAGTGCTTGATACATGGGTAGTAATCAGGAAGTGCTCATGGTTACCCCCCCCCCCCCCCCAGTTGTCTGAAAGATTTCTAATATTTAAAGAAGTTGTCAGATTTGGTGTTTGGTTATGTCGTGCTGGTGAGCATCAGGAGTGAGATGGCGGTAGGACAGATGGTCCTGTGCCCCTAAGATTGTGTGTATGGGTTGAATCAGGATGGAATTGGTAGCAAGGCCATGTCTCAAGAAGAGAAGCGAAGCAGTTGGGATTCTTTCACCTGCAACAGGGAGACTGAAAAATGACTCCAGTAGGAGGAAATAAATTGCCTTCCATCGGCAAGCCCAGGCAGAGTGGTTCCTAGGTGTCAGGAGTATAGCCTAGGTGCAGTGATGTTATCAAGAGGATTCAGGTTCTTTGGGTCTCTGCTCTGCTGTTCATTAATCCTAAAGCTGTGTCCCTGTTAGGTTGAGGGCTGGAAATACTTTGTTGCAGACATTGTCTTCAATCTCACTGGCTCATATTGAATCACATGGCTGAGCCTATACCTGGCATGAGGGAACTCATAGCAACTCTCAGACACCTCAGGCCTTTCTCGGCACTGTGGGTGGAGTCACTTCCTTGGGGCCGACAGATCCTTCTAGAAAGAGGTGAATCCAGACCCCTGTCAGGAATCTTAGTGCAAGGGCAAACAGGCTGCGTGCTAGTGTTTTTTTTTTTTTTTTTTCCTAGGAAGTGTCATCTAAAAGGAGGGACTGACCTGCTTTGGAAACTGAGTTTGGGGAAAATCTGCTTTGTTCAGATTTCCTTCTCCCTGTAGCCACTCCCACATCCTCTTTATATCTCTGGGACTCCCTGGCCCTCTTCTCATAAGACCTCCATGCTGATTAAGTGTATGTAGTTTTTACAGCATTCATCATGTGGTTAGTCTTACTCCCTTTAATAAACAGTGTAGGTTTTTATTTTTTTGGTCTAAAAATGAAGATATTAATTATTGCTTGTGTTCTCACTATCCAAAGAAAGCCAAGGAATTGTTAAATATTCCCTTTCACTTTTCTCTAAACACACAGTCTATAAATAGTTTAGGAACAAAGTTTACGTAGCTTCGTATTTCATCATTCAGTGATAATTTCTTTGCCATCAAATATCATTTAGAACTTTTATTTTTTTGAGGCAGAGTCTTACTTGTTATCCTGGCTGATCCTGTACTAAGTAGCCTAGGCTGGCCTCAAATACACAGCAGTCCTCCTGCCTTAGCTTTCCAAGTGCTGGGATTACAGGTGTGTGCCGTCATGATCAGTTTATTTGGTGCCAGAGAATCAAAGCCAGGGCCTTGTGCTAACTGGGCAAATACTGTAACAGCTATGTCCCCAGCCAAAACATGGTTTTTAAATGCTACTCCAATGGGAAAAGGTATATTTTAAAAAATAGTGTCGTTAAAAAAGGAAACTAGGAGGAATAAAAATGAATAAACTAGATTTCTGCTTAGTTTGAGTTCTACTGAAAACAGATCTAGGGCTGGAGGAATGGCACAGCGGTTAAAGTGCTAAATCCCTCAGTTTGATTCCCCAGCACCGCATAACCTGGGTGTGGCGGTGCACGCCTACAATTGCAGCACTGGGGAGGCTGAGTCCAAGGCCAGCCCGGAGTTCAGAGTTCACAGTGAGTTCAGGACCAGCCTGGGCCACAGAGCAAGACCCTGTCTCAAGAGAGGAAGAAGGAAGGAAGGAAGGCAGGAGCAGATTTGAATCCAAGAACCAATATCTAAGTGAATGTGGTTTATTTTGAGGGGCAGCTCCAGGAAGCAGGAGTGAGGGAAAGGTGAGAGAAGGAGGGAGGTAGAAGAAACCCGGATTTGGGTGCATGGTAAGGTCTCAGCTGTGGACAGCAGGCTGTGGTTCTGCTGGGGACCTCCTCCCTTCCCCCCAACAAGTGTGTAGATACCTCTGGAACTGTCCACCTGGAGAGGAGTGTAGGGAGAGTAGTTCGCTAGAGACACCCTCACGCCGGGCCCCGCCAGCTCCTGTTTACCAGCAGTGGAGATGTTTGTTCACTGATCCCCTGAGTGCTCTTCCAGACTGGGTGCTCATACATGTGGGCCCTGGTGCAGCTAAAAAATGGGAAAGAAGGCATGACTTGGTCCTGGGAGGTGACCCCCAACTAGCACACACTGCCCCCTGCAGGGCCTGGTTGGGAATGGTTGCGATAGCAAGGGCGTCTCCACTCTCTGGATCCATTTACAAGCGTAAAATTGGAGGAGGGAAAGCAATTGCAGAGAGATAAATATGCTCTGTGTGTGTGTGTGTGTGTGTGTGTGTGCCTATATATATGTATATATAATTTATTTGAGAAAGAGTCTCGCTCTGTAGTCCAGGCTGGTACTAAACTCATTGGTAGCCCAGCCTGGCTTTGAACTCATGGCAGTTCCTCTGGCTCCTGAGTGCTGGGATTACAGGCATGCACTACCACACCCAGGGTATGTGTTGGTGGGGAATCAAACCCAGTGCCTTGAACTTGCTGGCAAGTGCTTTAACTGCTGAGCTACACACCCAGCCCTGCTATGATCTTTTTATATAAGGTTTTACAAGTGCAGTAAAAAGTATAGGTTGGTTCATGGGAATGGTCATCACCAAACTTTGGGTAGTAGCTGTAGGGGCTGCTGGGAGAGGGCTTATATAGTCATTAAGGAGTATACAGGGTAATATGATTCTATAACATTTTATTTCTTTAGTCACATGGTAGTTGTTTTGAACCCTTCCCACTCACGTGTTTGTCTGGAGTTATACCCTTATAAAAAGTTGTATCTGTGGACTAGAGATCTAGCTCAGTAGCAGAATCTTTGCCTAGTGTGCGGACATTCCTGAAAAGGATGTGTTCAGAAAAAGGGGAAAATATCTTTGTGTGTGTGTGTGTGTGTGTGTGTGTGTGTGTGTGTGTGTGCTTTGAGACAGGGTCTTGTTCTGCAGTCCAAGCTGGTCCTGAACTCACTATGTAGCTCAATCTGCTCTTGAACTCATAGCAGTCCTAATGCTTTTGTCACCCAGGTGCCGGGATGATCGATGTGACCACCAGGACTAGCTCATGTAGCATTGGAGAAACCAAACCAGGGCCTGTGCTTGCAGGGCAAGCATTCTAACCACCTAGGGCCTCTTCCAGCTTGGGAAAATATGTTTATTATTTTGTTTGTTTTAAAGAGAAGTTAGGCCTCAGCTTATAAGAAAGAAAGCATGTCATCCGTAAAATGTCACGATGGTGTTAAGACAAAAGATATTCGTGCTTTGCAGGATTTCTTCCACCCCCAAGTGTGTTGAAACACCTGAGTTCATTACCTTAGAATGTAAAGCTTTTCTCCTTGAGAACACGACAGGCTTGGGAACTCTCAAAGACACAAGAGCTCTGGAAGTTTCCCTTTGGGAGCCTCCAGTTAACAGGTTTTTGTCCCAATGAAGGATGTATTTCTCAAGGAAATATTTTAGGGACTGCTGAAATATTTGCTTTGTCTCTGGAAGTATGTAAAAGTTAAGAGTATGGAATGTTTCAACAGTGGAATTAGTGTGAGAGAATACCTTAAAGCAAGCCATTTTATAAGTTTACACACATATAGCCTAGCATGTTGGAGGCCTTGAGTGCTTACCACTGCAAAAAACAAAAATCGTATATACAGATATTTACCTATCATGCGGCCGTTATCATAGCCAAGGCAGTGAGCATAACTACTCAGTACCTGCAGCCTCTCTTCTTCCTTTCCTGTCCCTGTAAGTCAGTTTAGAGTGCATTTTTAAAGAATTTTATGTAAATAGAATGAGAGTATGTAACTCTCTTTTTTTGTGTAATCCTTTCACTCAGCACACTTATTCTGAGATTCATCCTTCTTGCATATGTTAATAGCTCCATCCTTTTTTTATTGCTGATATTCCATTGACTGATGTACTACGTTTTGTTCGTAAATTCTTTTGGGACCAGCTTATGCATTGACATTTTTATTTTAAGTAGAATGTCAGGATTGTGTGGCATAGATATTTATTTAACTTCTTAACTTTTTTTTTTTTTGAGACGGTTTCTCTCTGTAGCCTAGGCTGGTCCTGGACTCACTGGTGTAGCCCAGGCCAGCCTTGGGCTTAGGGTAATTCTCCCACTTCAGCCTCCCAAGTGCAGGGATTACTGGCATGCACCACCAGGCCCAGCTTACATGGTGCTGGGGAATCAACTCAGGGCCTTGCGCTTGCCTGTAACGGCTATGCCATTCCTCCAGTCCCATAACTTTTTAAGAAATTGTGACAGGCGCTTGAAGAATAGCGCAGTGGTAAAGGCCCTGAGTTGGGTTTCCGAACACCATACAAGGTGGGTGTGGTGGCCCATGCCTGTGATCCCACCACTCAGGGAGCCTGAGCAGGAGGATTGCGGTGAGTCCAAGGCCAGCCTGCGTTCCGTAGTGAGTTCAGGACCAGCCTGGGCTATATAGCGAGACTCTGACTCAAAAAATAAAAACAAAAATAAAACAAAAATCTCTGTGACAAACTCTTTTCCAAAGAGGTTGTATTATTTTACATTTCTTCTAGTGGTGATGAAAGTTCTAGTTCTTGTACGTTCAAGGTTTTTCTTTTCTTTTTTGTAATGGGGATTGAACCCAGGGCTTTAGCTCTGAGCTACATTTCCAGCCCTTTTTGTTACTTATTTTAGACAGGGTCTTGCTGAGCCACTGAGTTCCCCAGCTGGGCTTGAACTTGGCGTCCTCTTGCCTCAGTCTCTCACAGTGCTAGGATGACAGGTGGGTACCACTACACCAGGCTTAAGTGTTTTATTTTTTCAAAAGACTGTATCTTAGCCAGTCCCGTGGTGCAGGCCTCTACTCCCAGCACTTTTGGTAGGCTGAGGCAGGAGTTCTTGCCTAGCCTGGGCAGTTTAACCATTTAGAAAAAAATAAAAAATAAAAATGGGCTGGGGATGCAACTTAGGTGAAGGCCCTGTGCTCAATCCCCAGTATCCCTCCCTTCAGCCCTCGCAGAAGACAGTCTTTTTAAAACCAGTTGGTGAAATTGGCTTTAGCTCTTGTCACTTTTTATTTTTTTACACTCTGTCACGAGGGTTTTTATTTTCACCACCCGGTTTCTGTAACTAATTATACCTTGTGCCTAACTAGTGGAGAGGTAGGTGCTTCTTTAAAAACAATTTCTGCTGGTCATCATTCAAGGACCCTCAGGTAAGCGAACACCTGGTGTGCTCCAGGGGCTGTGCTGTGTGGTTGCTTTACACCAGCTGTCTCACTTAATTCTACCACACCTGAGGTGGGTGTCATCTTTGTTTTACAAGTGCAGAAAATAGGCACCAAGGATTTAGTAACCTTCTGTGAAGCCAGGAAGCAGTAGAGACAGATTGACAGCAACTGTATATTAGGACGCATGTGATTCTGAGTTCAAGGAAACTCAGCTAATCCCGGATCAACCAAAATGGAGCACGCTGGTTGCAGCAGCTGAAAGGTCTAGGAGCAGGTCAGGCTTTTGAACCTCGAGGTATTCAGGTCACTGGAGAACTGACACTGTTTCTCTGTGGTTCTGTTGTCCTTGCATGAACAGTCTTGTGTAGCCTTCCAGGGCTCAAAGCCACGTATGGCCTCTCCCAGAGGAAGAAGGCAGGCCTCTGGACCGTCCCAGGAAAGCCTGAAGATTCACTGTGATTGACCCAGGCGATGTCATTTGCCCGCTCCTTCACCAATCATTGGCCAGGATGTTTTACTGCTGGGATTGACATGTTCTACCACTTACCTAAAAACTGGGGATGTTGAACAGTACTGCTACACTTTCTTGCTTTGAAACCCCTTATTTTATGAGCATTGGTGTCCCTGGCTGTGCATTTCTTCCCTGATGATTTAGGGTAAGCCCCTTGTCCACATTTGTGCAGTGAGATTAGGCATTTTTTTTTTTTTTCTTTGAGCCAGGGTCTAGCTGTGTAGTCCAGACTGGTCCTGGAGCCCAGGCTGGCTTAACACTCAACAATCCTCCTGCTTGCCTCCTGGGGGCTGGGATTACAGGAATGTGTCACTGTGCCTGGCTTATGTGGCGTGGGGGGATCTGATCTGGGTCCTTGCAGTTACCAGGCAAGCGCTGTATGTAATCACTGAGCTACTCTCCGCACTCACAAACACTTTAATGGGGAACACACACACATACTGTAAATTGTAGAGTGCTTGAGGTTTCTTTTAAGATGTCTATATAATTAAAAGGTGTTACTTAGACTTGGATAATAAAATCTAACTTGAAATTTAAGTGGCGTAATTTTCATGCCTTTCAGAGTACCAGGTCCCTTCATTTGTGAACCTCAGTCTTGCGCTCCCATCTTGAAGAAGGTGGAAAATGGTAGCTTAGCGAAGGCAACAGGCCCACCCCCCCCTGCCCACCCCTTCCTAGGAAGAAGAGTTGAAAGAAGGAATGAACGTGTGAGGAATAAGAGGTTTGACTGCCTTCCAGGGTTTGCATTGAAGGAAGGGAAAATGTAGCTCAGCCACAGTGACTCTCCTCAATTAAAAACTAAAAAAAGATCGTGGTTTTAGGGCTTGGACTTCTGACAAGCCAGCAGCCTCCGTCATTTGGAGTGTTACTCCAGACTGTAAGATTCTATTAGGAGGACAGGAAAAGATCTTCAGACTTCTAGTGGAACAGTTAAAGTGGCCCCTTATCGCAGCCCGAGGTGGAGAACAACACCTTGTTCACGGGCCAGAGGAAGTTGGCAACATGGGAAGGATTTTTATTGGGACCGACTTTGTGCGGAGTTGTACTTTCAGATGAAACCCGTTCTCACTGGTGAGCTCACCAGGGCCCTTATTCCACAAAGCCTAATTGTTTTGGACCCATAAATGTAGGCTTCTTAATTAATTGACTCAAGTCTTAGGACAGATTTGCTTTTCTTTATACGTAAATCCACGGCTTTAAATGCATCTGACTCAGATGAAAGAGAATCCCGAAGCACAGACTAAGAAATGGAGCCAGAACCCCTGGTTCTGTCGTGTTCTGACTGCTCTTCCTCAGCTCTGCGTCTTTGAGCCCGTTTCCTCCTCACCTTGAAACTTGCAGGGCTGACGCAGCCTCGGGTCAGAAAATGGCGAGCACCCCTGCTGTGCTGCGTTGCTGGGCAGCAGTCACCACTGGCCAGTCGTGTTCTTCCCCTCGAGCCCAGGCGTGGTGGTTGAGTGCTTTTTAGTGGGGTGCTCCTGCATCCTGGAGGTGAGACCCACCTGTGGCCTGATGAAGCCGCGTGGACTTTTAGCTCCTGTTTCTCTGTGTCTGCTGTGTGAGTTTCTCCCTTGGAGCTCCCACGGCCAGGTGTGCTCTCGGGGCTGTTGGGGTTGGCTTCCGCTCACGTTGGCTGCAGGGTACTTCCGGTGGGGCGGCTCTTGTTCACGTCTTGCGCTTGCCTCTGCCTGACCACTCAGTTTGACTTGTCCCTCAAGAACCAAATCAGATGTCTCTTTCGTGGTGGAGTTCTCTTCCAATCTTCCATATAAAAGTAGTCATTTCTTCCCTTATGTAATGTGGCTGTGTTCCTGTTTATGCTCATGACCCTCCACCAGACCGGCCTAAGCCTTTGGCCTTCTTTTTTTTTCTTTTCTTCTTTTTCCTTTTTTTTTTTTTTTTTTTTTTTTTTTTTTTTTTTTTTTTTTTTTTTTTTTTTTGGTGACAGGGTCTCGCTCTGTAGCCCTGACGGGTCCTGAACTCACTACATAGCTCAGATTGGTTGGCCTTGCTTGGGCTCACAGCAATCTTCCTGTCTCAGCCTCCTGAGTGCTGGGTGGCATGTGCCGCCGTGCCCAGCTTTATGTGGTGCTGGGGAATCAAACTCACGGCCTTGTGCTTGCCAGGCAAATGCATTAAGTGCTGTGCCATTTCTCTAGCCCCTGGCTTGCTTGCTTGCTTGTCTGTCCGTTCTCTCTCTCTCTCTCTCTCTCTTTCTCTCTCTCTCTCTCTCTCTCTCTCTCTCTCTCTCTCTCTCTCTCTTTTCAGAGTCTTGCTGTGTAGTCGTGTAGTCCAGGCTGGTCCTGAATTCAGTATGTAGCCCAAGTTGACCCCAAACTCAGCAATCTTCCTGCCTCAGCCTCCTGAGTGCTGGGATTACAGGCCTGTATCAGCACGCCCAGCTGCTATGTGCCTGGGGAGATCTAGCCTGGGGCCTCACACTTCCTAGGCATGCGCTCTGATCGCTGAGCTACCCACCCCCTGGCTTTCTTATACTATTATCATCATGGTTTACTAAGTTGCCATTATTACTGAGTATTTGTCTTTGTATTTTCTCATTTTTATATTCGTGACAAGGAAATTAGAGAACATGATTATATTTAAGAAGTACAATCTCTTGCCAGAAACAATGGACAACTATTCTTGAAAAGATGGAAACAGTGAAAACTGTTAGTAAATTCTTTTAAAAGTCATAGAGCCTGAAGCTTGTTCCTGTTACAAATTAATTGGTTTTCTTTTTCTTTTTTCTCTCTCTCTTTTTTTTTTTTTGAGTCAGGCTCGCCTGTTACAGTATAGGTTGGCCCTGAACTCACCCTATAGCCCAAGCTGGCCTTAGATTCACAGCCATCCTCCTGCCTCAGCCTCACAAGTGCAGCCTCACAAGATTACAGGTGTGCACCACCAAGTCCAGTTTATGTGGTGCTGGGGAATTAAACTCAGGACTTTTGTGTTTACAAGGCAAGTGCTCTGGCCACTGTGCTATTTCTCCAAAGGCTGGCCTTCTATCTGGAAGAATCTGCCTTTATCTGAATGAATGGATTTAAAGTTCTGTCCCTTGTCACCTCCAGTTCTCTGCTTTGGCCTGTTCCTGCCCACTCTGAGGGACCTAGCACATGGAACAGATAGGTCTCTCCAGGTAGTGCTGTACAGTTTGTAACTGTAATCTCAGCCCTGTGGAGTGTCAGGAGTTGCCCAGGGATTATCAGAGTGGTTGGGTGGAAAGTGAGACACAGGTCTGGTTAGTTATCAGCTGATAGAAGGACTCATTTGCCTCTCTGTATTATGGTTTGGTAGGTGAAAAAAATTGTATAGAAGCTATTCCATTCTAGCAAACTCCTAATGGAAAATGGTGTCTTGGTTCTTTTTAGCTTACATCTAGGGAAGGCGGGTGATGCAGACATTCCATTCATAGATGAAAAGTGATGCCCAGGTGTTAGCAGTGGACCAGAGGCTAGTCTGAATGGATTTAAACCCAGGTTATTACCCAACACCTTGTTCCTAGCTAGGAACATTTCCTACCAGACTTTGCTGTGCGGTAGTTCAAGTGGCTGAATAAGAATTGCAAGCTGGGTTCTGAAAATGGAAATCTATGGGGAGGAATCCTTTCCTTTCAGAGAATCTGGAAGTGCTCTGGTTTACTCTTCAAGGACACAGTCATTTTATGGCCTGTCCTCCTTTCTGCCCAGAATGGTACTGACTTAGTCACTTTTTCGTGGCTGAGATACAATACCTGACATCCACAACTTAAAGTTTATTTTAGCTCAGAGTTTCAGAAGGCCTCAGTCCATTCATGAATGGCTGACAGTGGCAGAGGCGTAGTGGAAGCCTGGCCTGAGAAAAGCTGTGGCATCGCAGTAGGAAGTGGAATCCGAGTAAGGCGGAGCTAGTGGGTCCTTTTCCAGGTATGGGCCCATCTCTGTGCAAGCCCCAGTGATCCGCCCCTTGTAACCAACGAATTAACCCCATGATGGAGTCACTTTCCAGGCATGATGTATTGGTGGGTGGGGGGTTTCAAGATTTGGTCTCTGTTGTTTAACACTAATACATGGTTCTTCTAAGGTGCAAAAGGTAGTAGATTCTTGCGCTGCTGTCTGGTAGATCCCCCCAGTGGCACGCCAGAGAACCACACCTCCTAGGCCCTCTCCTGCAGCGTTAATGTTTGTTGAATATTAGTACACCCCGACCCAGGGAGCAAAAGCAAACAGGCAGGGATTGACTCTTCTGAGGGGGGTGAGGGAACAGCTAGTTATCTTCTACCGCATTGAGCTGGCTTCTGGCCAGCAGTGTGATAGCTGTTTACATCTTAGTTTTTTGGAGCCACTGGCCTCCTCATTAAGTGGTGCGGAAGGAGGAACCTTCTGGTGTATGCCTGGGAGCTCTGGTGGTCGGGGGTCCCTGCCGGGGTGGGGTCGAGTGTGAGGACCTGATCTCTGTCATTCTGTCCATACCATTCATACTCAGGAGTTGGTTGTATCTGATTTTTTCCTCTAACTCATTTCCTTTATCTTTCTTATTTTGTAGAGGCTGATCATTATAGAAACGTGATTACATTATTACCTGGGTGTAGCCCTGTTATTGAGTGCTTGTCCTATATGCTAAGAGGCATATATGTCATCTCAGGTCATCCTCACAGATGGTCTGAGGAATGGTGCCCCACTTCGCATAGGAGGGAACTAAGGCTCTGTTTAAGGTAGCCCTGCTGGCAAGCAGGTTGCTGAGTGTGGGGCAGTAGCAGATCATAGCTGGACTCCACAGGACAACTCTGTGTGGTGTTTCTTGAACCGAAGGATTTAGGTTGCTTCGTTTTGCATTTGGTATCAGTCTGTGTTGCCACAACGAGCTTCTAGTGTCTGTGAGCAGGGATTTCCAGGAGCGAGTTACTAGGTGTGCAGCCAAGTGTCTGCTGTGTGGGATCGCTGTGAGCCGGAAGATGCGCTGGGCTGCCGGGCTGTCTGATGTCTGCTTATCATTGTAGTGGCACATGGGTGGGGGTGGTTGGGGGGACCCAGTGGAGGACTTGGCATTTCTTTTTTTCTTCTTTTTACTCTTTATTTTATGAGACAGAGTCTTGCTCTGTAGTTCAGTCTGGCCCTGAACTCACTAGGTAGCCCAGGGTGACCTCCTGCTTCAGCTTCCTGAGTGTTGGTGTATGTGCTGCTGTGGAATTGAAACCAAGGCTTTGTACTTGCTGGACAAGTGTTCTAACCACTGAGCTATGCCCTAGCTAGCCCAGGACTTGGCTTTTCTGGACCACCGTCCTTCCTAACCAGTACCACCAAGAGGGCAGGGCAGTGACCTCTGAGCTTTAAAGGGACTTTTCATTCCTAACTCCATTTCCAAATAATAAGCAACATATTCACCCCTACTAGGGGAGTTAAAATACTTGAATCTGTCTTGAGCGATCTGTGCTCTCTCTTTTTAGCAAACAGGTTCCAGCGGTTGTATGATTGTTCAATTATCCTTGCTATGCTTTCCAAACTCCTCATGAGGAACTCTAGTTGCCTTTTCTTTGTGGCCTTCCCTCAGGAGGCCCTCTGGCCATCTTGGCTAGGGCCGGCAGGGGGTCCCAGCCCTGCAACTTAGCTGTCGCTTGCCCCATAATGGTTCAGCTGACTTGCCTGAGTGCTCTCATTGCTTTCTTTTTTCAGAGTACTGAGATTCGTTAGAATGTTTAGACATTTGGCATTTTTAAGATTCTTTCTGTATCCAGTTTGGTAAACCTTTTAATTTCTTTAATTTCTCAGTTGGCTCTGTTCTTTCTCTTGACCTTGAACAGGCTGGGTCTTAGTTACTTTCTCATTGCCGGGACAAAATACCCGACATCCACAACTTAAGGGAGGAAAGATTTATTTTAGCTCACAGTTTCAGAAGGACTCAGTTCATTGATGGATGGCTGGTGATGGTGGAAACACATGGCAGAGCTGGACCTAGAGGAAAGCTCTTTACTGCATAACAAAACAGAACCAGGAGTTGGGGGGAAGAGGCAGAGCCAGCACACACTCCTCCAGGACGGTCCCCAAGCGCCCGCCCTTTCCAGCCAGTCCCCACCTCCCAACAGTTCACAGTATCCATAGTGGCACTGGGGATCTGAACCACGGGGCCTTGATCATGCTAGGCAAGTACTTTAACCACTGAGCTATGCCACCTATCTCTCTTGGTGATTTTATCCTGGAAATGCTTGTGATAATGAAGGGAATTAATCCAAGGCACCCCAAGATTGGACTGTAGTGCTTTTTGACCACAGTCATTTGACACCTGTAAATTTCAGCTCTTCTAAGGGCCTGGGACATCATAGGGAACTTTCATGGACTGTTTCCTGCTTTGCTGGATAATTTTGAAAAATAGTCATTGAACTTTAGCTATGTAGACTAGATAAGTCATTTTGTAATAAGCACTCTCCTTTTGAGTATAAGTTAGAAACTTGCTAGTGTGAGTGAAAAAAAATTCTTTGTCATTAGGAGAGCTTTATGATTTTTATTTAAACTGGCAAATGGTAGAAGCTTATTTGAAAATTGCTTAGCCAGAAGAGGGAGAATCACTTGCCCCAGGGACAGAGAAATCCCAGAGCAGATGTAGCAAGAATGTGTGTGTGTACGCGTGTCTCTCTGTGTGCGCACATGCGTGTGTGTTCACGAAAGTATCTTTCTTTAAACTCTCACACAAGTCTATGCCCCCTAGAATTATGCACCCTGTCCCTAAACTAGTCAGCTGAAACGACCACTAGTCTGTACAAGAAACCTGGGTTCATAGATTTATGGGAAATCCTGCAGCAGGACCTGGGGGAGGTTTGGATTTCAGAATCAAGAAGCCATGGAGACCACGTTTGGTTTCGGGTCCCCAGGTACCTGTTTCTTTCTTTGTTTGTCCTGCTGGCACTGCACATGTTGTTTGCATTTTACGGTTGGTGGAGATCTTGAGAGAGAATTTGATTCAGCTACGTTGGAGTTTCTATCTCAGTCCACATGTGAACAGAAGCTGAGGTGAGAGACCTTGAAGACAAATGTCTTAGTGGGTGGCGTCTGCCCTTAAAGCAAATGTAGGTAGGGCCTCTCAAAGGGACAGGTAGGTTCATCTGCTTGTCCGGCTGAGGAGCAATCTCCTAAGTCCAAGATGTTGATAAGTAGTGCCAAGGGCTTCCTTCCGAGCTAGGAAAACGCCTGCTGAAGTTCTAGCCCGGCTACGTGGATGCCTGTTTCCTGCTTGGAAGCAATGCCTGTATCAGCACCTTGGGACTCTGAGCTGGACTCAGCTCCAGTGTGGGCCCTTCCTTCCTGCAGAGGAGACAGCACTGTCTGAGAGGCATGAATGGGAATTTCCTCCTTCCAGGCCCAAGTCAGCATGACTCGCGATGGTTTTGACTGGAAAAACTGAATCAAAGAATGTGTTGAGGCCAAGGATTTCCCCAAACACTAATCAGCCCTGATTACTTCCAGTGTGTTGCCTTTGGCTCTGTAGGGAATTTTGTCCAGTGCGGCTCTAGTGTCTGGCTTCTGCTGCCCAAAGGTTGAGAAATGAGTTTGGAGGGATGAGCCAGGACCAGGGATGTGTGTCCCTTTACCATCCTGACTTTAAACATCCTGATTACCAAATTTATCAGTCCAGCAGTCCAGCTTCACCTCCAGCAGTAACATGTGGGGGTGGAGCCGGGAGTTGTAATATTGCTTGCCTAAATGAAATCCTGAAATTGTTTCAAGGAAAACTTTCATAAAAATTCTTACTACAGTCAGTGTTGAAAATGACTTTGCTCTCCCATCTTTATTTGTTGTTTTTGAACTGAGCTGCTTTGCTGAGTCAAGTGGAGATGCCATGTTACTGAGTCCCAGATCATCTAAAGGAAGTAACTTGATGCTGTGAACCTGCAACTTGATCGTGGATAAGCTGAATGAAGTTTTATTATTCTCTCAAGTTCATGGAAGTTCAGTAACTGTGCTGTTTAAAATAAAAGTTGAAGACTTGGAGCTGGTTTTAATAGAATGCCTTGGAGAACCTCAAGATGACTTCTGGTCCAGCCCTGATTTTACAGATTAGAACATAAAATCTCAGAGAGGAACAACCCCTACTTGGGGTGACACAGGGTTGTGGTGTCTGGATTTGTGGTAGGTCCCCTTAGTCCCAGGTCTCAGGGATTGGGCTTGCCTAGTCTTGCTTGTAACCACGATAAAACTACCTACTGCTGGGAAGAATGAGGCAGAGCTTGCAGCCTGGAGAAATGTATAAGACTTCTAAAATCCAGCTTTCCAGCAAGGTGTGGCTAATGTCTGTAGTTCCATCATGTGGGAGGCTGAGGCAGGATTGCCGTAAGTTTGAGGCCAGCCTGGACTACAGAGCAAGATATTGTCTCAGAAAACAAACAAAAAAGCAAAACAAACAAACCCTGCAGTTTTTATGAGATTCATGTATCATAAAATTCACCCCTTGGAAGTTTACAATTTTTAGTATATTTGGAGAATTATGCCCCTGTCAACCACGATATAATTTTAGGAACCATTTATCCTCTCAAAACGCTTCCCAAACACTAATCCTATACCATTTAGCCAAGGCTCCTGTTCCTCCCTCCCCTGAGGCCCTGGCAGCCACAGGTGTACTTCTTTTTCCACTGATTGCCTGCTTTGTACATTTCATAGAGTGAGATCCGGATTGTCTGTTGTGATGAGTGACTTAGTTGACGTTCTCAAAGCTCACCTATATGTTACATCCATACATCATTCCTTTTTATGGCCAAATGATGGAATGTGTAGGACTTGAATTTGGAAATAAAGCAAAAAAAGTTCTCAGACTTTTCCTTGCCTGTTGAGTTTTTTTTTTTTTTTTTTGGAATGCCAAGTCTTTTATATTTATACTGAGTGGGAGATTTTTGTCAGCCTTCTTGTATCTAAGTAATGATTGCTTTCCTGAAGTGTTCTGACTCCTGGGAGAAAAGTTGGTTTTTGGAAGAAAGTGTGCTCTTACACTGCCAAGAAATCACTGCATGTTAATTAATACACATGTTTAATAGTTGGAGTTGTGAGGAACTTGTTCTTTGTTTTTGTTTTCTAATTGCTTGACTTATTTGAAAATTATCAATACTTTTTTCTGTCCCCCTGCTAAATTTATTGGAAACTCTCAGTCCTACAGATTGTATGAATCAAAATTTATAGCAAACTCTTAAACTTTCCCCAGCATTTCCAGTCATTACGGTTTTGTCACATTTGTTTGATCTGTTTTTCTCAAGTACATATCACACTTTTGAAGAGTGGGGGTGCTCTTGGAATCAGACTCAGGGCCTTGCATGTACTAGGCAAACCCTCTACCACTGAGTTCTTAATCCCCATCTCTCTTAATTTGAATTTTGAGACAGGGTCTTGCCAAGTTGCCAAAGCTGGCTTCAAACTTTCCGTCCTCTTGCCTCACCCATCCAAGTAGCTGACATTCAGGCATGCCTCACCACTTATGATGGGACATTGACAGTTTTAAAGAAGCCAAGTAAGTTTTTTGGGGGGGAGGTGCAATGTTGACTTTTAGACCCAGGACCTGGTGTATGAGAGGCTCATACCAAATTGGCTGTCTTGTAAAACTCACGCTTCTCAAACTTTGGTGTATAAGGTTCTTGTCACCCCTCCCCTTGATAATGCATATTCTGATTTTGGAGAACAGTGGTGCCCCGAGAATCTGCATTTCTGCTAGTTTCCAGCACTTGGAATACCGGCACTTGGGGTCTGTTGACCACATATGAAGCAGTGAGGCTATAGAATATTCTCTGTTCCAGACCTGTATGTTTTCCTCATGATTAAATTCAGGTTAAATATTGTTGGCAAGGGCCCTACCAGAGAGCATAAGTGCTTGATCACACCATGGCATCATACCAACAGGCAAATCAAGTCAATTTGTTCTGTTATTAGTGATGCTTAGTGCGATCATTTGGTCCAAGTGGAGTCTGTTGGCTCTGTCTTGAAATGGTACCTTTCTCCTAGTGTAATTATTAAGTAATGTGTAATTATAGTTATTAAGTAATCTTTGAGACTGCATAATATCCTGTTCCTCAATACATTTCACCCATTAATGAACTTTTTTTGAAAGATAGCATCTTGCAATCATAATCCCCAACAGATGCTTCTTACATAATGAGCAGTTAATTGTGTGCGTTATTTTTTCATTTTAATGTCACTAGTGGCTGATTGAGTAGCATTTGTACTGATAAACATTGTTGATTACAGCTTCTCAAATTTAGATGTGATCACCGTCCTATTTTGTGTGATTTCTATGAGAAGTATCTATATCCCACAACCAGAGGTAGTAAGGTGATTTTCAGTCAATTAGCCAGGTGCAGTTGTACATGCTTGTAACCCCAGGACATGCTGGAGGCTTAGGTAGGGAGATTGCGAATTCAGTGTCTGCCCGGGCAATTAAGCAATACCTGATCTCAAAATAAAAAATTAAAGGATGGAAATGTACCTCACTGGTAAAGTGCTTCTGAGTTTTATTCCCCTGACGCCACTGACCCCTCTCTAGCACCATAACCCCTCCCCAAGAACTTCTGGGGGGCTTGATAGGACTAATTAGGATCCTTAAGTATCCTGAGGACTTAAGAAAACTGCTCTTCTAAACTTAACAGATAGTTTTACTGTTCTTTTGATAGAAATAAAGAGTTGGGCAACCTAGAATAGAATATTTAAGCAAAAGTGTGTCTGATGGGTTTGGGATTCCATTGACCGTCAGCTACTGAGAAGATGTAGAGGGAGGGCTTTCTACCTTTGAAGGTCAGGTGCTGAGCAGTCTTGTAAATTGGTCCAGAGTCTTGAACTCAGCTCCTTCACCTTGCTGGCCCAAAGGTAGAACAGTTAGGGAAGGAGAATGTTGAAATTACAAACCAAAAGACCTGGTTCTTAATCCCAGCCCCACCTTTCTCTCATTAGCACTTTGGCCTTGGGCAAGTTTCTGAGCCCTAGTTTTCTTGTCTGTGAAATCCAGGTAATAATGGGTCTTGGCCTCCTCATGTTTTTAGAAGTATGAGGTCACTTTGTGAACTGCTTAACACAAAGACTAATTCACTTGCACAAGATACTCACTCAGAAGACATGTTGATTGAATTTGTAGGGGTGGCCGTGCACGCCTGCGTACACACACACGCACACACACTCACTCACTCACAGTCACGAGCACTTGGAGTTGAACCCAAGGACTCATACATGCATATGCTCTACTGAGCTGTATCCTAAGTTTCAATTTCTAATTCTTAAGAAATGTGTTAAGTCTATAACGCAAAGACTATATTGTAGCGTATTTGCCATTTTTTTCAAGTACCCATTGTCTATTTATTCAACAAATAAACAGCACTTTTATCAGGGACTCTGTATAAAGTTTTGGTTTTTTGAGTTAATTTAAGAAGTAACGTCTCTAAAATAGAAATATTTAAAATATGTGCCTTATATGCTGGCGCCAATGGAGTGATAGATGAGTGGATTGCCATTGCCCACTTTCAGCAACACTGTTGTGGAAATAAAAGTTTACTGCGGAGATTGATTCCACAAGCATCATTTGAGGTTCTGTACTGTGCCAGACACTATTCCAGTGAAGGGCATGTGTGTTTGCCCCTGAGAATTTTTTCCTGGTGGTGTTTCCACGTAGGGCCAAGACCTTTTCTCTGATAATCAGTGTGTTAGCTGGGCCTGTAGATTTTCTTGTAGTTGTGTTGAAAGTGCATCACTTAATTTCTAGTTTTAACGTCTTTGAAGTGAACTAAGGATGCTTGTGAAACAGAGTGCTTAGTCCTTCTGGATTTTTGTTCCATCTTCCCTAAAAACTTGCTTGCTGTGGTTTTACTTGCATGCAATTCAACATTTTTCTAAGGACAACTTACTGTGTTTTTCTTACATACGCTATTCTGTGCTGGGGATTAAACTCGGGGCCCCATATGAGTACACACTAAGCATACTTTCTACTGCTGACCTACATCCCCAGCCCTATTTATTTTGTTGGTAGAACATTTGTTGTAATGTTTAATTGACAGGTTAGGAAATTACATATGCCAGAGAGGTAAGGACTCATGCATGTTCCCACCAGAGTTGCTAGAGAAAAATGGTTAAATTTGGATTTCACATAAATAATAACTTTCTAGTGTAAGTATCCCCCAAATGGCAGGAAGTTCTCTAATCTTACAAGTCTTTACATGGGACATACTTATGCTAAACAATTATTTGTTGTTTACCAAAATTAATATTTAACTGTCTTATATTTTTATTTGCAAAATCTGTGAACCCTAGGCTCCATCCACCACCAGCGACTGGAGGCTGGTAAGAGTGCTTCCCGCGGTGGTGTTTGCAGCTGCCGGCGACCATTGAATAGGCACCTCCGTGCTGAGGCTTCGGGAGCAGGGGTGGGGGCCAGATTAGCCTTAGCTAATCATGACCTCACCCAGGAGGAATGTGCTCTTGCTAGGTATTAGTAGAGGTTTAGGCTCGCGGGAGCCATTGTCAGGAGCTTGTCAGTGATGTCATCAGCTGGAAAAGCCGGCTTCCAGGACTCAGGAAAAAGCTCCAAAGCCAGGGCCCCAGTTTTGGTAATACATGGGAATAATGGAGTTCCACAGGTGGGGTGTGGAGGAATTTATTACCACAGGAAGCCTGGTGGAGCTTCCCTCCTGCGTGCAGCCCCCAGCCAGGTTTCTGAGATCTGATGAGTAACCAGAAGCTTCTAATGTGGCCTGTGATTACACTGTTGGCTCAAGGCCCTTGAAAAATTGGCTTGTTCTCAGGAAGCACTTCAGGAGCTGAATCGGGGGTGTCAGGACAGTTTTGCAGCTCTGAGAAGGACCCTAAATTGGGGAGAGATGGGGCTGATGGGGAAATTGTTCATTAGGCTGCTGTTGAGTAGTTTTAGAAAATTTGTACTTTGTGAAGCATGGGGGTTCTTGCCAGCTTTTTCATCTCTTTTTCCTGTGAGGGGACCTCCTGGGCCCCTGTGGGGCGCTCTCTAGCTAAATTTAAGCACTCACAAAACCCTCATTTGAAGTTGAAAATTGGAAGAAATAGAATGAACTTTAAAATTTTCCATTATTTTTAAGGGGTAATTTGCTGTGCTTGAACAGGCTATCAGATGAGGTGGAGTAGGCTGCTGATATACAAGTGCTGAGTGTGGTTACCATGCAATTTTCTCTGAAATCGCTCATAAAACATTCCGGGAAGAGGGGCTCCAGAGGCCTCGGGGTGCCCATCATGGACTGGAGTTGGTAGTTAATGTTTTTCTGGGAGCGCTGGAGGTTCCTTCCATTTGCCTGAGGCAGTCACCCCAGGCAGTTCACTCTACTAAAGGACTAACTTGCTTTCTGGCAAACCCAGAGAGGACTTCCTGGTGTGCTGGAGGCTCTGAGCTAGTTCAGGAGTTCTTTCCCCCTTCAAATCTGGCATGGGATGTCAGATTAGAATTTGGAAGTATTAACCAAGTCTCCAGGTTGGCATACTGGTAGCTCCTGAAGTGGGACAGCTGAAACAGATTCCCCATGTCCCTTCTCTTCCGCTTCACTCCCTTGGGTCCTCTCTGCCCTTCACTGGCATGTAGCTGGCCCTGGGCAAGTAGTGTAGCCTCTATTTGTATTGATAAAACTGGTAATATTTGTGCTTGTTGTGGGTGAAGTGCTTTAACCAGGGCGCTCTGACATATAGGTGTTCTTTTCTGGGTGGCTGATGTTGGCCAGGTAGATGACATTTGCTATAGGGAAAATCCCTATCATCCTAAAGAGTTGGTCCTGACTGCTCGTTTGCTTTAGTACATATCTTATCCCAACCTGGCCATTCCTTCTTCGCGTGGGACCCTTCCAGTCCCTCAAACTCCTTTGTGAAATGGGCACGCTGTGAAGTAGTGCCAGGATGCTATTCCCTCGCAGCTGTGTGGCTCAGGGCTGGCCAGGGTCCACAGTGTGCACTGTCCAAGTGACTTTAGTGCTGCAGTTGGGCACAGGAGGAGATACTCGAAGATTGAGTGGTGTTATGGGGATATTATGGAGCACAGCTGTTGGATGAGGATTGTGCCCTGCCTGGTCCTCAGGGGACCATGCAGTGAGTAGGAATGGGGTCTGTGATCACCCTGGTGCTTGTCCAGTCTGTGTGCCCACTCTGTTCCTTGTGTTCATGGGGGCTTTAGTGTCTACTATGCCCTGAGTTTGTTTTTCTTGACACTGTGCTAAGTGCCCTCCATTTTTGTGAGGTAAAGACATCAGTCTTTTATGAAATGTTACATTAAACTAGGTGGGCTAACTTCTCTGTGCTGTCAAGTACGTCTTAAATCCATCTGAACTTTAGACTGAATTACCTCCTTCTTCCCCTGACTGAGGATTGAACCCAAAACCCTCAGACTGAACTGTCTGTGCCCAGCCCTTTTTATTTTTCCAGTTTGAGACAGGATCTCACACAGTTGCCCTAGGTTGGGCTCAAACTTGCAGTCTTCTTGTCACAGTCTCCCAGAGTGCAGGGGACATAGGCGTGTGCCACTACACAGGCCAGACTTTCTTTAATTAAAAGTTTGGCCCTTAAAAAAAGTGAGAAACTGATGTCTTGATAAGTCTGTTAATTTCAGAAATTTTTATTTTTTATTCATTTATTTATTAGAATAACACTTTTTTTTTAAAGAAACAAAGGATAGAAGAGTAAAAGTTCCAGCTATCTATGAGGGGTTCCTGAGTGGGCAGTCCTGGAGAAATTTTTGTTTTTGAGGAGAAGGAGCTTCTATTCTATCCTTAGAGTATGTTCATCTTACAAACTGTATTCATTATAGTTTTAAAGGCCCTTTGAGTACAGTAAGTTAGAGCAAAGACGAAAAAGACAAAATGTGTGCACAACTCTCGTCTCTTTTGTTGCGTGACCCTAGGAGGAGTGTCAGAGAAGGCTGAGGCAGAGTGGAGTTGCGAGCAGGGGGAATTAGAGAAGGGGATTGAGGAGACAAGCACGCTCAGTGTCTTAGAGTAAAGGCAATACAGAGTGTGTGCACAGGTTGCCCCTGTCTTGTTTATGGACAGGGATTGTTGTGTGACTCCCAGATAGATGCCAGGGAAGGCTGAGGCAAGGTTGGAGTTGTAACAGTTGGGGGGTTAAAAAGAAGACCAAGAATGTTCTAGGCTGCAGGACATCTCAAGCAAAGAAGAAAGTGAAAAGGACAGGCAGAGGTGGGAAGTGAGGTTCCAGGCTCGGAGCTGCCCACGGCCTGGCGGTGGTACTTGGTGGTTGCAGAGCTAGAGGATCTTTGTGATGTTGGCTGGGTTATGAGGGAAAAAAAATGGTTTAAAGGCCTTTGATTTGACTGTATAGGTCTGTGCTGTACAGGAGCTGTAAGTGGCTAAATTTAAATGAATTTAAGTGATAAAATAGAAAATTCAGCTCCTCAGTTACATTAACCATATTTCAAGCATCAGATGCAATGTGTGGTGCCTGGGGAGCCAGTTGGAATTGGACAGTGTATGTATGAAGCAATTGTATTATTGCAGAAACTTTTTTTTTCCATTTTTCTCTGTGTAGAAAGTTTTGTTGGACAGTGACGCTGTGGTACACAGGTGGGGAGCCTAGTTTTATAAGTAAAATTTTATTGGAAGAAGAGCTACACTGTTCATTTCTCTTGCTTTGGACACTTTCTCACTGTAGTGGTGAATTCAAGAGGCTGCAGCGAGACTGTATGGTTTATGAGCTAAAATATCTGGCCTTCTACTGGAAGAGTTTGCCGACCCGTGCTTTAGATCTCAGAGTGCAAAGGGACCTGTTCAAGTTGGGAGAAATGTGCACGTTTGTATTTATGGCTTAAGAGGATAATGCGGTAGCAGGTGGGTAGGCCAGATCGGTGGGGAACCTATCCACGGTGGCCTTCCAGGGTCCTCATGAGAGATGACAGAAGTCTTGCTGTGGGCATGCACGTTCAGAGGAGGCTGAGCCTCGACTAATGGCTGAGAAGGCCGGAAAGCCCTAAGATGTGAGAGAAGGGTACGCGTCAGAGAGGGAATCCCGGACAGTGGCCCAGGCTCTTGCTGGTCTGTGCCTGTCCCCTCCGTTTGCCTGGTCCTCTGTGCCCCCTCAGGCCAATGTGTTTTCACTCTCCCACGCTCCAGCTGCTGCTAGAGCATTAGCTTGTCCCTCCGCACACCCTTCCAGTCTTTGGCAAATCTGTCCCCTCTCCTCCCTTCTTTCTTTGAGTGAAGGGACCCAGGCTTGATTAACTATCTGGCCTCGTACATGTACAGAATCTTTCTTGAAGAGGTAAAAAAGCAGGTTCCCTACTTATTCTGCACCTTGTGGCTTATTGGCCCTCTCAGACATCAGTTAAGATTCCGCCTCTGGGGCAGGGCTATCGCTCACCACTTAGAGTACTTGCCTAGTAAGTGCAAAGCCCTGGGTTGATTCTCTAGCACCATATAAGCCAGATGTCATGGCGCACGCCTGGAACCCCAGCACTTAGGAGACTGAGGTGGGAGGATTTCCTGTGTTCAAGGCCAGCCTGGGTTACATAGTAAGTTTAGGATCAGCCTGGACTACTGAGCAAGACCCCCCCCCCCAAAAAAAAAAAAAAAAAAAAAAGGTCAAGCTCCTCTGACACGTCCCCTTCCCTCTGGCACTGTGCCATTTACAGTTATATCCCAGACTTGGGTCCAATACTACGTGGAAACTTACAGAGGAGGTTTCATCAGTACCCAAGCAGCACAGTTTATCACTCTTACTGTTCTGTCTATGAATATTTTGTCCATATATAGCAACAGGGATACTGTTTACATGTGTTTTAGACGTTATAGAGCTCATTCTTACTTCTACTAATATGTTCTTTTCCCTGTCCCTCATAGGAAGTTTTGGGGTAAGTAGCAGTTGGGTGGAGATTCTGGAGCTTTCCCCTGGTCACCTAATTGGATATTCCATTTGTCCGCATCCACTGCTTTCTTGCTGGCGTTCTCCCCCATCCCTCCTCTGGACAAGATCTTGCCCTGTAGTCCAGGCTGATCCCAAACTTGTTGTGTAGCCCAGCCTGGCCTCAAACTCAGGGCAATCCTCCTGCTTCAGCCTGTGGAGTGCTGCGATTACAGATGTGTGCCACCATGCCCAGCTGTAGCCAGCTCTCTACTACCTTAAACAGTGGTCCAGATGACTAAATTCCATCCCTGCCTTGCATTTGGCAGTACATTGTCTGTGGATGAAGATTTTGACATTAGAAGCCTTAAAGTAAACCCAGAAAATGGGGAGGGGTAGTTTTGTCTTGAATTCCTTTAAACCATTGCACATTGTTTAAGAGTGAGATTGCCCTGGGACAATACAATGTTTCTTAATGTGGTTTTTAAGTGAATTGGTTATCACTGGAGTTTCATAAACAACCGTGGTAAAAGGGGTACAAAAGGATGTGCTTCCGTTTAGTACCTTAATTGGAAACAATACTTTGACAGCCTGTTTTTTTCTCCCTGTCTTTTATCTACAGAACTTGTTGATTTCAAGTAGCAGGATTCTGATTTAATCATGGACACAAAAATAGTTGGAGATTAGAGAAAGCTGCAGTTTCTTATTTCCTGTGTTCCTGTTGTGTGTTTATTGCCTGACTCTCTCATCCCACACCTACCAATTTTGTAAAATGTAATCTCCCAGATTCTGGGAGTACTGGAGGGAACTGTTTGTGGAGGGTCTGAAGAGTATTTGAGGTAGAATCCCCCAGAGTACCTTCTGCACAGTATTATTACTGTCTTAGAGATAGAATTTTTTAAGGTTCATAGCCCAGTGATGTTTGGAAAGTTGATGTGACATCTTAGCCCTCCTTTAGAGGTTGTTGGTATGAATTTGCATATTAAAGGCTCTGAAATGTATTGCATCAGTTTGAAAGTGTTCAGCACACCACACCAGCCTGGCTGAGGCAAGAGGATCACTTGGCTGAGAGGTTCAGGGCTATGCTGGGCAACATCTTGAGACTCCTTTAAAAAAAAAAATTACTTCCCAGGCTAGTGTGCTTCCCGGTTACTTTGCCACAGAAATCTTTTATTTTCCTGGAAAAAAAACCAGTCAGTATTTAGTGCAGTCTTCTCTAAGATACGATACTCAAGATTATATTCAATGCTACATAACCAGTGTTTTTAAAAAGTAACATTTTTATGTGTGTTTGAAGAATGATGTGTCAGGACTATGACTTTATAGATATAAGTGCTTAAGATACAGAAAAATGAGTTTATTTGAAGAAAGCACTGGCGGGTGGCCCATGTTGGCTTGAAAAACGTGGATAGGGCCACATGTATATGTGTATGTGTGGTCTGGGGATACTGTACAGAAGCACCTCATGTCCTCGTTCTGGCTGAGGGGCTCCAAGCTGTGGACACCAGGGCTCGTGGGGCTGTGAGGCCGCTTCGGGCTGAAGCACAGACTGCCACTGAAGAACTGATGATAAAGAGATCTGGCTGTGACCGCCTTCCTTCAGTCACGGCAGCTGCTGGTGATGGGGTGAGGCCTTAGATATCCATCACGTGGCCCTCCCTTGCCCTGCGCTTGGACAGCGTGCCTCAGGAATGTTAGAATGTGCTCTGCTTTTAGCGGCGAAGCTGACCGGTTATGTATTTGGTTTGTTTATCTTACTGCCACGGACTGTTTGTCATGGGGCAGAGTTCAGGGGCACAACGATAAATCTCTTTTAGGAGGATGATGTCACCCTCAGCATTTTTTTTTCCTCCTTGAGTTTTTACGGGTTTCGAAGCATTTGTCACACCAGCATGTCCATGTATGGACCTCTTCCTCTGCCTGCTGTTCTGGTCTAGAGGGTGGAATGCTCAGCAGATTGTGGAGTCAGTGGCCTGGGTTCACATTCTCGCTACATCACTTATGACCTTGCGTGACTGTGGGCTTAATGTACTTATCCATCAGTTTTTTATAGATTTGAGAAATGGGGCTAAAAAGGTATCTGGTAAAGCAGTGATGAGAATTCACAGGGGTAATTGCTCTGGGTCGCCTGGGGCTCTGCCTGCAGAACGGCAGGCTGGCTTTTGGGTGCGGGGCCGGATGGTACGGAAGGGCCAGGAAGGTGGTGGTTGACTTAGATCTTGTTGGCTTGAAAGACATGAAAGGCAGCCACCAGGTGACTATCTTTTTTAAACCTCAATGAATTATTTCATTTTTATCCAATATATCTTTTCTAATTTGTACTTTTACATATCTTATCTATAATACATTATCTAACATGTCTATAATATTATCCTTCGAACGTAAGCTTACTTCCCATGACTGTCTTTTTGCAGCGTAATCTTTGTGGCTGGAACTTGCTTGTCTAGAGGGGGTGTATCGAGGCACGGGCGCTGTTGGGCTGGCCCCTGTGAGAAAGCGGAACAAAGGAGATCCTTAGAAGCAGCCTGCGACTTGATGGGGTTCATTCACGGGTAGGTAGGCAACGTCGCACACAGTGAAAGCTGTAAGAGAGGTGCAGGGTTAGGGGATGCCCCTCTCAGTCCGCCTCCCCCTGTTTTCTTGCTCTTCCAACTGGAAACAACCTCTTACCTCTTCAAGAAGGACTTGGTACATAGATGAGCCCAGACATTCAATGCACCCTGTACTCCTTCAGTCAAATGCAAATCTCTCAGCCACATGGCTTTTATCGTTGGATGAAGTATGTTGATTTTTCTACATCAGTACCTATAAATCCTGACACAACAGTTTTGTAATAAAAACAGAGCTCCTTAATATGTGCATTTTATGTTTTTTTTGTGATGGTATTTATCAACATTTACTATAAAGGGAATAGGTATCGCCACTGCTCCGTCTCTCCCTCATAAGGAGGCCTGCAAGCTCACTGGTGTATGTGCTTGGGGCCCTTCTCTTCACATGCAGAGTCATGCTTTTTTTTTTTTTTTTTTTTTTTCTAAAGAAATAGGATGGAGCCGTCTGTGCCTTCCTGCCGACCTCCCCCTTTCCTGACTTAGTGCCTCATGTTCCTCATTGGAACAACACCTCTCTTTCACCCCTTTCACACCAGGCTGTTCTCCTGCTTCATCATAAAGCTTATCTAACTACTTAGTATCAGGGAGGTATTTAAGTTGTTCTCAGTTTTTTCAGTGTATTACATTATAATCAACTGCTTTCATGGTTAAAGATTGGGTTAGTGCCAAAACTTCACCCACCTCCTTCCTGTTCAAAACGAAATCGTGTTAGAGAACTTGAATCATGTAGAGAACTTTGTGCTTCAGGTTGAATTTATTGACCTCGCATTTAATTTTCTGTCAGCAGTGGCCCGGCCGGGCCCCTGCAGACTGCTCAGGAATCTGCTGGAGGAGTCGGGGTGGCCTGCAGATTTTAGCAAACTGCCAGTTCATTCAACAACTCATGAAGCAGAGAACATCTTGATTCTATCAGCCTTAATCCTTGGGCCCTGATGGGCCTGGCTCTTGCGGTTGTTAGCAGATGGAATGCTTGGCCGTGTTGGAAGGCCGAGTTTTGGGGGGTTCGGTTCTGAGCAGCGTTGAACCAGCATGGAATGGCGGTAAATCTTTTTGGCGATAGCCTGCCTAGTTCTGCCGCAGTAGTAGTAATTGTATATATAATTCCTGTTGGTGTGATGGAACGGTCACCAGGTAGTGTGCTTGATGTCACAGCAGCTTGATGAGGTGAGCCCTGCTGTGACTCTTCATTTTACAGGTGAAGAGATAGTCACAGACCACAGCTAGTGAGTCTCCGACCGGGGAGCTCAGTCAGGCTTCTCTGACCCTTACACGGGGCACCTGCATTCCTAGCCTTGACTTACCTTGCGTCCCTGACCCAGTGACCCAGCCTTTGTTTGCTTGGGCTCTCCTGCCCTCCCATGCTGGCTGTAGTTACTTCCTCATGGATTCTGGAGGTAGGGAGTTCCACCTGCCAGGAAGCAGGCTCAGGGAGAGCTCCCTGCAGCAAGCGCTGAGTGGGACATGCCGGCAGAGGCTTCCTCACGTCACCATGGGTTGAAAGGTGTAAATTTGGAGGAACAAAACTCTAGCTGTCGACTGAGCTAAAGTCCTGGTACAGGGAGGGGAAACCAGCCTAAAGGCATCCTTGTAAAGGAAAGTGCCCCTTTATCTGCTTTATCTGTCCTCGGAGGATTTCTGCCCTCTAACTTCTTTCTGTTGGTGATGGTGAAAGCCAGCAGCTATAAATCACTTGGAATTTCCCTCAGCTTTGTTTCTATTCAGGACTTTAAATGAAGGATTTTGTTCCTTTCTCAGACTTCACAGTCTTGGGGCAGGCTGCCATCTCTGTCACAATCTTGCACCCTGATTTCTCCCCTTCCAAAACAAAGAAGCCTCCTTGGAGCTGGCTTTGTGTTAATAATGCCTAGGGTTTTTTTTTTTTTTTTTTTTTTTTTTTTTTTTTTTTTTTTTTTTTTTTTTTTTTTTTTTTTTTTTTTTTTTGCCTTTTATTTGTCTTTGGAGACGGTCTCGCTCTGTAGTCCAGGCTATTTCTGAACTTACTGTGTAGCCTCCGCTGGCCTTGAACTCACCGCAGTCCTGCCTCAGCCTCCTGAGTGCTGGGATGACAGGTGTCTTCCGCCATGCCCAGCTTATATGGTGCTGGGAAGTTGAACTCGGTACTTTGGGTTTGCTGGGCAAGTGCTGGGACCCCTGCTTTTCCTCCAGCCCAAGGCCTTTTATGTTTATAGTTGAAGGATGAATAATATTCTATTTATTATTACTATTTTTTAACTTTCTAATCATGAAAGGAAATGAGCAATTCACTATCAGCCTAGTAAGAGGAACAAAATTCCAGAGGTTTTCCTTTTTCTTCTCAATAAGGTCCAAACACACCAGTTTCTCATTGTTATAATGGTGCCATCTGTTTGTGGAGTCTTTTAGAGCCAATTTAACCTTCTTATTTAAAAGTGTCATTTGTATTCAGCACAGAACCTAGCACACAAGCAGTTAAGAAGCATTTGTTAGACCCAAGAACAAAGAGTGAACAAATTGACCTTTCGGGAATATGAGTAGCCCTGATTTTTACTTTCTGGAGCAAAGACAGGTTGACAGGATTGGGCTCCTCGGGGCAGAGCTGCATCTTCTCCAGGGAGTTGACTGAGGATGGTGAGTGCAGGTTGTCCACAAGGCCACCATGATCGATGGAATCCCAGTCCCAGAATACGATAGAGTCTGAGTAGATCTTGGCTGAGACAAGAGGATTGAAATAATCAGCTCTGACTCCTGCTTATGACCTGAGTCTTGTGCTCTCTGTGTGCTACCCCACCCCCATGCTCCCTTTCTCCCACATAGGGGATTGCGGGAGATTGGCCAGGTGCAAGTCCAGAGGCCCTCCTGGAAGCACAGAAGCCTGGCTCACCTGCTGAGCAGTGTTGTATTAGCTGCGGGGCTGTCTCCTCATCTGCAAAATGAGTGAAATGATTGGACTTATTGACCTTTTGTGACATAGTTTAGATTTAAGATAAATAGTGAGGGTGAGGTCTTGGGACCTGGTAATAAAATCTGGGCTCTCCTTAAAGGTCACATTTGGCAGTTGGCTGCACCTTTCTGGGCCTATGTTATCTGTAAAAAGGGATTAAACATGGAAACCACCTTCACAGGGTTGTTGTAAGGGTTACAGGAGAGGATTTTTGATATACAGGGCTGGGCTTAGGGGAGAAGTCTGGAGGAGAGGGTTCCACTGTTGTGTTTTTGGTCCTTCTACCCTGATTTCTTGGGGGTGTCCCTGTGGGCTGCATGCAGCCTCGGGTAGTCATGGTTTGGCTCCCAGGTTAGCAAGCTTTATGTCAGAGGAGGTGGCCTCTCCACATGACAGACCGAACTGTAGTTCAGTGGTCATGAGGACCTCCATTCACAGCCAGCATTTGTTATTTCAGCTGGACATCTAGCTGAAAGCTGTGAGCCAGGGACCATTGGCCACCATGTGAGGCCTTGTGAGTTCATGCTGGGCTTTAGTGTGAACCTTCCAGTGGCTGAACTCTGGGCTCCTGAGCTCACTGCTCATGCTTAGGAGGTGCCCAGGGGAACTGTGGCAGCAACAGGATGAGTTTGTGCAGGACCTACAGCTTTGGGGTAAAAACTGAATTAGGTACTTATTTATTTGCAGTTCTGGGGATTGAAACCAGCACCTTTGCACTGAGCTACATTCCTAGTCCCTTATTTTAAAATTTGAACATTTTTATTTTGAGACAGATTCTCACTCAGTTGTTAAGTTACCAAGGCTAGACTTGAACTTGCAGTCCTCTTTATTTCAGCCTCCCCTGAGTTATATGCCACCACACCCAGCTCAAAACCTGGGTTAATGTGCACTGTGAGGATTTTTGAATGTTTCCACTTTTTCTAACCTTTCTATCAAGGTCACAGCTTTTTTTTTTTTTTTGATGTGGGTCATTGGGGATCGAGTTGCGGGCCTCTGCACTAACTTGCACCCCCAGACTATTTTAGTTTTGATTTTGAGGCAGTTTTTCACTATGTTCCTAAGTTGCCCACGCTGGGTTCAAACTTGTTCTCCTGCCTCAGTCTCGCAGAATGCTAGAAGTATATAGGCCCACACTATCAAGCTTTCCAAGGTTGTAATCTTATTCTAACTTTAAAAAAGTTTTCTCAGTAGCAAGAAGTGGAAGGATAGCTACTATAATTTAGGCCTTTTACTATGCCTGTCTCACCATTGAGTTCAGTGTGGTTTAACAAAGGAATTCTTGAAAGTGCTAACACCTTGTTAAGAGTGGAATTGAAAAGAAAGCTACTGTGTGATGAAAATGGAACTTTTAGATAAAGTGATGCCTCCTAGCCAGAAAATAGGGTGTATGGGATAAATTGCAAAGGAGTATACTATCTTTATTTATTTATTTAGGCAGGGTTTTGCTGTATAGTCCAGGCTGGTCCTGAACTCACTGTATATCGAAAGCTGGCCTCAAACTCATAGCAGTCCCCTGCCTTTGCCTCTTACGTGCTGGGATTATAGGCATGGACCACCTTGTCCAGTTTGTGGTGCTGGGGAATCAAACCTAGGGCCTCGAGCTTGCCAGGCAAGGGCTTTAACCACTGAGCTGGGTCCCTAGTTCCAACAGTATACTATTATAGGATCTGTGGTGTAATCATTTATTAAACTTTGTGCCAAAATAAAAGTCAGGTGTTTATGAAGTAGTTTGTTCCAACTATATTAGGCAGAAATCATCTCGGAAATGAGAGAAAACAGAAGGAAGAGTTTGCAAAGTAGGAAATTTGAAGTGTCAGGTTGTGCATAAAGAATGTGTTATGGGTCCATAGTAGAACTCTCTAGTCTGGGGTTTGGAAATGTTAGTCACCTTTGTTGCGGAGGAGACTGGCCATCACCACCCTGTGCCATGCCCAGGACGGGCATTGCTGATCAGTACGGTCATCTTCCTTGCTGAGCCTCCACTCCTCGTGCCTGCTCTTGGCAGACATCGATAATCTGTTTTAGCAGTCTTTCTCACTGAGATCTACATGTGGCCTCAGAGTCCTCAACAGACTGAAAGATATTTTCATGGCATGTGCCAACACGGTGGCCTATTGTATGACGTCTTAAAAAATTACTAATATAAAAAGATATTTTGAATGAAAGAAACCTTATTAATTAAGCTCTGATGCAGCGATCTCTAAAAATCAGTTCAAACAGCTTTGTTGTAATCCTTGAGCACTTCATGAACAGGAAAAGGAATCAGAAATCCAGCTGACTCAGTGTTCTACTCTGCTTTATTTAATTATGGTTTTCATTTTCTCTTACCAGTTGAAACAGGACTGTATGGGTTCAGGTCTGTTAAAGCCTAGAACATTATCTTATTGTTATCCAAGTGCCATAACAAAGAGTTAAACAAAACAAGAACGGTGGTGGAAAGAACATGAACAGGTGACATTTTTCAGTCTTAACTGTAGGGTCCAGGCTCCTCCCAGCCTCTTGCCTGACCTCTCCTCAGGCTGGTCACAGCTAGTGCCTGTGGTGTCCGGAGGTTGTTGGGTGGGGTTCTGACTACACAGAGGTCTGTAGAGAATGCTGCCAATTGCCCAGGGCATGTGAGGGTGCATGTCACTTTGCTCACGATCCATCAATGAGCAGCTGCAGCACCGAACTCCAAAAAGTGGCCTTTGCTACAGACATACTTCAGTTACTTGGGGTGCAAGTCTTGTGAATGTGAATGTGTGTGTCGGCCTCACTTTGTGCAGTTCTTTATTGGTTTGGGGCCCTGGAGACAAGCCCTAGTAGGTCACAGGAGAGAAGCTGGCTGGATTCTCCTCACCTGCCCAAGGACCTGGGGAGTACCTGAGCTGAAGTGTACAGTCCATCACCTACTGTGACAGTGAAGGACTATTGTGCCGCCGAAATGAGACCCTGGTCCTGGGCAGCCAACCTAGATCCTTGACCTGATTTCAGGGGGACACATTGCATCCATACTAGGTTTCCACTGAGAACTGAGTGGTCAGTTCCTCCTTGTAGTTCACACTCTGGTTCTTAAAGGCTACTGTTTAGCCAGCATTTGTTTTTAAGCTCCAAAAGAAGTCAGGACTAAGAGGAACTGTAGAGCCAGCTGGTGATGTCTGTGGGCCCTGGGTCCTACTGCCTTGGAGTCTCTACCAGGTGATCCAGAGTCTGCAGGTGGTGGCCCTGCCCGGGGTGCCACTTCTGTGGGCCAAGCCACAAGCCAGGGCTGCCTGGAGGCCCCACCTTGTGGTGTTCTACCTTGAACCACTAATCTTTCACTCTTCCTGCTTCCTTTGTCCTTTGTGTCTCAAGGTTGGTAAGAGCTTGTGGAAATTAATTGTTGTAAGAGGAATTTAGTAATAATACTAGTGTTGAATGACAGCTAGCTGTTTGTGGGGGTCAGCATGCAGGTGATATTACTCCATTTAGGCTCCCAGCAGTTGTACTCACATGTTGGTGTTTCATTTCATTGTGCAGAGGAGGGAACTGGGGTGCAGAGAGCGGGTGGCGTCGTCAGTCCTGTACCCTACCCAGCTGTCCCTGGCCTGCCTTTGTGCCACGCACTGTCTTGTCTGCAGGGAGCTCAGGGGGTCCTTCTTCTGGAGCTGGTCAGGTTTCTGTCTCCAAAGCTGCACGCATATTTCCTGGAGACGGCGTCTGTCTCGCTGTATTGCCAGGCTAGCCTCGGGCTCCTGGACTCAAGGAATCTCCATCTCAGTCTCTTAAGGAGATGGGACTGTAGATACACAACAGTGCACCCAGCTTCATTTTCTGCAAACATTTTACAACAGGGTTCCCTAACCCATACTGGTCTGTGGCCTAGTAGGAACCAGGAGGCACAGCAGGAGGTGAACGGTGGGCCAGTGTGCAAAGCTTCATGTGTATTTACAGCTGTTCCTCATCCCTCTCACCTACTGTCTGAGCTCCGCCTTCTGTCGAGACCAGTGACAGTATTGAATTCTCATAGGAGTACAAGTCCTACTGTGGACTGCACACAGGGGGGAATCTAGTGAGGGTTGAAAGCCTGTTAACCTGAGGTAGAGCCAGAGCAGTGACACTAGTGCCCACCTCGTACTTTATCACCTACTCCACCCCACCTGTGGAAACGTTATCTTCCATGAAACTCGTCCCTGGTGACGAGGTTAGGGATCATTGCTCTGCAGCATGTCGCAGTGCTTGTCTCAGGGGCCTGGAGATGGGAGGGAAGGGGAGCTGAGCGAGTGGTAGCCTGCGTTGCAGAAAGCCAAGTGCGCTTCATCGTAGGGACAGCAGAGAGCAAAGTCACCCTGGTCCCTGACTTAATGGAGCCAATCCTTTGGGCAAGGGAGCTAGATGGGCCACAGTGATTATTTAACCACCTCGGGGGAGGTACGTGGGCAGAGAAGGGCATGTGTCCTGCATCGCAGTTAGCAGGGAACCTCTTCTGGTTTTGTGCAGTTGGGTGCTGAAGTGGCATCAGCCAGGCTGGGAGAAGAGATAGGAAGGAGTTACAGGCCAGCACACTGGGAGCCGAGGGTCAAAGGGCTCGAGGTACTGTGAACCCAGGAAGTTAGGGGAGGGCTGAACACCCGCCCGCCTGGGTTACTCATAGTACTGTATGTTCTCTCCCGGGAAACTCTGGTGACTTGTCAGTAGTTGTGTTCCTGAATGGTCTCTGGGTGCCTGAGCCACGTTGGTCTCTTACCTGCCCAACTCAGGAAATGTCTTTCTTGGATCCCTTCATGGTCCTCCTAAGTGAATTGCTAGACTTAGAGTAGTAACAAATCGAACATTTTAACCATATTTAAGTTCATAGTAAATGTCCTTTGTTTTTTTTGTTTGTTTTTTTGTTTTGCTTGTACATAGCAGTTGGATAATGGTCTGTGGCCTGATGGGTCTAACGAAGAGTTACACAGCTAGTGCTCATATATTAGGTGTATAAATACTGCAGGGAAGAGAAGTAACATTAAGTGCCTACTGTGTACCAGGCATTGTGCTCAGTATGTGCATTCTCTAGTCTATCTATTCTTTCCAACACTGCTGTGAAGTTATTTACTATTCCTCTTTGGTAGATGAGGAAACATAAGTCTCAGAGAGGAATGATTGTTCAGAGTGACAAATCTTGGTGAGTTGTTGGTTCTAGAGCCCATTCATGGAACCACCATGCCACAGTGACTCCTAGAAGGGAAGGGAGCTGAGAGGGTAGAGAGCAGAGTACGTGGTATCTTGTTCACCGGATGGCCATGTCATTTTGCAGAATGTGGCCTTGACGACATGTCCCTAGCACACACTGTCACGCCTTGATTCCTGCATCCAGTCGTTGGCTGTTTCTGATTGGGTAACCGTCTGCATTGTGGCCAAAGGAGGACTATTGTCTCTGTCCTCATGGGTTACCACCTCTGCCTGCCTGGTTAATTGTTGACAGCCTGGTGAGAAGGTGCTGGAATTGGCTTCTGGGAGTCTCATGGATAGTGCAATCCTGGATGTAGTAGTTCTACAGATGGCAATGTGAATTTGACCCTTCCTGTGACAGTAGAGAGAGAGGAAAGGTCATCATTTGCCTGAGTCTTGAGAACTGGTTGGCCAAAGACATGTTTCTAAGATAGTTACGAAGCATGCTAAAAGTAGCTCTTTTTCACCTCCTGAGTGTTCCCATTCCAAGGGAGCCCTGATGTACGGGACTGGGGAACAGACATGACAGCCAAAAAGTGCATTCTAAAATTGCAATGGCTCAAATTGCCTATCTAGCTAACAACACAACAGTGAAGACACTGCTGTCACATAAAAACAACATGAGATAATTTTAACTGGTTTGAGAAAGTGTGTATGGTTTATGGGTTGGTGTTATAACAGAGCCAGGAGCAGTTATGTGGGAATTGTGATGGTTGGGTTTTGGGGAGGAAATCCAGGCCCAGATTTCAGCCCACAGAGATCCAGGCAGGTTCTGAGAAGTTGGGCAGCTAGCGGGGAGTTGGCTTATCTTCCTGTAAACGGCCCTCGAAGAGCACAAAGTGAGGAGGGGCTTTTCCTCATCTGGCCTTTTCCTTGTTCTGTGCTTTTTGTTCTGTGTTTATAGTCGGCATAAACATTGCAGAGCACACTCAGGCCTGCGAATTCTGTGATCCGTGGTGGTGGTCAGACACCGACACTGGTACCGGATAGCATTTCGTTTCCAAGCCTGAGGAGTCTCCTGTGGATTGGAATCCAGGAGGCTTTTTGTGCAAGTCTCTATCTTTTTATTATTGTTCTAAGAGTTGGGTCAAACATTTGAACTTTCACCTGTCAGAATCACTTTTGGAATGAGGAGGGCTCTCTGCCCAGCCTTGTAGGCTAGTAGGATGAAGGTACAGTTTGTCTCAGTGAGCTTGTGATGGGAGCTTTCCCATTTGGACACCCACCTTGAATTCATTGGAAACAGAAATCCTGGCATTGTGTTTTTTATGAACTTGGCTTAGATTTTAACTGGGTTGTGTTACCCCCCAAAATCTTTTTGAAAAATACTCTTCATTCTTTCCCAATGGCATGTGTCAGCTAGATAAAAATAGAGCACACCAGCTTCATGTTTGGAGTTTTACATTGAGTTTGCAAGTTTTCTTTTGAAAGGTATTTAATACCTAACTTGGTGAAGTTTGATTTTTGCACACTGATGCCTGTGGGAGGATGAGCTATCTTCTAACCATTCAGATCCTATGAGGTTCAGAAGATTGATGCTTCCAGTGTGCTGGGCCACCACATTACCCTGATGAGCCATGTATGCACATATACTTCATGTGCAGTTTGGTTTTCATTTTCTTTCTTTCTTTCTTTCTTTTTTTTTTTTTGTTCATCTCTTTTAAGGTTGTACTTTTCCCTTTGTCTCAAATAAAGGGAACTGGCATAGAAAGTTGATGTGGCATTTCTGATGTTTGATAGGTAGTAAGTTGGTAATCAGTAGCATTTCAAAAACAACTTTTATAACAAGATATTCAGTCAGAAACATTGAGTCATGGTCAGAGACAGTGAGCTGGATAAATGTCCTGTGGGATGAATTGCTCAGATGTCCAAGTTCTGGGCAAGATCTTTGGTTTTATGTAGACCATCGGTACTGTATTGACCACAGGACCTCGGAAACAGGGTCATGAGACCTGTGTGCTTAGCGGGTCCTGTGTTTGATATAATGCTCTGCCGTTGAGGTCTTTAAGCCCTTAACACGTTTTGGACAAGGGGCCTGGCATTTCAGTTTCTTACTAGGCTCCATGAATTGTATAAATAGTTCAGCTGATGTTATTTTTAATAAATTAATTACATACAGAATTTCTGGATACTGATGGACATCATGGTGTGTGCCTATAACCTCAGCTTCTCAGGGAGCCGAGGCAGGACAATCTCAAGTGTAGGGCCAGCCTAGCAACTTTAATGAGACCTTGTCTCAAACTAAAAAATAAAAAGGACTGTGGATATGACTGTGATAGAGTGCTTGCCTAGCATGCATGAGCCTCTGGGCTAAGTCCATGGTATCACACATATAGGAAGGAGGGGGAGAGAGAGAGAGAGAGAGAGAGAGAGAGAGAGAGAGAGAGAGAGAGAGAGGGAGGGAGACAGACAGAGACAGACAGACCAACCAACCTTCATTTGGCATGAGGATAGGTTTTATTTGTCCTACCAGCCAGTTCATGATAATCTTTACTAGTCCTGTGTTGTTGATTAGAGTTTGCTATGACTGAATTTGCATCTGTGAAATTACTTCTGACTTCTGTGGGTTAGGGTGTGGGCTTTCAAATGGGGTCTTTTGTTGCAAGAGATTTAACAAAAATCAGGTTAGGTATTTTAAAAAAGCACTAGCCTTTCAATTTTATGTGGCAGGAGAACCACGCCCTCATAGCACGTGAGAACAGTTATTCATGTGGTTGTAGTTGGGTTTCGTTATGTGCAATTTGGTGTGTGTTTAACCAGCATTCAGGTGGCTCACAGTGGCTGGGTGGGAGACGGTTGTGGAGGTTCAGTTACTCTCCAGCAGGTGTTCATGATTTTGATGTAGCCCTCAGGCAGCGGAATAGATGGCCAGTCCTGGTGCTGAGGGAGAGGACGCGGCCCACTCTTACACGTGCTGCTGGGAATCAGCCCACTGGCCTTGAAATGCAGTGCCTGAGGGGGGAGGCAGAGACTGTCCGGCAGGAGAATGGGGTGAAGGGTCTTCCTGTCAAAGAGATACAGAACAAAAGAAGCCCTGGGCTTAGAGAGCAGGATGCCTTGGGACAGACCATCTTTGAATCTGGATGTGAAGTGTGGTGGGCAGATGGGAGAGACAAGGGTAAAACTGACCAGCTGCAACATGGGAAGGTTCTGAAGGTGCTGTACATTTAAGGAGTCCGTGGGCAGTGGGGCCATTGGTGAATATGGGAGCACATAGATACCCAACTAGAAAGATGTGCTGGGTTATATGAAGAGCATTTCAGCACTGTGGCTGTCACGGGAGATTGGGAAGGGGTAGAAAAGAAGTTTCCAAGAGATTTTAGGTCCGGAAAGATGGTATACTGTAGGAACTATACCAGGAGTTTGAAGGAGCTCAAGGTGGTTGTAAAGTTTTCAGCTTGGGACCCCAGTACCATGGGGATTAGCAGTGGAGAACATTGGCAGGAAGAGGGAAATACTGATTCTACAGATGTTTGAATTTTGAAAGAACAGTGTTGGTGAGATTTAAGAACATACTTATTGCTTAATGTCATAGATAGGAGTATAATCAGGAATAACCCTCTATAGGGAAAAGATGACTAGGACGTAATTGTTAGTAAAAAAAAAAAAGTGTTAAAACCAGTTGTGATGGACCCGGTGGGTCAGGCTTGCACTCTGTGAGGCTGAGGCAGAGGATCACAAGTTTGAATCCAGCCTAATGAGACCCTGTCTCAAAATCAAAAATAAAAATGTCATGGAAGATGTAGCTTGGTGTCAGCACCCTGGGCTTTGTTCCTAGTACCACCACCACCACAACTAAAATAAAGCAAAATAAAAAATCAATTGTAAGCCAGGTGTGGTGGTGCATACTTATAATTACAGCACTCTGGAGGGCTGAGGCAGTAGGATTTCAAGTTTGAGCTCAACCTTAGCAACTGAGTGACTTAGTGAAATCCTGTCTTAAAATTAAAAGGGGGAAAAGGGTACAGTTAGAGTGAAGTCTTTGGGTTCAGTCTCTTGTACTGCAAGCAGACAAATAGCCAACCTACCAACCAACCGACCCACCAACCAACCAGCAAGCCCAAGACATGTTTTAGGACTGGGAATGTGTCTGTCTGCGTGGTAAAGCACTGGCCTACCACGTGTGAACCCTGGGTTCCATTCCCAACACCACGAAGACAAACCAGTAACAAACAAATGAACTAACCCCGACCCCCAACAAACCAATCATGTAGTACAATAAAAATTTAGTGTAGTACAAACATAGCTTATTAGTGTATATAAGTGTCCACACACACAAAGTCTGCTGGACTGTGTAATACCAGATATCTGATGATAATCTGCGATGCACCCACTCCTTTTTTTCTCTATTTTGGAACTGATTTACTTTAGATTATAATTTTTTTATTATGAAAAAATGTAAGTATATACTAGAGTATATATTCTTATGACGCAGTGGTTGCAGTTAACATTTTGGAATCAATTTTCGTCTATCCCCATCAGATATTTTGAAGCAAATCTTGGCATTGCACTCTTTCACTCTTAAATATCTCTGCATAGTTCTCCAGTGGATGAAGACTTCATTTACTTTTTTATAAAGAGCATGATACTACCACTGTGTACCTCAGAGGCATGACCCAGCTTGTATCCGTCTCTCCAGACAGCAAAGCCATTGTGGATGGGAACTTGAAGCTCATCTTGGGCCTGGTATGGACGCTGATTCTCCATTACTCCATCTCCATGCCTGTGTGGGAGGATGAAGGAGACGATGATGCCAAGAAGCAGACACCAAAGCAGAGGCTCCTGGGATGGATTCAGAACAAGATCCCCTACCTGCCCATCACCAACTTTAACCAGAACTGGCAAGATGGCAAAGCCCTGGGGGCCCTGGTAGATAGCTGTGCCCCAGGTAAGTGCCCATGGATGCCTCAGACCATCTTTTGACATGCAGCAAGTGGGTCCTGAGTCCTCAGTTTGCTGTGGGAAATCAGGCTTTGCTGTGTTCGGTGTGTCTTCCATATCGAGCCTGCTGTAAGATAGATAGGAGAGCAGATACGGCTCTGTGTCCTCTTCTGCTGTTAGATCTTCCAGGGATAGCCATAGATGGACTTTAGTATCAAATCTAGTCATTTATATAAACTCCCAGTGAGGGCATCAGTGCTTGTACTTGGAACAGGCCTTGGCTGTAGCTTCCAGACGCCAAGTCCTATGTATTCCCACACTGGTGCCTAATTTCTCTCTGGCTTTGGCAGAAACATGTGGCCCTATTAAGTGGCTTGGCATAAAAATCTAAAAAATTCCACCGAGTGGAAAGTACCCATTTTTATTAACCACTAGTTTGACTATATATGGCGTTTTTCGCCCTTTTCTTCTGTGCTGCTGTGGAATAGCTGTTGGTCAGTGACCACTTGGAGCCGTTCTCACCCTTGATGGGCTCTCATCTGAGTGATTGCGTGTACACCAGGATTGCCATTATCCTCCCTGGAACGTTTAGATGGATGGGTTGAGTTTGCTGGCATATACTCAATAAAAAGCCCATGTTTATATATGTCTGAAAATTGTTTTTTATAATCTACTCCAGTAATTATGTTTTCCATTTACTAAGTGGTCCATATGTGCTGGCACAGTGGTGTTCAGTAAGGTGATGGTTCTGAACATGCTCAAAGCAGAACTCACTGATGTCAGTTGAGAAACCTCAGTCTTCCTTGAGAGACTATGAGGTGGTTCGTTTTCTGATGCTTTCTTGCTTATTCTGTCTCAAGGAACAATTTAGGATGCCCTTTCCCAAAGTAATTTTGAAGATTTTTACCCTAATCCCACACTACTTTGAAGGCTTTTAAAATAATTCTAGAATTGTGCTTCTGAGCAAGTGGGTTTTTGAATCACACAGGATGTTAGTCCAGTTCTTATACATATATCCAGGAATAGGGTCAAAAAATATCTCTTGCAAAAGGCACCAGGCCCTAACAGTTTTATGGGCTTTAAAAATATATATACAACAGACCTTCAAAGAATATGTGATCTCTTGTTTTAATATAAGGTGATTGCACCTTAAAGAAGCCTCTGCTACTATAGAATATTTTCATTCTGGCACTATCTCCTATGTGTGGCAATTTTTGCCCATAAAATGTATAATTAAGAATTTGGAGGAAATTGTTTTCAGAGTTGAGACCAAATGTGTGTAGTTTTTAGCCCATGGGTTCTTTTAATCTCTTCAGTCACCTAATGTTAAAAGCATCTTTTGTGTTATGTTAATAGGTCTGTGCCCAGACTGGGAATCATGGGATCCACGAAAGCCTGTGGACAACGCCCGAGAAGCCATGCAGCAGGCAGATGACTGGCTGGGTGTCCCGCAGGTATATATATATACATGCATGTGCCATGTTCCACCAGACTGCTTCCGTCCTCTGGCTTGTCTCTGGCACTGTGGTTGCCCCTCTGAGTCCGAGAGGCAGCCTGACCTTCTTGGCATTCAGCCTTCAAAGATAATTGCCTTTGCCATGTTCCCATCCTCCTCAGCTTACCCACAACAGTAGGCTTTCCTGAATGTAGATGCTTAAAGATCATCTAGAAATTGTCATGTCATTCTTTGTTACATGCTAAAAAGTTTTTTGTTATTTTTGATGCAAATATATGGAAGACTGTGTTTTAAATACTCAATTGAGCCGTAAGAAATTGCTAGTATTCTATCATGTTTTACCTATATTAAATAAAGGCAATGTTAATATATTTTAGAGAAGATCGTAGGACTTAAAACTTTTTAAAAGATGTGAACTAGGATAACTCACCATTAATGAAATTATGGAAGAATTTCTGTTGTCCATAATCCTATCACAAGAATCACAAGAGAACTTGGAAGGAGAGCAAGTCTTACTTACCATGTACAATAGCCATGTTGCTTAGTTGAGTCTAGTTTTCCTAAGAGGGAGGAAAACGAGTGTTTTTCTTCTAGAAATGCCCAGTAACTATTAAGCATGACGACTTGCATGGTCAAAGCCCTGGTCAAAGGTCAAACGTCAAAGAGGAAGTGTAGGTTGCCAGTGCCTTGGGCTTCTTTAAGGTCTGGGTTGGTGTTAGGAGCTGAGTTCAGCGTATTTTGTAATAGGATTCCTTGGAAGGTAGAAAAACTTTCTTTGGTTTGGTTTTGGAATCCTGTCCTCTGCTACATAAACCATTTTTTGGCCCACCCAACCTCAGGAAATGGTGTGGTATGTTTTTCTTCTCCTCTTAAGCCTCAAGCCATCTCTACTTGACATTCATGTGATATTGGCACTGTAAGGTTGTTAAGGGAGCTTCTGAGGAGACATGCTAAATCAACACACATCCTGCTTTTTGTGGAATGTGTTATGGGCAACTGTTCAAACCCAAATACTGGTTTTGTTCTTGTAGGCTAATCATCAGAATGTTTTCTGGTGTTTTTTATCACAGAGAGAGGGAAGTTGAGGTCATCTGTTCTTCATGTTGATTAACCTGGCTCATGGAAATAAAGCCTTTCGTTCGCCCAAGGTGGTGTGGCTTACCTGCCAGGCATGCTGAGGGCAGGGTAGTGTTTTCATGCTGTTAGGGCTAGGGCCCCAGTGTACCTGGGACTGTTGACACCTTGAGAGAGGTGACCTGTTCGGCAGGGATCTAATCTTGCTCCTAAACTGGATGTCAAGAGAAATTTGCTTTCTCTCCACTCCTTTTCCTCCCTCCCTCCCTCCCTCCCTTTCCTTGTTTGTTTTTGAGACACAGTCTCACCCTGTGGTCCAGGCTGGTCCTGAATTCACTATATACCCCAGGCTACCTTCAAGTTCACTGCAATCCTCTTGCCTCAGCTTCTGAGTACTGGGATTACAGATGTGTGCCATCATGCCCAGTTTATATAGTGCTAGGTAATCAAACCCAGGGCCTTGGGCTTGCTAGGCAAGAACTCCAAATGCTGAGCTGTGTCCACAGACTTCTCCCCATTTAAAAAAAAAATGGCTCCTAATATTTGAGGCCTCATTCCCAACATGTCCCTCTATTGTCTCTTGCTGGTTTTATCTATGCATTATATTAGTGGAGTTAAGAGAGATACAGACAGTGAATATATGAGCAAGAGAAGGGGCTCTTCTGGGACCTATTTCGTGTATGCTTGTTCTTTTCCTTCTAACTTTCTGTCACTTACTTCAAAAAAATCTTTTTTGGAAAGTTTGGCCAGGGGATGGAGTGGTGTCTTTTTAGTTGGGAAGGGGGATTGGAAGGCATGAATCTTTGGAAATTATGTGGAAAATTTTCCAGAAATGGTCCAGCAGCTTTTAAAGGGGACAGTGATACCTCTAGAAGGTTGAAAACTCTGATCTTGGTGTTTGGTTTAATGTAATTTCACTTATATGAGAAATGAACTCAGTTTCTTAATTTTTATAGCATTTGGTTAAGCAGTATTTGCAAAAACTTCCATGATTGCAAAGTTCTGTGTTGTGGGCATTGATTCTAGGTCATCACTCCTGAGGAAATTATTCACCCAGATGTGGATGAGCACTCGGTGATGACTTACCTGTCCCAGTTTCCCAAAGCCAAACTCAAGCCAGGAGCTCCTCTTAAACCCAAACTCAACCCGAAGAAAGCCAGGGCCTATGGCAGAGGTAAGTGTTGGTCTTGTTGGATTTGAGGCTTGTCCTTGGATGTTGGCGGTTGTTACGTGGCTTCAGGAGGAATGTACTCAGAACCAGTGAGACTTGGATTAATTGTGAAACATATTCCAGGGCTCCTTTGTCACTTTTTTAAAACCTAAAGTTAAAGTTTTGTTTAGTTTTGACCACTTCTTCTGCTCATATGATGGAGAATGATGAGTTTGCTGCTTGGGGCCTAAGAAAGAGCCACTGCTCCCATTTCAGAAATGGAATCGGAGCCCGGCCCATAGGGGTGGGCTTGGGTCTTGCCAGTTAGTGACTGGGTGGGGCAAGAGCTTGGGTCATCTGGCTGCTGATTCATTTCTCCTGTTAGGCGAGAGCTGCCTCAGATTTCCAGATGGGGTGAGAGCTGTAGTTAACCCCGGCGGACGCTTTCTGGCTGGAACTTCCTGTTTATGACGTGGAGGCATCTGCAAGCCCTGTGTTGCTCAGAACACGGTGGCAGGTTGAAGCCATTTTGAGGCACTTGGTGGTCTGGTTGCTATCGTACTTCGAGTATATTAGCTTTTAAAAGAACACAGCAATGTAATTCACAGTTTCATTCTGGTAATTCAGCATGGGAAGAGATAGCTTAGTCTTTTTTTCTATGGGGAAGAGAAGAAGTCCACTTCTTAATATTTGTAATCACAATTAGAATAACATTTATACACACATGGTCTCTTTTATAATCTTTCCCGGAATCGAGTTACTGTCATTCTAACTCAAGAGTTGTCTTTTGCACTTGGCGTGTGTATGTATGTGTGTATGTCCTTGTTGGCTTATTTGAAAATGTGTGGCAGTGATAGTGACAGTTCACTCCTCAATGCATCATTAGAACTCTTCCTAATAATAAGATACCTACTGATATAACTATAATATCCATTATCACACATAAGAAAAACAGCAGTGCCTTCAAATCCTCTGGTTTATATTCAGATTGGTCTACGATTGCCTTTTATCGTTGTTTTACAAACCAAGATCTGGTGTAAGGTTCAGTTACAATCTTTGTTATTTGTCTTTAGGTTTTAGGCATGCCATGTCCAGTTCTCGGCCCATAGGCTTCATGGGCCCCAGAGAGCTAATAATGAAACCCTATAAGATCATGAGCTTTTACCTGGGTTACAGAGCGAGACCTTGTCTCAAAAAAAGATCATAAGCTTTTACCATTATTAATGTGGTTTGTGTTTATGTGTGTGTGTGAGAGAGAGAGAGAGAGAGAAAGAAAGAGAGAGAGGCAGGGTCTGGCTCTGGGGTCTAGGCTGGCCATGAACTCACTGTGTAGTGCACGCTGACTTCAACTTCACTGCGATCCTCCTGCCTCAGCCTCCCAGGTGCTGGGTTTACAGGCATGTAACACCATGCCTGGCTTTTTTGTTTTCTACATATTTTTAAAAAGTTTTTATTTTTAGACCGCATCCCTTTCCCCTCCCCACCCCTCCTTCCCCACCCACATCCCCTTTTCCTCTCCACAAAGTCTGTCTTTTTAATTTCTTCCATCTCCCTTTTACTTTCTTAGGGGTTGTTTTCCTCATTAAGCTGTGTTATTCATGATTCCATCACACAGTGTCTGTGAGTAAACGACTGAACTGTTTAAGGAAGGGCGCGGCGCTGTGCTAACTCCACCTTCCTCGTCTGTCACATGCAGTCAGTGGGATCGGAACCTGCATGTATCAGATGTTAAGTGTGCCTGTACACCTTGAAGAGTAAAAGGCAGCAATTACTGATAATTATTTCAGCCTATATAGACCTGTGGCATCAAGTATTGAATGTTATTAAGCAGTTATGTAAGTTTTCTTCTTATTAAATTTGAGCTAGTTGCATTTTTTCATTTTCATGTTATAATAAAATTATAAGAAGGAAATTTTGTTACTTAGATTCAGTAACTATATTATATAGTTTATATGCGGCCCAAGACAGCTCTTGTTTGCTCGGTGCAGCCCAGGCAAACCACAAGGTCAGACTCCCAGGCTTTGGACTCTTAATGTAGAATAATCCCCCAGGCTTTTTCAGTGGACTTCATGAATAGTCCCGAGCATGAGTCTTAGAGGACGTTTCAGGTACTCAGTCCACTTGAGTAGCGTTGCCCTGCATGGCATTACGCAAGGTAGTATGTGGCTGGGCCACAGGTGCCGAACAGGTGCTGTTTTCCCGGTGGGCCAGGGCTGCTTATCAGTCTTTTCTGACCTGTTGTAGACCAGCAGGAAACCCTGTAGTCCTGGAATGGATCCTCATGACGTTCTGTTAATGAGTAGGGTCTGTACAATCATTTGTGTTTTTAGAGGTTGGGGACTTGCGGGAAAGCTGGTGGGTAGCCTGTCCACTTTTGCTTTCTCTCAGCCATCACCAAAGATGGTGGCTGGAAGGAGAAGTCTTTAAATTTAAAGATTAAGCTTCCTGAATGGCGGAAAAAGAAGCTGCAACCAGCCAAATAAATTTCTAGCCAATAGAATTGGCCACATGAATTGAATCTAATCAAGGCATAAAGTGCTTATTTTAAATAACCTTATCACTGGCTGTCCAGTTTCCCCGTTGTTAATGTGAGACGGTTTCCTTTCACGGTGCTGTTTTCTACAAAATGACCACTTGTTAGGATTCAGGAATGTTCCTCCTAGTCGTTGCCATTTCCTTCTTCTGTTTTTTTGTTAAGTGTTGTGAACTTGAAGAGGAAACAAATCTTTTTTCTTTGATGTTTATGTGTTTGTAACTTTTTGTATTTTCTTATTGAGGAAAATATATATGACATAAGATTCACCTTTATAACCATGCTTAAGTGTATGATTCCGTAGCTTTAAGTACATCCAAAATGTCACACAATCCTGACCACTGTTCACCTCTAGAACTTTTTTCATTTCCCATACTAAATAGTGACTCTGTTTTCCCCTCTCCCCAGTACTTGGAAACCTCGGTTTTACTTTCTGTCTCTCTAAATTTGCGTAGATACACACAGAATGGGATAATATATTATCTGTGCTTTGGTGTCTAGCTTACTTAGTGTGTGTTTTCAGGGCTCATCTATGTTGCAGAGTGTATCAGAAGTTCATTTCTTTTTATGATGGGATATTCTCTCATGCCATATTTTATTCATTCATTGATGGTAGTCATTTGGATGGTTTCCATCTTTCAGCTTTTATGAAGAATGCCGTTTTGAACATGGGTGGAGAGATATCTGAGTCCCCTGTTTTCATTTCTTTTGCGTCTGTACCTGGAAGTGGAATTGCTGGATTGTATGATAGTTCTGTGTTTATCACTTTCCCATTTCAAGTAGGGAGACAGACTGGTTGTTTAGGTGATGGGCCACAGCTGAGGCCTCATGGGAGGGGCTACGAGGTACCGTCCTTATCCCTTTGTCTAGTTACTTTTTTGTTTCTGGGACAGAATACCCAACAGCCATAACTTAGGGATGAGAGATTCATTTTCCTCACAGTTCAGAAGGTTTCAGTTCATTCAAGAGTGGTTGGCTGGAAAGTGGTGGAATTCCATGGTGGAGCTGTAGGTAGAGCCAGAGCTGGTGCCAGTGTTTCAGACACAGAAATCCGTGCAGGATGGCAGAACAGAGAAGCCTAGGCGGAAGGGCAGACCAGTATCCTGTCTCCAGGCCAAACCCCAAGCAACCGCCCCTTCCAACCAGGCCCCACCTCCCGACAATACACAGTACCCGTAGGAACATGAGGCTTTTGGGGGACACTCCAGATCCCAACAGTGACACCCTTGATGAGATGAAAGCCAGGACTAGGTCTCCTTTCTCTTCTGTCTGGTTGCATTGCTTTGTTTCTGCCACTCTAACCTAGGAATAGAGAATATTTAATCAGGTTTTTCAAAGAGTTGAGAGGTTTGTTTTTTATCGTTGGGATGTTGGCTAGATTCCCATTGCCAGCCAGTTATTACTTACAGATCCTTCACTGAGCCTTGACTTGCCTTGTTTGAGTGGGTTGAAAAGAGAGCTGGCAGTGAAGTGAACCTCCAGCCACAAACAGGCCTAGGTTTGTTAAAAACATTTATCTATGAGCTAAGCAGAAACCTTTTGCATAACCTGCATAATATGTGGAGCATTTGCTGGGTATCAAGCTTTAAGCACCCTTCACTCTGAGCAAGGGAACCATTTGTGTCTCTACATTGAGATCATAGCTCTGCAGAGGTTTATGGGACTGTAGGAATGTGGTTCAGCCTCCTAACCAACTGTGATTACCCAGGGGCCATAGCCCAACCAAGCCTTTGATGAGCTGCAGAATAAGTTGTTTCCTTAGGCTTCTAGAGTTCGTGGAGTAGATGTTTATTCATTTATGAAAAAACTTGGTTGCTGTGTGAATTTTAAGCAAAAGAAAAATGTGGAATATAAAATCAGAGAGTATGTTTTCCCTTTACCAGTCTCTTTTCTTCCTTCAGAGGGATTTCCTTCTAGCTTTTTTTCTGCAATGAAATGAATTTAAGCTGTTTCCTTTCCTTTGCATTTTTTACTTAACAGTGTAGGAAATTTATCCTGAGTACAGTAACCAATGACCCTATGTCTTCAACAACTTGATGGCAAAAAAAGATGGAGAGGCATAAAGAGATGAGAATGAGCCTTATTTAGATCTGTTCCAAACTGACTCATGGAAAACTTTGTGCAGTTTGTAAGATGATTGGTACTTTGTGTATTTGTCAGATAATTGGTGCTCTGTGTATTAAGGATTCATTACGTTTTTAGATGTGATAATGAGGATTTACTACAAATGTCTTTTTAAAACAGTGCATGTCTATAGATGATAATGTGAAATTTAGAATTTATGTTAAGTGACGCAAGAGGGATGAGGTCAGAGTGAAGATGGAGCAGGACTGATGTGAGCTGAAAGCTGTTGAAATGAGGTGATAAATACATAGAGTGTATTGGACAGTTTCTTGTCTTTGTAGCTTGGAATCCTCCAACATAAAAAGACTTTTTATAAAAGCAATAACTTGAGCTGTTGCTTCTGGGAGAATGAGCTGGATGGACTTCTTCCTGCTAGAGACCCCTGAAATCCCTGGGCATTGCATTTAAGGCAAACATAGGGAGACTGTGCAAGATAAAAATGCAGGCCAGCTAAGGACCCGGGTTTCTCTTGCTTTGTGTGTCCCAGGCTCGAACCTGACAACTTAGGTACTGTCAGTGAACATGAACACAAAAGGCTCCAACAAAAGCCCGCCGTCTTGAGCTGAAAGACCCGGAAGGGGCAACCTAACTAGGCAGAACACCAAATACTTCAGAATTTCCTGTGCTCCTCCCATGTATACTGACCAAAGCAAATGAGGACTTTGACTGTGTAGCCTAGTGATGAGGACGTGATGATGCTCTCAGAAGCCAGATGAGGAGCAGTACTGAGGCTCCCCTGCTCCTCCCAGCTGCCCCTGGAGCCCCCGTAGGGAGATGGACTTCCCACTTCCACCCACTAGAAACGCCCTCGCCAACCCCTCCACCTCAAGTATCAGTGGAGGTTGAATGGGAATCCGGGACTTCTTCCCCTCCTTTTAGCATTGAGGTGTGTACTTTGTCCTCCCCTGCTGGAAGGGGATCGTAAAAACTGGCTAACATAAAGTTTATGCAAGACCCAGAGATGAGTAATGTGTGATACCCAACATATCCAGGCTTTCAAAAAATTGCTTGCCTTGCCAAGAGCCAGGAAGATCTCAAACCAAATGATTAAGGTGGTGCCAACACCGAGATGATAGAGGCCTAGAATTAACGGGCAGAGATTTTATTTATTTATTTTAAATTTTCGGATAATTTATTGACGGGCAGAGATTTTAAAGTGCCCCTTTTAAAGCAATCGGGAAAACTCCAATTAGGAAAACTCTTGAAACAAATGAAAAATAATCTCAGCAAAGAATTAGAATGCCCCAGAAAAGAAACAGAAGATAAAAAGAACAAATTGGTAGAAATTTTGGAACTGAAAAATGCAATAACTCACCTAAAAATTCATGGGATACACTCAGTAGCAGAATGGAAGGATAGAGAGAAGAGTCTGGGAGCTGGAAGATGGGATGGTAGAAATTACCCTGTCTGCATAAGAGAAAGTAAAATGGGAGGGAGTGGGTGGGAGAAGTGCCTCAGGACTTGTGGGACATAACAGATACCTAATGATCATGTCCAAAAAAAATCTGGCTGGGGCCTGGAGGAATGGCTCAGCAGTTAAAGTGCTTGCTATGCTATGTCAAGCTAAGTACCCGAGTTCAATTCCCCAGCACCACATAAGCTAGACAAGGTGGCACATGTCTGTAATCTCAGCACTTGGGAGGATGAGGCAGGAGGATCGCTGTGAGTCTAAGGCCAATCTGGGCTCCACAGAGAGTTGAGGACCAGTCTGGGCTACAGAGTGAGACCCTGCCTCAAAAAAAAAAAAAAAAGAAAAAAAAAAAAGAATCTGGGTGAAGTCTTCCTAAATTTGGCAAAAGATATAGCTTATGGATTCAAGAAGTGAAATGAATCCCAAATAGGATAAATTCTCCCTAAAAAAACAACCCAGAACAGGGTGCATTTTAGGCAAATTTCAAAAAAATTCAAGACAATAAATGTTGCCAAGCAGCAAGGTCTCAGTGGCAGAACTAGCATGTTTGGGATCTTGGTTCACATTTCTAGTACTCTCTCAGCGACAAGAATAACAGCTTTCCTAAAGGGGAAATAGTTAAAATGACAGTTTTCTTACAGCTATGATGGCCAGAAATGAGTAGAACAAACTTTTTCAAATGCTGGAAGAAAATTATTCTGTCAACCCAGAATTCAATATTCAAGAAAAGTATCCTTTAAAAGAATGATTATATTTTCAAAGAAGAATTAAAGGGCTTTGTTACCAGCAGCTTTACCCTCCAAGGATGGACTTTTAAAGGAAATTCTTTCTTTTCTTTTCTTTTCTTTTCTTTTTCCTTTTCCTTTTTCTTTTCTTTTCTTTTTTTTTTTGAGACAGGGTCTCACTCTGTCGCCCAGTCTGGTCCTGAACTTACTGGTGTAGCCCTGGCTGGCCTTGGGCTCACAGCAATCTTCCTGCCTCAGCCTCCCAAGTGCGGAGTGTTGGATTATAGGCGTGTACCACATCACCCAGCTTTATATGGTGCCGGGGAATAAGAAATTCTTAATGTGGAAAGGAAACTTAAATAAAAAACAAATCTTGGAATGACAAGAAAAAAGAACATGGTGCGAAAAGTGTGGGTAACTACTGTAGACTTTCCTCAAAAGCCACAAACTGTAATATTAGCAGTCTGGGAGCCTGAGGCAGGAGAGTCACAGGTTTGAGCCCAGCCTGGGCACTTTGATGAGACTTTTTTTGTCTCAAAATCTAAATTAAAAATGGACTGAGGATGTAGCTCAGTGTGAAGATCTTGGCCTTGACTCTCGGTAACACTCTCTCTCTGTCTCTGTCTCTCTGCCTGCCTGCCTGCCTGCCTGTCTCTCGCTCTCTCTCTCTGTAGCTCTGTCTTCCCCCCACCGCCGAGTTCAACCAGAATGAAGTACATAATCTGATTGATCCTATAACCAGTAAGAAAACTCAGCTTGCAAATTTTTGTTTTCATTGTTTTGAGGCAGGGTCTCATGTAGTCCAGGCTGACATTGCAGTTGAGGTGATTCTCTTGCCTTAGCCTCCCAAGTACCGAGAGTATAGGCATGTACCACCAAGCCCTACAGATCTTTTTAACAATTGTTTTCATTTTTGTTTTGTATTAAGGTTGAACAGTCAGCTGTGCTGAACTGCATCCCTACCTCCTGGGCTCCCTGCCTTGGTCTCCTGCTCCTTTAGACAGGATGTCGCTAGGTTTCCCAAGTTGGTCTCAACCTTGTGATTCTCTTGTCTCAGCCTCCTGAATGACTTGAATTACAGGATTGTGCCACCTAGCCACGCTTTAACTTACAGAATTAAAAGTTGATGGAAAAGAAGCTTTTAGGCCCAGATGTTTTCACTGGGGAATTCTAACAACAGTTTGGAAAAAAACCAATTGTACACAATCTCTTTCAGAAAATACAGGAATACTTATTTTATGAAACTAATAATAAAACCAAAGAATACCAAAAAATAAAACTACAGTATCACTCAGAAAACAAATATAAAAGGCCATAGTAAAAATATTAGCATATATAATTTTTTAGTATATAATAAGATGAATTGTATTTTGCAAACAAGTGGAACTTATTCCAGTGATGGAAAAATCTTTCTACATGATCTCATACTACAGTAACAGGCTAAGGAAGAAAAATTACATGGTTATATCAAAAGCAGAAGAAGTACCTGACAAAATTCAACAACCATTCATGATAAGAACTCAAAAAAGAGGAATAGGAGAACAACTTCCTCTGTTCAGTGGGGACACCTGCACCAGATAGCTAAGGAGCTTGGAGAATGCTGCGGTTGAAAAATGACCTGCTTAGGAAATGAAGGGAACTCAGGACGATTCTTACTCAACTCAGGTCACCTGGAAAGATATCCGGTATCCTTAAATACCAGATGAATGCAAATTAAAGTCATGTCACACTGTTGTAGGGGTTGAAATAAGTAGCGGGAGCATGACAGCTGGTGAGGACGCAGGGGCGCTGAGTCCGGCCCTTCTGCTTTGCTGGTGGACGCTTAGTGGCATGACCACCGGAGGACAGCTTGCCAGTTTCCTAAACAGCCAGGAACTACTCACCATGCATCTGCTCAGCAAGCCAGCAGTCGCGCTCTTTAGCATCCACCCCAGAGGAGCGAAAGTGTGTAGCAAAAGTGGTTTGTCCTTCTCTATTCTCACTGAAAACGAAAGGCAAAACTTTTCCGCATAGTCTCAATACAGGTCTCCTTCAGTGGGTGAATAATTAAACGATTCCACCCCATGGAATATTACTCAACGCTGGAAAATAACAGTATTGGTACAAGCAGCAACCTGGATGAATCTGCCGAGAATCCTTAGTGGAAAAGGCTGAGCCGCCTGCGTGCTTGCATTTACGTGACGTTCTTGGGATGGTAGGATGACAGAGTTGGAGAGCAGATCTGTGGTTGTGAAGGATGAGAGGGTGCGAGGCAGGCGGCCAGCTGAAGCGTCCCCGTGGGGCTGCGGCGTCTGCACCTGGACGCACCAGTGTGGGTGTTGTGGTGACACTGCACTGTGGTTTTGCATGTTGTCATCGTTGGGGAATTGGGGAAAGGGCGTCCTTTTTTACATCTGCATGTGAACCTGATTCAAATTAATTTTCTCAATTAAAAGTCTAATTGAAGAAGTGGATAACTGTGATTTTTAAAAATAAAAGCAATGCAGAATAGGGTTTAATAGAACATCATCTCTTCCCCCCACCTTGTGGCCTCCCTCAGAGCAAGCTCTGCCACAAGTTACTGACTGAATTATTTCTCACCACTGTATGGACTCCTGCCTGAATTGCTACAAATATTTCAGAACTGGCTGTTACCTACACAACAGACAGCATTCAGGCTTTGGACTTTCTGAGTATCCCTGTGGCAATTTGTCCCCTTTTCTGCAAGGCTAGGCCTTGGTTTCCTCAAAGAGATAAAGCTTGTGATGGTTTGTGGCATGGCTTTGCCTGGTTTATGACGTGCCTGTGTGAACTTGTGACAGGAATTGAGCCCACTGGAAACATGGTAAAGCAGCCAGCCAAGTTCACCGTGGATACCATCAGTGCCGGGCAGGGAGACGTGATGGTGTTTATTGAAGACCCAGAAGGCAACAAAGAAGAGGTATGCTGGGCGAGGCTGCTGCTTGTCTGGGTGGCATCTTCTGGAGCTAGGGTCCTATAGTTGGCCTTGCTATAGTTCATCACAGTGCTCTTATTTCTTTTTCTTTTTTCTTTTCTTTCCTGGTGATACTTGGGATTGAGACCTAGGGACTTGACACCGAGCTACACCCTGAGCCCTTTTAATTTTTTACTTTATGACCAAGTGTAGCTAAGTTGCCTAGGCTGGGCTTGAACTTGCGATCTTCCTGCCTCAGCCTCCCAGGGTGCCAGGGTTATAGGCCTGTGTCACTCCCCCAAATGTTCTTTATCAGAAAGACACTGAAGCCTGCAGTGGTTTAAGTGACTTGTCCAAGAGCTGTGCCTTGAAGTGTACTACACGTTGATCCTCAGGGACACGATGTTTAATAAAATAAGGGATATTTGGGATGTAGCGGGGAGGGTAGGGGGTAGTGATCCACACCCTGCTTTCTTCCTGCCTTTGCCATTCTTTGGGTGTTTGCATTTGGCCTTTCTACATGCTGCTCTGTTTGCTTATTTTCTGTGGACTGTATTTTATCCCTAGCACTTAGTTTAATTTCAGATTCCGTTTACTGATATATTGTCTGTTTGCCCTTGTGGAGCAGCGATTGTGCCCAAATTATTTATTGTTTTGTTTTTGGTACCTAGCACCAGACACGGTGTTTCAAGTATTAAGAAGGGTCTTTCATCGGCTGAGCCAATAAACATTTATGTTACCTGCTGCATATTCTTCCTCATCCAGCGTGCCAGCAGTGAGAGTCCTGATTGTGCTGTGTGGTTCTGTCCTGGGACTGCAGGCTGCTGCTGTCCTGGGGCCCTCCGCAGAAGTGGCAGGACAGGACACAGCCCACACCTCCCGGGTTCCTCACCTGGCACCGAGCTGCAGGACTTCGGCTAATAGTATGCTTTTTCTCACACCTGCCACCTGCTCTAACTGTTACACATCTTTCCTCTTAGGCACAAGTGACCCCTGACAGTGACAAGAATAAGACTTTCTCTGTGGAATATCTACCCAAGGTCACTGGGCTGCACAAAGTAAGATGAGACGTGATGGCCGTGGCTTGAACCGGTCTTTGAGCTTGTTTTGTAGAAAAATGAACTCTTAGGAAGAAGAGAGGTCTATTCTTTGTCCTCATGTGCTGGGATTCCGTGTAGGCTCTCTCCTCCCGGTCAAATGCTGTACCTCTGAGCTGTATCCCAAACCCAGAAGAGTGGTTTTCTTAAGTTAACTTCTGATTATTAAAGTATTATTGCCTATTGTATAAAAATTGGAATCTCTGGGAAGCAGTCTATCTATATCAGCGAATACATCTTCTTTGTTTAAATTGCACAGGCAAGTTCTTTGAAGAGTCACAAGATTTGTCTAACTTCATATGGGTATCTGTCTGGAATATAGGTGCTCTAGGAGTAAACTATGCACTTTGTCCTTAATGCTTTGTTAAGTGTTTCCCTTTTTTTTTTTTTTTTTTTGAGGCAGAGTCTCACTCTGTAGCCCAGGTTGGTCCTGAACTCACTGGTGTAGCCCAGGCTGGCCTTGGACTCAGGACAGTTCACCTGCCTCAGCCTCCAGAGTGCTGGGATTACAGGCATGCACCACAACACCTAGCTTTATGTGGTGCTGGGAAATTGAACTCAGGGCCTTGTGCTTGCAAGACAAGCACTTTAACTGCAATGCCATTCCTTCAGCCTCAAGTGTCCCCTTTTGAAGTGCTCTGGAGGGTCGGTCAGCACTGAAACTGGAGGACAAGGCATCAAGGAAGCAGCCCACTCAGTACCTGGGGAAATGACAGTGAGCAAGCCCTCAGGCCCTTTGTGTCAATATTGTCTTGAGTCCTCTTGGAGATGGTGACCAGGTGGCCTGTAGGGCAGGAACTAAGGGAGCCTGTGCTACAGGAGCATGGGGGCGACCCACAAGTGTGCCCTTCATTGGAACAAAGTTCTGTACGATACCTAAAGGCCAGTCCCTATGTTCTAGGCCCAGTCTTTGAGACACAGATTCAACTTACCACCTTGGGCATTTATACATTTCTCTGGAACCATGGACTGAACATTTTTGTTTTAAAACACGTGAATTTGGAAGAAAGAAATCTTAAAGAGAAACACTTATGATGTAATTAGTTAATTCCAGCCAAGTACTATGGGTTCACATGAAGCCCAACCCAGTTCTCTTGGAAAAAAATTGCAAAGATGAGAACTGTGGCTCATGTTTTAGACGGAAATCATTGTATTTTTGTGTCAATCCATGTTTCTAAGAATCATCTGCTTCCTTGGAAAAACTTTAGCTATTGGTTACAAGCCTTGGGACCATGTATTATATTCTGGGATGGCAGTAGACCCTTCTGCAGCCTTCTTAAGAACATGTCTAGAGATTCAGATGTGAGTAGTTATTCATTTTCTGCTTGAAAGGGCGAGCATAGCAGATGTAAGCATTTTTACTTTGCTAAAGACTTGACGTCCCGGATGCAGTCATGTGGCTGATGGGGCAGGTGGAGTCCCATTAGGGCTGTTTAACCTGTTTCTAGCTGTTTTTGTATCAAGTGTTAAGGGTGGAAAAGATCATTGATGCATGAGGCTTTATAGTGGTTTTGCTGGCATGGAGAAGCAATTATACCTCACTATCTGTCATCTGTAGGTCACAGTCCTCTTTGCAGGGCAGCACATCTCCAAGAGCCCATTTGAAGTGAATGTTGACAAGGCCCAAGGAGATGCCAGTAAAGTCACTGCCAAAGGCCCTGGATTGGAAGCTGCTGGGAACATTGCCAATAAGCCCACCTACTTTGATATCTACACGGCAGGTATGTGCCTCTGTACTCCGTGGCTTGGACTTGTGGTCTTCTTCAAAGCCTGAAATACAATTCTGAGGAAGTTAATGGCTTGCCACCCTTTGGCATGTCTCTCTCTTTTTCTCTGACTTTGTTCTTGATGGTATCAAACTCAGGATGTTCACACTGAGCTACATTCCTAACTCTATTTTATAGATTTTTATTTTGAGCAAGGTCTAAGTTACCAAGTTGGTCAGGCTAAGCTCAAATATACAATTATCCTGCCTCAGCTACCTGAATAGCTGGGATTATCGGCATGTGCCGTTTAGCCTGGCTTCAGGCTTGTTGTTTAAATTGAAGAAACAATAAAAGCAGCTTTTCCCAATGTGTACATTACATCATTTTTGAAACTATCTTTTCCTTTTGAAAATCTTAACAGGCTTGACTTTCATCAGTCATCAGATTTTTATATACATTTCTGACTTCATTTAATTTTTCCAAAGAAACTTAAGTTTTAACAATTACCTAGAAGGATTTCTGCATATGATCCTGTGCAGGCCAAGGAAAGACTGAATAAGAGGTATTTTTTGAATTGTTAGCTTTGTTTTAATGTGTAAAATTTAGGAAATGGAGGATATGTAAAAGGACAAGTTCAACGATACGCCCCCTCTCCCACAGTAATAGTTGTTAATGTGGTGGGATTTTCAAAAGTATCTATCTGTCCCTTTCTGTTTGCCCTGGTCAGCAGGGGACACTGGAGTGGGGAAACCTGGGCTCATGAAATGGTCTTTTCTTTCACAGGAGCTGGCGTAGGAGACATTGGTGTTGAGGTGGAAGACCCACAGGGGAGGAACACTATAGAATTGCTTGTGGAAGACAAAGGAAACCAGGTGTATCGATGCGTGTACAAACCAATACAGCCTGGGCCCCACGTGGTCAAAGTCTCCTTTGCTGGGGACACCATTCCCAAGAGTCCCTTTCTTGTGCATGTTGGGGAAGGTGAGTGCTTTTGGTGACCGACTGTGTGCAGCTGGGCACTCAGGCCATGAAAGTGGTCAGTTCCCAACACTGAGCTCCCCCGTCCCCTTTCTGCCAGGGCTGCTTCAGTGGGGAGTAACTGACTTTGTTCTCACGCTGTTAATGATAATGTTGCTTCTTAGCTTTCCATCCTGTGGCAGGGTACCTGAAGCAATGAAATTACAGGTTTGTCTTGCCTCATGGTTTCAGCAGTTCCAGCCTGGAGTTGGTTGGCCGTGTTGCCTTTGGACCTACCACGGTGCTGTGCTGTACCCCACGGGAGGAGCACTTAGAATCTGCTCATCTCGTGGCAGCTAGAAAGCACAGGGAGAGAGGAGGGGCTGAAGTCTCAGTACCCACTTAAAGAGCATGCCCTCAGTGACCTAACTCTCTCTTCCACTAGGTCCCATCTCCTAAAGGCTCTTCCACTTTCCATAGTGCCATCAACAGGGGTTTTGGGGGGCATTTGAGATTCAGTTTGTAGTACAGATTGAGCACCTCCTGATTTTAAAAAGAAATCTAAAATAGGAAGTACTTAAGAATCCAAGATGTTTTGAGCACTCAAGTGATGGCTTAGACAGTTACGGATTACAGATGTTGGGGCATTTTAGATTAGGGATGCCCGATAAGTTAAGCCTAGGTAAATGCTCCACATGTCTTTCCTCCTTACCTGTCCTCCCTCCAAAAAAAAAAAAAAAAAAAAAAAAAAAAAAAAAGGAAAGAAAGAAAACTAAAATCTGAAACACTTTCAGTTCCAAGC